>VXAU01002126.1:461455-487934 GCA_013399695.1 Formicarius rufipectus | reverse complement strand
TGAAGACTGTTGACTTTGAGCCTTCTCGTTGGAATGCCACCCCTCTTAGGTTTGGGCTTAAAGTGAAGGTTAAGTTTGCAATGCACAAGGTAGTGGTCTGTTTGACATTCTGCACTGGGCATCACTCAGGTATGACAGACATCACAAACGGGAGTGTGCTGAGTGAGAACAGCAGAATATTCATCTTGTCACCTGAAACAGAGTCAATTAAATTTATTTATCAAGTTCACAAAGACATCAATATAAATATATCTAATTACTTAGGTTTCTTGACTAAAGGTTTTGAACAGCTTTCTTCTCTCCACCAAAAATTCTGGGATGCCTCTCCCCTTCTCCCCCACAGCCCCAAACCGAAGCACTTCAATTTGGGAATACTGTCATAGGTTTCATGGGAGTTGGAAGTTCCAGCCTGTTTGAAAAATAAATCCTAAAATTTCAGAATACTGGAATTAGACCATCAGTACTTAAACACCATTCAGAGCAGTAGTAAATTGGGTTCTTCTGAAAACTGTCAAGACCAAAAGTGAAATGTATGCACAGAGTGAAACACTTCTTTCACTAAGCTCTGTGATGAACCCAGCATTGTCTTTTCCTCCAGTGTATAGAAAACTTGGACATTTCATGGAATTCCCACAAAAACATTGATCTGTAGTGCTTGTGTTGATAAAAATACAGGCAATAAAGTAATGGGAAGCAAATATTTCTGCAAAAATTGAGTAATTGAAATTTTAAATTCTTCATCACTTAAAAATATATATTTGATCTGACTAAGACCTCAAAATGTATATTCAGATAAGTAAATTCAATGAGAGTTTTAGGTTTTCCAGAGTGCATGTGGGAAAGATCTTTTTAAAAATCTTTTTCTACATTTTAATTTTGAGGATACATGCACCAGCATGCAGATGTAGGCATTTCTAAAACAAAGATGATATTTAATTTTACACATGACATTAAAATCACGTCTCATTAAAATCATAGGATGGTTTGTATTGGAAGGACCCTTAAAGATCATCTCATCCCACCCCTCTACCACGGCCCTGGACACATTTCACTAGACCAAATTGCTCCATGTCCCATCTAATCTGGCCTTGAACACTTCCAGGGATGGGACAGCCACAGCTTCTCTGGGTAACCTGTTCCAGACCCTCACTACCCTCAGAGGGGAGAATTTCTTCCATATATTCAACCTAAATTTCTCCTCTTTCACTTTGAACTCCGTATCACAGAATTTTATCTAGCGTTTATTACATTTTGTGAGTGTGCCCAGGATAGAAAATTTGCCTGAGGGAAACATATAACTGTAACTTCTGGGTTGGATAGAAATGGGCAATACAGTACTGGAACAAATCCTGATCCCTTCAGATTTACACCTCTATTTCTTTTATAAATTAATATAGATAAGCACCCACACTTCTGAAGCAGTAGGTTTTCTGCAACTACTTTGCACTCTTCAAACTTCTTCATAACTTTTTCTGTATTAAATATAGTAAAGCAGAACTATATTTCTTGCCAGCAGTTCTTCAGCTCTGAAGGTAAAAGCAAAGGCTGCATACAATATGGTCAGTATTTAAAAAGCTATTAAGATCCTATCTACTCTCTTTATAAGCACTCAGTGGGGATATAAGGGCTTCATTTTTCACAGCCTTCCCCCTGACCCTCTTCTCTGGGACAAGAGATTTCATCAAGATGAGGTGTCAGGGAATAATTACATGACTTAAAGTAGGAAGATACAAAGATAAACCTCCAAAGATGTCCATATACATTCTAAAATACTTTATTGATTTTAAAAAACCCAGGAGAATAGAAAATCAGAAGGAGTAAATAAGGAGTAGAGGGTGAGAGTGGGGCACAGGGTAAGAACAAAACATGACGAGATACTGAAAAACATCAAAAGGCAGAAAATTATGCAAATTCCACTAGCTGTACCCCCACAGCATGGCACAGTTTAGTTTTCATCCTCTGAAAGACCTGAGTTAAACCCCAGTGAAGCGATTCAGTCTGGATCTGAGTTTCTACTGCATGTAATAATACAAGAATTCATACTATTGGTAAGTGCTTATCATAACAACTGTGAGCACCAATATACATTAAAGAGTCAGGCATATACCTCCTATTAAACACTATTAAATTTTAAAGATCTAACCATTACTGCAGGAAATCCCTGAGCCTCGGTGTGCTGTAGGCCAGAGCACAGCAGTTCCTCCAATGGAACAGCACTGCTTATCTCCAGCTTCTATCTTTCCTCTGGCATCTGTTACTGCAGAGAGTGAGAAACACAGTATTGAGCTCAATGGATCTTTGTTCTGACACCGTACAATCTGTCTCTTTTTCCTGGGAAGTACAGAGAAAGTGCCACAAAGAGAAAGAGAACACAAGAAAGTCACAGGAAGAGAATAACATTTCTTATAATCCTGCCATTCAAACCCCCTATTTCCTGTTTTTCAGATATTTTCCTAAAAGTGAATTTGATAGAACAGTTGCTTGGTACAACATAAATACACTTAAAATTCTTGTGTAGCTCTACACAATTTAGGGGATCTACAGTATCAGACTGGAAATTTCCTCCTGAAGTAGTATAACAACATCTACCTATCATACAACTTCAATATTTGGAAGCCTTGGCTCAAGTTTTGCTAAGTGCAGACAGATGAGCCTGAAGCCAGCAAGCGCTGTATGCACAACCTTCTGTACAACACCTGAAAAGACAAGGAATCAGACACTGACTTCACTCTAAAGTTTATGAGTCCTTTCTCTTTAATGTGAGAAACATGCATTTCAAAGCATGGGAAAAGCATTCCATCTCCCTGGTGGAGATTCCGTTTCATACCTGAAAGGAACATCAGGTTTATAAAATATGGGTAAAGCCAATAATGATGAGCACTGTGCAGGGCAGCAAAACACAGAGTAGATAAGCACCAAAATAAAGTATTTCATTATCTAAACATGGTAAGAATTTGAACCCTACACCTAGACCTCTGAGACTTCTTATATTTCATTCTTCTTTTTCCCTAAATAATTATAATTTGACCAAAACTTATTTTTCATTAGTCCCCCTTTATTTATACGTATGTGCTCTCTCTGATGGGAAAGCATTATTGAGTTGTGAATCAACAGCAGCCAGTGGAAGGAGTGAATGAAAGAAACAGGACAAATATGAACCCTGACATAACAATAGTCTAAATTTGAGGGTGTCTTCATGACCAGCACAGTCCAATGAAAATAAAAGATAAGTAAAAAACTCCTGTTTAAAGAACTTTAACTCATCTGTGACAAGTTTTCTTACAAAGAAATTGAACTAATATTTATTACTGTAAGTCTGAGAGATGATTGAGTGGGTAGAAGGATTCCACAGAAATCTTTTTTCCTAAGTGCAGGAAACTGCAGAACCACAGTCTGCCCTGAACAGTTACAACCACTGAGCTGCTGGACAGAACCATCAGAATGAGTCCTTCAAAAAAGATGGTGACATTGCTTTGCTCCAGCAGATTGTTAAAGCAAACACATTGCTGTCCTTCAGACACTTGAGCAATCACACTGAATACTTATGCAAGCCTAAAGTTAGGATGTGCGTAAACACTCATCTTGAATTCATGTTATGTCTGATTTTTATTATACCAGAGGTAGTTTTAAGATCCTTGTGCTGGAGTTGGACCACAAGAGAAAGACGTTTAACTATTTTTGGTTTTACTGTCAACTTTTAACCATTGCTCCTATCATTTTGTTTCTCCTGAGTACAATAACAATAAGCTTTAGCCATCAGGTAGCACTAGAATCTCAAGTACCAGTACCCACTCAAAGAGGCATTTCTATTTTTTAACATCCTTTGTCTGATCTTCATCTATGAAACAATCCAATATTCTCAAAAAGAAAGTTATATTTTCAGTTGTTATTATTATGCTAGCAGTTACTGTGTTCCAGGTGAAGGGACTGCATTTCACTACAAAACTCCTTGACCTACATTAGTGCTTCAGGGAGCTTGAAACCCAGATGAAATAACAAAAAAATTCAATAAAATAGACTAGATCATATTTTTCTAGTTTTCTGAAACAACAGGGGAAATAGTAACCATCAGGTTTAAAGATTAATTTGAAATGAAATGTCTACAGGCAAATAGATATGATAATTGCATTAAATAATATACAGCTTGTTTTTATAAGGAACATGAAATCTTATAATTAAATCAACTTCTAGGTCATATTTTAAGTTATAATATTTTAATTAATCTGTTCAAAAAGGAGTTTGCAAATAACCCAGGCAGCAAATAGATATTGCAATTTACTTAGTATTTAATATTTAAGTTTAAAAAAAAAAAGCAGATGAAGGCTTAAAATAAGACTTTTAGACATTAAGAGTTCAACAAGATATCCATATACATTCTGACCATGAAGATTTTTATACCTACAAAGCTACCTAACTGTTGTATTCTACTATACTAAATCTTGGGATCTTCATATAGTTTATGTGCCATGTAGATTTACCAAAGAAATGTTTCATATGCAGAGATATAATAGTGCACCTGAAATCACTGAGTAAAGCTCTGTTTCATCAAAGTATCATAGAATCCATAAAATTGGAAAAGACCTCCAGGATGATTGAGTAGTATCTGCTGGCATTTTACCTCAGACCCCATTCTGATATCCCTTTTTTACTTATACAGCATTTTACTTGGCATGTTATTTACTCAAAATAAAAATTATCAGTTTTTCCCTGGATTTTGAATGAATATTAAGACAGATCTAGAAACTATAATGATAGCTTAAAAGTATTCCCCAGCTTGATGAGGAAGATGAGGGAGAGGACAACTTCCCTCCCTAGCAACAAATTTCTCAAAACTCAAAAGCTAAAACACTTCCATTTGTGTATTCCATATACATCTATATACATATTTTCATATATATCAGAAACATTTTGAACTGCTGACAGGATCCAGAGACACATTTTACCAATCTTATGCTTTCTACCTAGGAAATTTACAAGTTTTATTAGGCAATTCTGTAGACATCATACATGGCATTTCATTTTCAGGGACAATCAAACAAAAATACATAATTCTTCAAGGAGAGTAGTTGCATCTCATTGGTGCTAACTTCTTATACTCATGTATCCTGGACCACCATCCTACTGCTTGAAAACATTCCCATCCTGTTAGCTGAATGGACCACCTGCCTTAAGCCTGTGCAACACAAGGCTTTCCCAGTCTTTCTAAAGAGAATATAGACAATTCCCATGGCTACAATCCAAATGAGACTTTTCTATTTGCCTCTAAACCCTATTTTCAAGTGGGATTACAAATTAGTTTATAGGAATCTTTTCATATCACTACCTTTTGGCTAATGCATTACAAATTCCCTGCATTAAAATACATAACCTCCCCTAAGAGCTCTTGGTAGAATTTGAGTAACAAAAATTTTGGAAGGCATAGGGTTTTTGACTTGATTGACTTTGGGCAGTCAGGACCAACCACTCTGCTGTTATTTTGAAGCCTTGTCAATAAAGAGAAAGACATTTGTTAAAGTTAGAGCAATCTAAAACTCTGTCTTGATACAGAAATTTTAAAATACTTTTTTCAAGCTCATTTAATGCATCTTTTTTTATACTAATCTAGCCAAGTTCTTAATACTCAGAAATATACATTAAGTCACAGGTTTATTTAATGTCCCTATCCATATTAATCTATTGCTTCATGCTTCTAACTTGGCTGCAACAGCTTTTTTAAAATTGCTACGTGTTCAATAGCTCCGGTTTAGATATTTCTGCCATATGCAATAGATATTTTTGTTAAGAACTGCAAGGAACATTTCACATGGTAGAGCATAGAAGTCCAAGTTTTAATTTGGGATACTGAAGAACATGTTCTTTAAAGCTGTTTGGACTTTTTTGAACCTATTTAGGCCTCAGCCTATAGCTTTTCTTTAACAAGTACAAAGATGTGTTGTCTGGGAAGGTATTAGAATGGAATAATAGTCAGCAAAGTTCATAATTTGTACTAAGTTAACAACTAAACCTGCATTTTCACTTTGGTTCAGGCTAGGGAAAAATGCATGTAAAAAAGAATGTTGAAAGAATGGCAAAAGTCTTTGATTTTTAGGTTTATTTGGAGAATAACAGCAACAACTAATTTGAAAAACTAGATACCGATACATATGTGTATGTATAAACATGGTAAACTTGCAAAAGCAGTGATTTATAGAGGTCCATATTCTATCAGCTTCTGAATAAAGCTCCATAAAGGCAAGATCACTACTTGTTCCTTGCTATAACTTTGACATTAATTAGTTTTTATTATTGGTCTGGTTAGAAATTCTAGTATTTGCATGCAGAATAGCAGAAATTTGCATACAAATAAAAACGATGTAGTCATATTTTGTTCTAATTTCCCATGCATGTCCCTAAACAGCCCAGGATATATAAATTACAGTATCATTTAGCTAACAATCTATGATGGCTATGTGTAATAATATAACCTTCCCAGGATTTAATTAAGCAAGTTAAGAACATGGAACTTAGAAGTAAGGAGCCTCTAGAGAAGAATAAATTTAAAGAGTTGCCCTCCATTTTTAAGCTTTTATGATTTTATTACCTTTACTAAGAATAAGGGAGAAATGCAAACAGAGAGGATAAACATTTACTGTTAATCTTAGATTTTTCTTTTCAAGACAGAGTAAAAAGACTTTTCTCTTGTTGTCCCACCCTCTACGGTACTTTGGAAAGGTCTTGAATTTTCGTTCTATCAATTGCATGGATTAAATCTGTCTCAAAAAGCTAATGTTAAAATTCTTCTCCCACTCTCTCCCAGCAAGTGGTGACTGAGTAAAGACAAATACAGTCCAATGATGCCATCTGACAGTGGATGGGAGTCTATAGACAGTAAACATCACAAAATCGAGACTATGTGTGTAGAATATTTTCTTCTGCTCACATTTATGTAGCACAAGATCAGCAGAAAAGTTCTTTGTAACGGTAAATATGGTGGGTTTCAGTGTCTTTATTCCATTTATCTGTATAAAACTGCTAAATGAAAACTCACCTTTACAAGGAATAACTATATATCCTTTCATTAAACTCCATGTTAACTTGGGTCTTAAATTATCAAAAAAGAAGTCTTTTGTTCTGATTTTGCATGCAACTTTGTTGATGTTTTGGGGTTTTTTTGTCAGGTCATATTAGCACATGCCACCTTTTGGGGTCTGCCCCAGCTCGTGTTACAGGCGTGGCTGCAGTGCCACGTTTGTGTCATTCGGTGGCAGAGAGGACAAGGCGAGGTCTTCCCCTGGTACTCTGACCCACGTGGGCTCCCAGGATTGCTCAACAACCTGACATTATTGCTTTGCTGTTTGTATGTTACACTTGAGAGGCGGCGGGCGTTGGCCGAGTGGCGTAGGCCCCCGCCTGTGGAGCCGGCTCCTCCTCTGAGGACGCCGGTTTGAATCCTGGAGGAACTCGCTGTCGCCGTCCGAGCGTGCTCAGCCGTGGCAAGATGAGCCTCAGGAGTAAAGGGAGTGGGGCCAGTTCTGCGCACCCTGTGCCTCACTTAAAAAATCCATTGTGCAGGCTTATCCCAAGATCTTCGTTCAAGAAGTCCAGCCAACAAACAAACATATTAGCAAGCCACAGGTCATGCAGTAACATCTACTTGTAATTTGTCCCACAGTAAGACACCTATTTTGGAAACTCAGGTATAAATGAATGAAAACTATTTTATCCATATTATCATGAGGTTTTTTAAACTAACAATCTTTACATACTCTACAGTTAATTATCTTTTCCTACCAGTTGTAATTTTGCTGGCATTATCCAGTCATTTATTGGCTGGGAGTTTTTTAATTATATGGGCTTTGGGGGTTCGGTTTGGTTCTCCTTCCCCATCATCAACCCCACTCCACTGTATTTTAATATTCTAGGGTAATGTTCCTTTATGTTTTGTACAAGTGATCAAGGAGAATCTACTTTGAAATACTCCTCACACAGCTAGAACTCCTCGTCTGTGTTGTGACAGATATTTAATTCCTTTTCACTGTTAGATCAGCTGTCACGAGTTCATGTACCTACTACAGTGTGAAACATTTGAGGTGAGGTAGATCAAGATTCCTCATCATGGAATTTTGTTATAGTGGAAAAAAAAAACCATTGGGTTTTGGATTTTTTGGGGTTTTATGATGAGTTTCTGACAATCTTATTGACAGTGAATCTTTCTTAACTAAGTTCGGTGGGTCCTGTTTTGATGTTACTAAAAAGACAAAAAACTTTCTTGGAAATTATGGCTAAGAAAAAATTTTACAGTGATATTCATGGAATTTAACCGCAATTCTCCTTTAACTCTTTAACAGAAAGCATTTGTCAATGTCATTAGAATCCTCAAAATGAGAGTAAAGAGGAAACAGTGTATGTGTGTAGGAAAACACAGAAAGCTACTACTGAGAAAGTAAATTTACTTCCACAGCTCCATATTAATAACTAGAGATCAAGGACCGCATAGGTTTGCACAATTGGGTTTTGTGACATCATGAGTACCTTCTGAACCTTGCTTTCCAACTGGTTCAACTCTATTTCATTATTTATTTTCTTTTGTCTTAATCAGTAGGAGGCTGGAATAACTTTGCCATTGGGAGCACAGCCTTCCTCCTGGGTACTTTCAGAATTTATTTCAACAAATCCCTCACTACACACTAATTTCTAGGTGCAAATGCATCATCTGCAACATAAAGGCCTTTCATTTGTTGATTTCTCAATATATCAGCTTCAGACTGAGCCTGTTGAATAGATATCAATTCATACAACAAGCAAAGTGGCTTCATCATACAAATCAGTTTGTCGTTGTTCTCATTCAGAAAACCATTATGATGCAAAATACTGTCCATCTCTCTGAGGCTGTCACTGAGGATGAAATGTGCTGTAAACACAGAGTGAGGACAGTATAACTGTTCCAAGAAGTTACATCAGTACTAAGATTTCACTGATAAGACTGCAAAATGATGAAACAATCCAGGACAAATAGTTCTGAGCAAATAATGTGTAAAAGGGTTCACAAATACCTTGAGGCCTATTTCACAAATTGGCTTTTAAAATTTTTGTTCCATATCTTTTTTACTTTCTATCTCTATAGTACAATAACAAAAGACTCTTCTACTAGACAATATTTCTGATGATAGAAAGAGATAAGGCTACCTGTAGAAAGAAGAAAAAAAATAACCTTTCAAACTTGAAAAATCTGCATTCAATTTAGCATAATCAAACTAGAAAAGCTTGATAAAAAATGCAGAATAGTAAATCTCATAAGAATCTCTAAAGAGATATCTAGGTGTCCATAAATAGCATACTGGTATTGCAGTATTGACATTAAAAGTTCTTTTTAGCATTCTCTGCAATTCTTGGATTTCCTTTGCCATTAGAAAAAATCTTCTTAGTTGTATGTTATTTTGAAAAAATCAGAAATACTGCAACTGCAGGAGTACATACAGATGTTTGGGACTAATGTGCACTTTCACCATTTCAATTTTGCTCCACAAAGAGGGGAAAAAACCCCACCATCATCTATTTATTTAAATCCTTCGGCATCTTTTTATTGAGTCAGAATTTGCTATAACAACTATCTTCCAATCCACTTGCAATTTCAATGTGTTTCTTAAGGAAAACATATGAATAGGACACCTGGCCTTTTAGAGATGTTGATTTAATTTAATTCCTCCAGTTCAATTTTTCTCCAGACCAAAATAATTGGATACTTCCAACACAAGCTGTAAGGAGCTAAAAGAAATTTTTTTTTGAGATACAACAACATATGTTTAGTTCATAAGAATATTTCCATATTTATAGCCTTTCTGTCTGTACACTCTTAAAAGGAAATAATCCAAATAATTCTGCTGAAAGGGCAAGAAAAAAAGGATATTTCTACTACCATAGTTAAGCAGAAATGTTAACTTTGGAGTTCATAATGCAGGGCAGAGTTGTAAACTAATAAACAAACTAGCAAACTACCTTATCTGAAATTCTGGTTTTCCCCATTACAAACACAGATAGTCATTCCATTTCTGCTTTTGTTCTTGTTTCCCCCTATCCAACACCACCTTTGAATGCAAGAAGGGTAGACTCAGGACAGAGAGCAGACCAGGGACTGCACACACTAACTATTCTGCATACCTCCACTCCCTTTCCAAGTACCAAATTCACTCAGGTTTCATGCTCACCCTAATCACAAAGGAGATAATCTTATTTGGATTGTTATTTTACTTTAGTTAATAATAAATGTCTTGTTCCATAACTGAAACAGGAGTCTATCGAATCCCTTGTAATTTTATTATTTGTGAGACACTTCACTCAAAGCATTAAATTGTATTCATATATTTCACACACCCTTTTTATTTGTTTATTTTGTAACTTACATGAAATTAAATCAAAGATGTTCCCAGACAAACACGAAGTACCAGTTTGGCTAATTGCAGCTAATGCTTACCAGGAAGAGTGGATCAAGAGGACATGCAAACCTCTTTCACCAACAGGGCTCTACTCAGTTCTCACAACAAAGCCTTTCCATGTCTTTTGTCAATTTGTCTTATGCCAATAGCTGGTACCTTCTAACAGCAGGTAAGAGCTTCTATCATTAAGAATAAGGCAATATTGGGAAATAGCAGGGATATAGCATGTTGATACCAAAAAGCTACAAAAAGATTGACAGGAATTCTGTGCAATCTGATCTGGTAAGAGGTGTCCCTGCCCATGGAAGGGGGTTTGGAACACGACCTTTAAGGTCCCTTCCAACCCAGGTCATTCCACAATTCTATGACGGAGCACTGCAACTGCAGCCTCTGACAGGAAGCGTAAAGAGCAAGCTGAGATTTGCCTTGCATTTAGTTGCTCTTGCCACTTAATTTGGAGGGGAACTGCAGATCTTCAAGCAATGAGTCAGAAAAGCAGGGACAGTTCTGGGAGGTGAATACTTTAAATCAGATAGGTGCAAAGGATTGCAGATATAGGTTGTGACTCAAATTGCAAAATGTCTAACAGGAAGGCAAGGGCTACAAAACTGCTGATCCACACAGGTCTGTGTTTTAGAAATTCAAGACTGAGATAAGTGATCAATCACCATTACTTTCTCTAGCTTGTCTTGCTTATACCTGGAATGTTTCAGCTATGCTGATATCTTGCCTGCATGTAAAATTCCACAGCATCCCCAAGTAAGGGGTACTGAGAACAGGGCTATCTATCCCTCTTCCTCAGGAAGACTGAGTTGATCAGAACTTACAAATTACTCTTTTTCTCCGTGCTTTTAATCAAGAGAGAAGAAAGAGGGTTATTGTTCCCAAAAAGGTTATAGTAATAAGAACTGCCCACACAGTGTTTAAACTACTTCACCATCTCTAACAGTTGCCAGGGGATGGTGAAGGAAAGAGTGTAAGGACAGGATCTCCTTTCTTCCCTAATGCACTCACCTGTTTTTTCTGGCTATCAGCAGTTACAAACTTGAACTTTATCAGTGCTGTCAGTTAATATTTGTTTTCATATCGATGATCTTTATGAGGAATCATAACTGCTCAGATTGGTTCTGTAAATCCCATGTTCTTAATAAGATATAGAGATTTGCTTTGGATTAAATGACAGAAATCAGGGGGTTTTCTGGAGAAAGATCTGACCTCATCTTTGTTAACAAAAACCAACAACAATCCAGTAATCTGACACTGCAAGATATATTTCATAAAGCAAGAGCTTAATGCCTTCATTTCAGCTGCTTGCTAAACTCCCAGAGCCTGAGCCTGAGGTGAAATCTTGGTCATACTGAATTTAATAACAATACTCCCACTGACTTCAGTAGGTCCAGGTTTTCAATCCCTAAAGCCACAACATTTTTGGAAGACTGTTTCTGGTATACAGAGGAAAGCAATAACAACTTTATATATTTGGCTTTGCTTTTACAGTAATTCTGGGCACAGTTATATATACGTTTTCTTAGAATCAATTATAGTCTTCTCTACTTCCCTTGACTACTGACTGTTCTGTGATGTAATATTTCAAGTAATATATAAAGTCTCATACCTGCTTATTGACAATGTGCTAAGTTAGGTACCTTTTAGGCAATTCTCCAGCTCAAGAGACCAAGTGTTAACAGTGAACTTCAGGCATCTCAATACCACAGGCTGTTCTCATTTTGAACATAAATGTACATATTAATCAGCTAATCATTAATTCCTGAAACCTCTAACTGCAATATAGGCAAATCTTCTTAAAAAGTATTTCCAAGCGTGCATGCCTGTTGCATTTGCTTAAGGAATCACCCATCACGTAAATGGCTAGTTAGTAAAATGAACTAATTAACAGAGAAATTAAATGGGGAAATAAATCTCAAGCTCAAGACTACTGAAATGTTGTCCTCCTTTCCCATCCAAAGCCACTAAAAGGTTTATACATAAGAAATACTGCTGCATTTTGAAAGCAATATATGTGAAATGTGTACCTGTTAATCCCTGATTCCGTTATACTGTACTGAACAACTGTTACATTTATTATATTAAAATACATGCAGTGCAGTACAAACTACAGTTGTCCAGGTCTGAGCCCCCTTTTCCTCTTGCTCTCTACTTGAAATACTTGATTTGCTCTCTAAGGTCATTTTAAGAACTATTTTCATGGATATTATTTTATGAATTGATTATTGGTCTGCACCTTTGAGAGTTACAGATCTTTAGATCCATGTTTAATTTCTGCTAATGTTTGACCCAATAGTTCTGTGATAATTAGTCACAGTGGCTATTCAGTGTTCAAATATAAAGTTTAAAATATACATATTTTAAATTCCCTCAATATATTGAGCAATAGCATTCTACAGAAAACTTGGAATCAGATTAACATTTTAAGCTAAAACTAGCAGTGCAATTGCTTCCACTTCCTCTTATGCTAATAAATAAGAATATCTTGTTGAAAGCGGTAGAAACAGATGGACACTTTGTCAAAGTGTGAAGCTCTATGATTTGGGTGATAATGTGTGATATGAGTGTATATATATCTAGATCTAACAGAATAGCAATATTTTTAACCTCTAATACTCTGATTTCTTTATATAGCAATGACTTTTTTTTTTCTTTTCCACACATAAAAAAAACAGACTAATTGTATGAGAAAAAAAAGACTGACAAGCTCACTCAGTAGGCTTATGGGCAGAAAGCAGAAAGCAGAATTGCACCTTTTTCCCCCAAGTTTCAGTCCAAACCTCTGTGAACTGGAAACTCAGGGAAAAACATGGTGTTCTCATTCAGCACTGGTTCTGAAAATACATACATACAGAAACATGGATTCTGTAAAAGGATAAATGATAAATTTACCTTCTTTGACCTGAGAAGTTTTACTCTGATTTACCTCATAATGCATCAAACATATTAATAGTGGCTGAACTGACATAATGTGGGAGTTAGAATAATACTATCCAGCATTTAACTTGCTAATGACTTCTTAATTACAAAACAGTTGTAGGCTTCATGGGAAGCTGCACCCTAATGCTCATGGACCCTTTGATCCCACTTGAGCATTTCAGTATTAATGATTATTTTAATCTTGCCATTATTTTGTTCAGGTTTTTCTTTGACAATTCTTTATTTTCTTATTTGGCATATCTCAGTTTCAGTGTTGATATTCATACTAATCAGTCTCTTCAGGCATCTGCAGTGTCAGTTTGGAGCTGATTCAGGAAATGCCACGAAATCATAACACAACTATTCCTATAATTTTCTGCTGTTTAGGATGCATATAACTCAGCTTCTGGGCTTTTAAAGATGTATCTGTAAGGCCTCTTGCTGTCATTTTGAGGGTAAAAGAATAAATCTCATACCACATTTGTGTTCATGATATTCAAAAAATTCTGTTTCCTCCCTCCATTTCTATGAGCTTACATTCCTCCTTCATATCAGTGATAAAAGAAAGCTTCAAAGTTCCAAAGAGATAAAAGAGCAGTATTAGTTCCTCTGACTTAATATCTTATACCTATCCCTTTTTTCTGTGGACCACTACTGCCTGATACAGACACCATTCCTAAATTATCCTGCTTAGTCTCTCTTAATCTCTCCTTTTTTAATGATCATAGAATGGTTTGGATTGGAAAGGACCTTAAAGGTCACTTAAGTTCCAATTGCCTGCCATGGAAAGGGACACCTTCCTCTAGATCAAGTTGCTCAAATGTCCATTCAACCTGGCCTTGAAGACTTCCAGGGATGGAGCACTCACAGCTTCTCTGAGCAACCTCTACCAGGGTCTCACCACCCTCACAGGGAAGAATTTCTTCCTAGTATCTAATCTAAACCTACTTTCTGTCAGTTTAAAGCTATAATACCTTGTCCTGTCACTCCATGCCCTTGTATAATATGCCTTTCTCCAGCTCTCTGGCAGCATTTTTAGGAACTGAAAGGGGCTCTAAGGTTTCCACAGAGCCTTCTCTTCCCTGGGCTGAACAACTCTAACTCGCAGCCTGTAAACAGAAATATCTCAATCCAGGTCAAGTGAGTTACTCTGCTAGAAAAGCATGATAAAAAATCACAAAATACAATAACTACCTCAAATATCTATTTTTTCTACTGCAGGCACAGGTTAGATGGCAGGTAACACAGTATAAAAAATATTGGTAATTTGAGTGATCATGGCATATTCAAATTCTTAAAGCCAATAAGAGATGCAAAATCAAGGAATGGTTTTCATTTTTCTTTAGTTTCCATACTGAAAGTATTCAGTAACCAGCAATAAAAATATCTCAGTTGTCATACATAATAAAAGTACTTATTTACTTAGAAAGGCCTAGACTATCAATAGAAATCAAGGCCTTGCTTCCCAAACTACACCAATACAAGCACTAGCTCAGGGTTAGTAGCTGTGTCCAGCAGGTATAATTGAACAGGATGTATCCCAAGCTTTATCTCTACTCAACAATTCCCACAGGGAGACTGATTATCACCTTTTGCCATAGCTCACTGCTGTGATTGCTTGGTAATTACCTCAGCTGTGCATCAGACAAAGCAAACTTACTGCTCCACCCTAAGAGATGCAAAGTCAATTGTTTTCTTTACTTGTACTTCTCTGCAGGGTTCTGGGTCTGCTTTTTGTGCTGCTGTTGCAAAAGTTCTAGTATTCTGCAGTCCCTCACTCCTATAAAACCATCAAAGAGATCATATGAAGCAATAATTATTGTTCTAATGCTTTGTCCATCAATGGATGTCTTCAAGGACAGAAGGTTCTCTGCTATCGACTTGAAGATCAAAACTACTGCAAGTGAAATTCGAATCTTGCTCAGTGATTGCAAAATGTTCTTGGGGGGTGTGTTTCCATCAAGTCATTGAATTCAGATAGATTGCAACTTTGCTTTCAAGGCTAACCTTTTACATACGTCACACTAGTACAAATTGAGACCATACCAGTAGCAGCTCCTATTCGACAGAAGCTGTAGGAAAATTGTTTTAATGTTAATGATATCTTTGTATAACAATAAAGATGGTATGGAACAAAGAAACCTCTCTATTGCCAGTGCTGGATCAAATGCATGTGTTAAAAAGATACTTAAAACTCCTGATAACACTTAAGAAACTTTCTTATTTGAAACAGTCTACATGACTGGGAGGAGTTTGTTTAGATTTCTACTTAGATTTAAACTAAGAGAGTACCACTTCATTATCACAAAGCCTGAACAGAAACCTTCACTGCCAATTTGGGAGATTTTTTAAATACATATGAACTAAATACTAAAGCAAGAGCAGCAGAATTTGACGACAGCAGCAAACTGTTCTTATGGTGAAAGGAACTGGCTGTTTACTGCAGAACTCTTGTCCTCAAGGTAATGTAGCCCTTGCTATTTTAGAAGTTGGTTATGAGGCTAAATACTTGTATTCTATTAAAGCAAATTCACAATAGTAGCACTGTAAAATACCTTAGGTTTATATTAGCTTTGATGACTTAGGCTAAAGAAATTCACTTTGTTTCTAACACTTTGACATGGTTATGGTCAATCTAACAAAGAACTTCTTTCTCTGTGGCAGCTGCATCTTTCCTTAAGCATTTTTGAAAATACTATTTTGATCATAAGTGCAGAAATTTGCATCCTGTCCAGAAGGGTTGGAAACAGTAAACAAGAATATGGTTCCTACAGGGCTTCATAGACAGAAATTTTTTAGTATCTGTACTCTGCTAATTCTTTAATATCTGTATTAACACATCTCAGGTACCACTACAGGAAAATGCAAGAAACTTCAGAGGAGTATTACAGAACATTTACTACATTCAACTGAATCCAATACGCTTTTAGTGCTCTCTAATAAGAATCGCTCCTTTTTGCTGACACCTGACTGCTATGAACAATATAACATGTTATTGTGGCTGTCATGTAACCATTCTCCTACTTATAATGCTACATGTCAAATGTTGAAAAATGCAGGACTTCTTTCAGAGATGGCATGACTTCCAAGCTGGCTCCCTGGTTAATTAAATTAAAAACTTGCACCCACTCTGTGTATGCACTCCCCTTTCCCATCAGCCCAGTAGCATATTGCTAAATGTAAAACTCTCCCCACAGTTGTTTTGTTTGAAATTTATATTCATATAAATGTTTGTTCTGTTGTAAATGCTAAAATTCCATTTTCAGGCCATGAAGAACATTTTGAGTCTATTATATGCTTCTCAAATGCTTTATTCATCATCTCTCCTAAGTCAATTTAGTGCCCATTAAAGGTGCAAGACTGGCCGAGACTTGCAGGTGCTCTTCCCCAGAAGCTCCAGAAAAGGTAAAGATATTTCAAGCTCATATATAGAGGTGCCAAACCATGTCCCTCATGACTTGGTGGAAACTGAAGAAGTCACTATGAGTGGTTTATGTGGCATGAATACAGGATCATTCATGTCAGCTGTACTGCAGACCTGAGTAAAGGAAACCATTTTTAGCACACAGGCCATACAATCATACTCTTGCAGCCATTTTGACCAAGACAGGCAACTCAGCAGTAAAAGGCTTTGTATTCTGTTATGAACTCTCTGAACTAGCCTGGTTCCTGGAAGTAACTCATGGCTCAGCTTTTCCCCATCACATAACTTGGAAGAAGAGGTCAGATGGGTCATTTATCATAACATGAGTCAGCTTTAACTAGACTTCAGACTTATAAAACCTTAGCAGGCTTGGTTTTGCTCAAGGGATTTGCATTTTATCCATGAGGTACCAGTATTACCTTATAAACATGCAGAAGGGGCTGCATATAGAAATCACTGTCACAGCCTGGACTGCCAGGAGATCTTGTGCAAATCATGGGGAATAAAACAAGCTTTACTTAATGCAAGCTACTTCATCATCTGTTTTACACCAAAGCCTTCACATTACATCTCACTCCCCTTGCCAACAAAGAGAAGCAAAGAGAGTAGATGATAGCAAAGAGATGTTGCTATAAAATCAGATGGTCCAACTCTCTCTAGCCTTGCTGTTGTGTCACTTTCTGTAACTTTGGTATTTTTGTCATCTGCCACCCCTTTGGTCCCATCTGCACCTTCCTTTTTCTTTCTGTATGTCACGTATTTTAGTTCACCTTCTCCAGGAAGGCGAAACTAATGCTGTCATATTCCTTACAGTGAATTCAACCAACAGGACAAGGTGGCTGTGTTGGACAAAGGGATGGCACTCCTCTGGATTTCATGACAACATGCCTGAGGAGAACAGCAATTTCCATGATTACTTCCTAGGAAGGGAAAAAGTCTCTGCTAAGCCCTCACTGGAAGGGGATGCGCAGACAGACCCTGTGGTTGCTGGCAGGCACTCGAGGTGAACAGAAATACCCCTGAGGGAGTGCACTTCCTGCTGCTGAGCTGACGAGTCAACTGCAAACAGTAGGACACCAGATCTCAGGAGTACTTGTGGTCATCTTCCAGGCACCCCAAAAACATTTCTGCACAGCTTTTACCCTCCACCTTTTCCCTACTGTTGCCTGCCTGTTTCCTAGATTAGATCTTGTCCCTAACTGTAGCTGTTGATTCCACAAGCCCTTCTCACACATCTGCCAAGAACAAAAGGCAGAGCAAGGGGAATTTCTTTCTCTTTGCTCTTGATCAGCATGTATCACATAAAAAAAACTCCACTATTATTCCATTGCTTTAACTGCCAGCTAGGGCTGGCTTCAGCAGGTAGGTGCCTCTGCATCACTTGATGATCTGGTAGTGAAACAAGCAGCCATAAAATCCTCAAATTTATTCTTAGTTTCAGTGGCAAAGAATGTTTTAAAAGTAAAACAACAAAAGTATGCTAGGTTCAGCTTCATGGCAAATAGATTATATAAGAGAATCACTAGATTAATTTCTATCATTCAAAGTTCACTGCACATAACGATAAGTTATAAAGGAGTTTGTTCATATATTCAAATATTGGATCTATATTTAAATTTAATTTCCATGTAGTTCTGCCTTCATATGAATATTATGGCATACAAAGGGTAGACTGTCTTTGGACTCTCTAGCCCTTTTGCTCAGATATAAATCACTGTTTTGCATTTAATCCTCCCTCTGCTTTAACTGCTTTCAGAGAACAATAGGGAAGCTCACTTGTAGTTAATTTACCACCTGAAGACACTAAATAAAAGTTGCAGGGCTTCATTTATTAAATCTCTCCATAAGACTGGAAACATTAGGCATCCAGTAAGGGCCATGTTTTTATTAAATATTTTCATCAGTGAAATTAGAGCATTTATCCAAACAAACATAAGGGAATCCAACATAAACCAGCTTATTTATTTGTGATTGTTTTAAGTGAGGTTGGTAGTGCTGACCACTGTATGCTAATGTAAAGCACATTATTATAGTATTTTAATTCTCCAACCCATTATTTTACCAGGCTTTCTGACTGGTTATCTGTTGTGTGCTATTCTATTGTCTACCTTTCAGTGAAACATTTTTGCATGGTCTGAGCAAAGCTAGAGAAATAAAATCAACTTGTCCGATGCAAGATGTCCCACACACTGTGTGCTCCAGCTTGCTCCAGGCTCTGACAAGACAGTTCCCACAGTAATCCCCACATTCAGCTAAAATCAGTGCTGTTTCAGGTGCATTTTCTGCCTTTCTGGGCAGACCAATCCCTTTGTTCCCACGAAGAACGGAGACTCTTATCAAGCAGAAACACCACCATCTAAAAGTTCTCTATTTACACAAAACATGAAGTTTATACTTCTTAACCCCCAGCACAGAAGTTTTAGATTCTGAAATATCTGCAGATGTCACTATTGTGGTTTTTAAGTGCAGGATTGCTCCTGTGTCTTACCTTGTCAGCTCCTGCCAGCTGCTGCTCATGTGTCCTGTTATAGCACGATGATTGGGATGGTGATAGAGTTTTTTCTTTGGCTGCAAAAAATTCAGGAGGTACATACAGAACAGAGATAATTGACAAAGAAGGAGAATTTTTGGTCTACATGAGATTTTGACATTTTGAAATTCAGTTATCTTATATATTATATAACATATATAATATTTTTAGATGTCCCAGAAAATGGATGATCTGTGCAACTTTCCCTTTGGATAAATATTAACACACAGTTTCCAAAATTAATTTGTTCCCTCACAACTCTGCAGCTGCTAACTAAAAATGCATTATTCCTTAAAATATGAGTTGGCATAAGATAATCTAGCAGCATACTGTATTCTATTATAAAAGTTGAATTGTCAAATTAATTGTGTCAATGTAAATTAAATGCTGGATTTTTATTTTTTTTTTCCCTTAGAAGACATTTCCACCTCTCCTCAAACTTTCTCTGGAATTCAGAAGGGATGTTTTTCAAAGACATGGCTGTTATTGTTTATGAAAAATCAGTTTCCTGCAAAACACTTGAACATTTTTTCAACATCTCTTTTTTCAAGTTGAGCACAAGAAATGCTGTTGAGCTCCCAGTCCTATTAAATCAGGTTCATCTCTCTGACAGCATGAAGAATGGCTCCCTAAAAAACAAGTGTCACTGGATATACAGCAAATAGCAAAACTCAAGTCCGCAACAACATGCCCATCAGTCCCAAGCTATTATTTAATAGCAGTGGCAATTAAACCCTGGTATAAGTGAAAATTTCTCCCAGGCTCCGTATAGCATAATATAAATGAGAGTAAGCACTCACCCCTTTGACTGATGGTTGGTATAGTGCAAGCAGATTATTCTGCATCTCTCATGGGGATGAACATGCCCAGAAAACCCAGCCTGGATCAGGTTTGTTTGATACATGTCCAGTGACCTAGAACAAGTGTTTTGTTTGCTTTCACAGAAGCACTCACCTGTGGGAATGCTGGTACAGGAGTGAACACTCCAGGTGTCCCAATATTGATTTGCCTGAGTCTCTTGAAGTAGAGTTAGGCCTCGCTCACACCCTCCTCCTGCAAATAAATAAATGTGGTGAGCAGTGAAAGAAAGACCAAGAGGACAGGGACTCAAAACGCTGAAGTTCAGTAACAGGGGAGGACAGTCAGACCCTGCCACTCACTTGAGTTATTAATAGGTCATCATTTTGCAAGTGTACTGAACATGCACTGGGATATAGCTGAGGGGCAGTGATAGAGGAGATTTTATACCACATAAATGTATAAAAACAGTATTTAAAAGAATCTCTTTGAGAGGAAGAAAAGCCTGCAGAAACATCTCAGTAATTATAGAATCATAAAATGGCCTGGAATGGAAGGAACCTTGAAGATCATCTCATTCCACCCTCTGCCGTGGGTAGGGTCACCTTCCACTACCCCAGGTTGCTCCAAGCCACATCCAACCTGGCCTTGGACACTTCCAAAGGTAGGGCATCCACAACTTATCTGGGCAACCTGTGCCAGGGCCTCACCACTCTCATAGGGAAGAATTTCTCCCTAAGATTTAATCTAAACCTGCCCTCTGTCAGCGGGAAGCCACTGCTCCTTCTCCTTCACTACATGCCCTTGTAATGTGACAAGCTTTCCTCATTGGTTTGTCTATCTTTCATTTTCTATATCTCATAAAATATATTTTTTCAGCTTTATCTTTCTGGCTTCTAAATTAGGTGGCTGAGTTGAAAGCCAGCACTTTCTTGACTTTGCACTGTAAGAACTGATACTGGATGTACATCACCACATAATACATATGCACATAAACTCATTCATGTATGTTTGTGCCATGAAAAAAATCCAAGCCTTTAGAGTTTTAACACTGTTTTATACTGTAAGTATATTACAATGAAAATTGTTGAAAGGAAAAGTCAGATATAAGCAATGACATTTGAACAAACTCATGCATAGTAAAAAATGGATATTAATACAAACCTGTATTTTGTTTGTATCAAAACCCTGCTGGTATGATATCTACAATGGCAAGAAAAAAATAAACATTTAATAGAAGACCTGGTAGTAGCAATAGCAGGTTTTGTTAATAAAAAGAGCATCGGTTTTGTTAATAGAAGGTATTAACATCCTCAATACAATCTCATTAAAAAGCACACCTCAATTAGAAAGGATAATGGGATTGTAAAGATGTTTGTAAAGAATCTGATTTATCAACATGCTCTCACTACTATTAGCATTTAATTTTTTATTAAAGTTTTATCTAATATCTTATTGAACCTGTCCGTCTACATTTTGGTTCATTTGTGTATGACCAGTATTTGTTGTGACAAATTTGAGTTTAAAACCTGATCCTAAAACAACTCACTGTAATTATTTTCATCAAAGTCCAGTAGGAAGGCTTGGAGACTTAAACATCTATTGGATAAGTGTTCAACATCTTATGCTCTTCAGAGTAAAGACCGATGTCTTTGCTTTATTCTCCGAAACCCTCTCACATATTGCATATCTCAGAAATAAAAATACAGAATAAGAAAGGATATGACCTCACCTTTTCCCTTTCTGGATTGAACAGTAATTAAACTATGAATTACTTAATTGGAATACTATCTCCCATATGCTTTTGGAAACTAGACAAGCAAACATTATTTATATTCACTTTTACTTGCAGAAAAAATAAATTTCTAAACCATTTTAATAAATTACTGTTAATTCAACTTTTCCATATGTGAGTAGAAAAGAGAAATTCTCTTCTGGAGCACAGAGCCATCACAATCCAATTCAGTAATAACAGCAATTTCATACTGATATGAATTTGTTTAAAATGTGACCTAGACAATGAAGCAAGTATAATTAAATTGGAAACAGCTAATTCAATAAAGTACTGATGTCAAAAGTAATAATCAGAGGAAATTTTAGTGCAACACTCATCTGCAGAAAGGATCATTTTAGAATAATGGTATGCTTATGTAAAGAAATTTAAAACATAAAATGTCTGATGATGGTTGATTGAAAAATAGAACAAAAAGTGATTTCATTTTAATAGATTACAAAATGAGTAAAAGAAAAAAGACACAGGATTGCTATAATTTATATGATGCTACTGGTTTCAATGGAACAAAGAAAGCCTAGTGAATTTTATTAAAATCTCTGCTTCCTGACTTCAAATGGTTAAGTACAATTAAGTTTCACCCAACTGGGGCATTAAAAAGTGCCCCATTAAATTGGTATTATATTTTCCAGAAGACAACTGTCACCATACAGGCATTCAGAGTATCAGCCATTCCCACTCTGCACAAGGAGGAGAACGCAGCTACTGCACAAAGCTGCCCTTCATCTGCCCACAAAGCAGAGGGTGAGCTCTGATGCCTCTCATTTGTTTCTTCAGAAAATGAAGACTCGTTTAGTATTAATTCAGTTTCTTGATACTCTAACCTGGCACACTTATTGAGCTGAGGTCAGTACGAAAAATACTCAGAAGAGCTCTACACCAAAGGTCAGCTTCCTCTTCCCACTCTTTAACCACAAAGGTGAAGTTCACCAGTCCAGTGCTCAGTGCCATTTTCAATCAACCTCTGACCGATCCAAGGCGGGGAAAGTAGACTGTCAAAAATATGAGGCTATTCTAGTTCAAATTTAAGGTAATTGGCCTAAACATTTCCTTTTATAAAAAACAATAAGATACCTAGAAATATAAAATTAAAACTATTGAAATAATTTGCTATCCTGCACACACAGTTCTCCCAGAAGGAAAATTGCTAGAGAGCATGAACCAAGTAGACTTTTATACCATTGCCTTTCAAGCAACACTTGCACTCCTGGAGTTTATCTGATTTTAAAACACTACCAACAGTTCTCCTTGAAAAAATGAGTTCATACATGAACTTCTAACTATGTGTACACACACAGGAGACATACTTCTCTTGTTCTGTCCTTTTCTCCGCGGTAAGCTCCATTCCAAGCACTCTACATTTGCCACAGAAGCATTTGGCTTTCCCAACCACAAGCACTGCCTGGACATTCATCTTCCTCACCTCCTCCCATCATGGGGTGTTGGGCTGGAGGGAAGCATCCCATGGGCAGATTCAATCTCCCAGCCACCACCTGGACCAGAAGGCTTGGATACAGTTCTGGGAAGTGGTCAGATGCTGCAGTAGTAGCACAACAGGGTGTTATGAGGAGGAGCTTGTGTCCTAACAAATCAACTGTTCTCCTTCAGTCTTTGGCCTTCAAGCCACAAGCCTCTCTGGTCACCTGTAAGCTTGGCCCTCTTTTGGATCTGTGATCCATTTCATCCATAAACCCACTCTCCACAGTTTTTTTTCTAACTTAGTAAACCAGCTCCTTGGCAGTGCTTATTCAAAGATGACATGTCTGTGTCTTTGAGTCAAAAACTTGCGCACATTCCTCAGCGGATTCCTGCTCTCCATACCTTACTGCCGGCTCCAATTCTAGTCACTGCTTGCCTTTAGAACAGAAAAGCTGAAGAAAGGGATAAAAAGCAGGGAATCATGGAAAATCTATTTAAAATAAGTAGCTAAAACATCTGTCAAGAAAGATGTTATATCCTTGACTTGCTCTAAGTTTGAAACTTTCAAAGTTATAGTCCCAGAAGGTGAAAACATACTATTCTAATCAAGGATCAGTATAAATTAGGAAAAGTTGATGAAGATTGGTGCAAACTATATAGAGACCACAAACAAGCAAATAGCTTTTCCCTGCTTAAAAACTAGAGAAATCACCATGGATTTTGCCTTGCCTATCATGGGTGACCCTGAGATCAGTTCCGTTGGTTTAGAGTACACCCACATCAAGGCTGTGGGTTTGATCCCTGTATGGGCCATTCACTTAAGAGTTGGACTCAATGATCCTTGAGGATCGCTTCCAACTCAGGATATTTTGTGAAATCTGAAATACTGCCAGTCTTGCTAG
Organism: Formicarius rufipectus; assembly: GCA_013399695.1. Taxonomy (NCBI): domain Eukaryota; kingdom Metazoa; phylum Chordata; class Aves; order Passeriformes; family Formicariidae; genus Formicarius; species Formicarius rufipectus. The sequence continues at coordinate 463,732 of VXAU01002126.1, read as the reverse complement.
CAAAGCAATGAGAGGGAAAAGTACTGCAGCTTGGCTCTCAGTTCCAATGCTGAGCCAAAACACTGGCAGGCAGAAAAATCACTGACTGACTCGTCAGCTGAGCCAGGTTGATCTCTAAGTCCCAGAGAAAGAAAAATATGGAAACTCACAATGTCATTTTTCCAGAGTCACTTTTTCTGACTACAACCACACTTTAACTTGTCAGTCAGAGTGTCTCAGTTCCATGTAGATCTTGTTTCCTTGGAGACAAGTCTTTTAAATAGCAGTTCAAAACACCAACCAGATTGAGAGAGGAATTCGATTAAAGAAAAAACATCTTGTTGCACTGGGAGTCTGTGCTGGGAAAAGCTTCTGGAACAAGTATTTCCAGTTTCCCTAAATGCACATCTTGGCTTTTTAATTTATTTGTTATCTCTTATCCACTTCTTTATTATAGGCATGGACAAACAGAGACTTTAGCTGATAATTCAATGATACTGATATTGGCTAATTTTTGTCATTGCCTAATAACTGAGATTGCTGCTATTTTTCAACCTTTATGTATTTTAAACACTCATTTATCAATAACTTCTTTACAATTTGTATAATATTGTTCCTGCTATTAGAATGAGAAACTTCTAGAAGGCAACAAAGTTAAATAATAGTTAATGGCATGCATTTTAGAACAGACCCTGCCAAAATTACTGTTAGACTGGAGAGATGGTGGATCAGCAAATCCCCAGCCCACAGGACTCACTCTCAGAAATTCTATGAAGTATAAATTTTGAGAAATGTAGTAATTCCTTATCATGGGATGCAACTGAAGCACAGTTCTTTGAAAACATGTAATATCCATACATAGATACCATACCCAACGGCACGTTTAAAGAGATTTTTTTATGAAAGAAAAGATAGATATCCTCATTCTTGAAATTCAGCTCTTTGGAATTTTAACCCACATTAATAAAAGTTCAGTTTTTCACTTCCAGTTAGCTGTTGCAGCAGTTATTGGTGGAAAGAAAACAATAAATAATTTCCAGGCACTAGTACTTGCAGCAATGATAAGCCATTTCAATAAGTTAAATTTCAACATCCATAAAAAGTAAGTGTAATTAAATCTCTGATTCTTTACATGTTCAAATAAAATTTTCTCCTCTACCTGTCAATTTCCCAAAAAGATTTACAATAAACACATCTTACCCGTGGCAAGAAAAAGTAAAAAATGGACAAGAACTGAAGGTATTTGAAAGCCTAACCACTCTCTTTCCTTCCCCTTCCATTTAATAAGATATAGGATGTTCTGTGTTCCTGTTCTGGGCACCAAGTGAGATGGCATATCTTTGAGAAGGACAACTTGAATCACTGGACAGCTGGAAGTCAAATTGGAATTGTAACCAATTATCTTGCAAGTTTTCCTGTAAAATCTTCAACTCGCCAAATTAAGATGCAGAAATCTATTCCTTTGGACTTAGTTGTCTGAAAATTCATGTTGGCCTGCAAACTCAGTGGTAGCTCACTGAAACCCTGTGAACTGAATTAGCATCAGGATCAGCATCTCTCCCCCAGTTGACTGCACAAGAGGCTGTCAAGAGAAGCACTCTCCCTCCTGGCAGTAATTCCTTCTGGAGTGCATTTATTCTTTCAAAAGAGACACCAAAGAGACAGCCAGTATATTACAGAGCTACAAAAAAGAAGCAATCTGTCTTAATAGCTGGGGAAGTTGTGATCAAAAGCAAAAGCCTGGCTTTTGAACCCTCCTCCAATTTTTTTTGGTGTTTTTTTTTGTTTGTTTGTTGGTTTTTTTTGGGGGGGGGGGTTGTTTGTTTTTTGTTTTGGGGGGGTTTTTTGTTGTTGCTATTTAATGATGCAGGACAACTGAAATAGCTGACTATTAACCATTATTCCAACTTCACTTACAATATAATTTATTTTTTTGGAAAAGTCATGATATCAAAAGTGGAAAAAAATGAAATAAGAGAGTGTATTGCATAAAACCTAAAGACAAAACACCTTTTAATCATTACCTAACCTTATTATTTTTATTGGTAGGAAGATGAAAATCCTTACAACTACAGGTTTGGATCATCTGCTTGTATTTTATATTCTACTGTAACATTTTAAGTTACTAGAGTAATAGTTTACACATCCTGACTTTACTCAAAATTGCTAGATGTCGCAAAGTACAGATTTTTATTTTTGAAATAATAAATTTTGACCCAAAAAGTTTACACAAATGTCACACTCCATTTGGAAAGAAGTCCTTAATTATTTTTACCTAAAAAAAAAAAAAAAAAAAAA
>VXAU01002126.1:441186-461392 GCA_013399695.1 Formicarius rufipectus | reverse complement strand
TTTGTACTAAAAACAACATTGATCATGTAGAATTAAAAAATTTCACAAATTACCACCACAAAACAGTGCAAAAAAAAGAACCGTTCTTGAAAGAACCTTTGAAGATAAAAGTCCTGATCTATACTGGCAGAGGATCCATTGGGTGAAGAACAGTGTTAATTAATATTTACAATTTTGGATGATTTTTACCAACCTGAACAACTGTGATATTCAATTCTCACCTCCAATGACATCTAAAACGTATGATGGGAACATTCTGGCATAAGCTTTAAGCTGTTGAACAAACATGCCCTAAGACAAGTCTTAAGAGATGTCTATGCAGGAAAGAATCATCTTTCTTTTAGTAAAAACTGACTACAGTGAGTTTGAGGGAAGGGGTGGCTCTTACTTATGCTCCCTTCTCTTTTCTTACATAATTCCTTTTCAATGATAAAACTGAATCTTTACTCATGTTAAATCATCAGTTAGTCAACTTCAGGGAGGACTTTACATCCCCTCAGCCTTGAATGTCATTTTCCCATCTTGTCTTTTTTCCACACTGGGACAGATCAATATAAAAAAAAAAAAAAAAAATACAATTAACAATTAACTTCAGTTTGCTTCAGATGAAACCCAGAAGCTGCAGTCTGCTTACTCCTCTATCAAGAGCTCCCCTTCATGCCCTTTGTAGAAATTTCTCTCTCAGATTCTACTTATTTTGTCACTTTCCAAAATCTGTTCTGTTACTCAAATTTTGCTCAGGAACAACCCCACCCTCACTTTTCCAGCACTTTGAAAGCATACTGTTTGAAATAAGGTGAACTATACAGACCTTGAGGGAGTCCCTAATTTCTTGGCTTGCATTGACAGAGCCTTTCCACAATATATTTTGAATACCCAGATCATCAGTATCTCTATCAGGGGAAAAAGAAAATATCACGCAACCAACCTGAACACAAAAGGACAAAAAAACCCACCTTGACTAAAAGGTACTCAGTCATCAATTTCCAATAGGGAGCTGAGATATGTTCTTGTACTGACAAGGGACAGGACAAGTCCTGTTCCTCTGAAGAGAAATTCAGAGCAGAAACTGTGCTTGGGTACCATGTGCATCATCCTCCAGGGAAACTTTTTCACTTCATTGAACATAAAGGAGTCTAGACAGATTGTTTCAGGAGACTAGGCTAAAATGAGGCAGAAAGAATGCCACCCACAGGGAATTTGTTAAAATTACTAAAGTTGAAGATTGGAAAAAAAAATCTGCTCAGAATGCTTCAATTCTGATTTCAATAGACTATTCAAAGATAATTTATTTTTTATACATTGTCCCCATAGAAAAATAAAAAAATACATTTCAGTTACATACTTTAAAGATTGGCTTTTTTTCCATATATAGAATGAAAATCAGAGGGATAAAGCACTCAAGATTTTTTTAGTAGAAATTTTTCATCTTAGAAGTTGACAGAAAAGTTTAATATCAACTACTTTGCCAGAAAGAAAACTTCTCAAGAGATGTGATGAGAAATGGTTAAAAAAAGATGTGCTTGTGTCACCACAGAATTATATTCTGCTTTAAAATACATATGCAATGAGGATTATCATTATTATTGGATAACAAGAGTGATAATATACATAATGGTAATCCTTCTGTGAGTGATAAGAAAAAAATCATTCTCTATGACCATTATGGGGTGTGTCTGACTCTGTGTGTGTAATCTGAAAATCACTGAAGGGAAGAATTGCATCCAGTTTGACTTATGCCTGCTCTTCTATTTATGTGTAGCCTGGGGAGCCTCATGATGATGTGTAATGAGTCAGGGTGAAATGTGTATAAATACATGCACTGGCAATTTGAGAAGGGTCTTTAAAGCATCTTTTTTATACACTCCATTCCAAATTGCATTTTCTGGGGGAGAAATGGGAGACATCAAGAAAAGCTCACATAGTAATAAAAATCTCCACTTCTGTTGCATTTCTGTTCTTGTCTTTGTTTTTTTCATTTTCCTCTTTTTTCAGAAGGAAAACCACTGCCCAATATTTCATCTTGATGCAATAATAACCAGGTGGACAAAGTTCAAAATGAATACCTCTGACATATCTCTGTATACAAACAAGTAGCGTGACTTCTCCTCCCCAGAGCTGGGGAACTCCGTGGAATAAATGTAGTGTCAGCTTTACAAGCAAAGGATCAGAATACCATTCCCTGTTTGAGGTTGGGGATTATTTTCCATTCTCTCTCTTGTCTCTCCAGTTTGCAATTCACTTTTTTTCCCCTAGAATATTTAGTGTGAGAGTTCAAGTAGCTCCTTCACTGGCAAAGGAAAACATATAACCCCCTGAGCAACATTCTTTATTTACGGCAAACAGGCGGAGAGGAACCATCCAAACATCAGCAGCTCCAAAACTGAACTTCCTACCCAAGAAACAGAATGACCCTGAATTCTTTCTGTCTCTCCAAGTGCCTCTAATTACAAAGAGGAGGAGAACTACAAGTTTTCTCTGTTATGGTAAATTTTTGTTCAACCATAGCCAGCGAACGTAGGCAGTCTAATCTTTTTTATTGTCAAATTATCACTTATCAAAATAAATTAAGATGAAATCATCTACCCTTTTTTTTTCATTTTATATTTTCCCCTTCGATAATTTTCATTCACCTGAAAATATGAAAATGTATGGAAGATCTTAAAACACCAACCTGAATTATAACATACTGTAAATTCAGTCCACAGAAAAAACAATCCCTCCACCTTTACAATGTTGAGATTTAAAATGTGTTCCTTATATTTATTTATTCGTATTCTCACAAATTTTCTTTTAAAATGTGTTCCCTCTAATTTTAAAGGCTTTATGAATACTTTACAAGACCAAAAGAATAAGGATTTTAAGATCCAAAAGAAACACTGGCCAATTCAAAGTAACAAAAGCTGTCATTTACATTCAGAAAAGTGTGTCTATATATATGCAATAGCATCTTTTTGTTATATGAAGTGTAACATGTGACTAGCAAGTTTCATTTTGTAATGGAAAAAATTCCTAAAATCAGCTATGATATTCTAGAACTGGTAGTTGAGAGTGCAGTGTCACAATTTCCTAAGAGTACAGCAATTCCTTTATAAGAAATTAGTTTCAAATTACCAATTTACAGATTTATCACTCTAGGACATCCCTACCCAAGTTTCAGCCTTTACTCAGTAGCTGGTGAAGCTCAAAATTAGTTAATACAAGCTAAAATTCTACCATGGCTTTATTGCAAATATTGCTGTTCACCGGAGACAACACGTCTGAAATACTTGCTATTTCTGCCTGAACTTACTTGTACTTGCTTAGAAAGTTGTTAGGAGTTGCTTGAGGAGAAGATCTATGTCAACCATATTTTTTTATAAATCAACGTGTTGCCTATCAGAAATTTGTATTATGTAAGGAACTAAGAACAAGTAGTTTTCTTAATTGGGTAAGTCTCTGCAAATGTACTGGAGACACTACTGGTTTTAGCTGATAAGACTCACTGATACATCTTCATCATCCAAAGGTAAAAGGCACCTCCCTGTATGAAAATAAAGACTTTGAACTCCCTCTTTATGTTTTGATAAATGTCTCTGTGGTCCCCCCCCCCACCCCGTGTTTATCACCAGGGAAGAGGAGACCCTATTTGCCATGGTATTCAGTTCCCTTGATATTAGCATCACTTACACCTCCCTCCACTTCACACCTATTGACTCTTTCACTACCCACAAATTTAGAGCTGTATTTGTCAAAGCAAGTTGGCAATTACCAGTGTCTCAATTTTGCTTCTCATCTGATTCACGAAGCCCTTCTCACAATGTGAAGCGCAGTTCATGTATTGCTTCTTCCAGCAGAAGAACAGCAGCACACTTATTTCCGTAGAAATGGACTCATTGCTATGCAGACTTGTAATAATTTATAAGGGATTCCTCTCTGAAAACAGGGGTCATGCTGGCAATGCCCTTCTGTTTATACACAAAGAAATACCATTTCAATAGAATTGAAGAAATATAACTCAAATCAGTAAGGTGCCCCTCACCTGGACCCACTGAAAAAGCCTGATGAGGCACAGAGCTTTGGAAGACAACCAGGGGCCTTTTACCACCAGCGTGAAGGCTTGTCGCAATTCAAGCGGTGAAACAGCATCATAGAACCATAGAATGGTTTGAGTTGGGAGTGACCATAAAACCCGTCTTGTTCCAACCTCGTGCCATGGACAGGGACACCTTCCACTGGACCAGATTGCTCAGAGCTCCATCCAACCTGGTCTTGGACTCTGGATGGGACAGCAACAGATTCTCTGGGCAACCTGTGCCAGGGCCTCACCACCCTCAGAGGGAAGAATTTCTTCCTAAAATCCAATCTAAATCTACCCTTCTACAGCTTAAAGCCATTCCCTCTTTCCTATCATGAAGAACATAAAAGGCAGTTTTGAGAAGGAATGAATATTGGAACAAAACACATTTAAAATGCATGTACATAAAACACGAGATAAAATATTTCTAAAATACAGATTAGTCCTACAATTACATACGGAATCAACATATTTACAAGAAAAAAGCTGTTAGTCATTTCCATTTATAAAGTTTTGTCTGCCCGTTAATGTTTCATCACCTATTATTTAGAAAGGTTTTACCCAGAGATTACAGAGAGAACTGAGTTTAAGATTATTTCAGATAAAAATGATTGTGCATGCTCCAAAAGTTGCTGATTTACAATCTCTAGCTTTCAAAAATACATTGCAAATATCAAAGGAGTGAGATTGTATCAGATTTTGTTGCAATTTTCCTATCCTCTCCTAGTCAGACAAAAAAATTTCTCACAATATTTTGCTGATATTAGTTTTTTCCTGGACTTTAATTTCACTGGTGAAATATTCTGAACTGCTTTACTCAAATAGCTATAGCAAAAACAAACAAACAAACAAAACCAACCAACCAATCAACCAAACAAACAAAAAAAAAACCACAAACCAAAAAACCCACCAGATCTTCTTTTTTGAAATGAAGATTTTAAAAAGTGATATTTTATAGATATACCCAATTCAATCTCTTAGAATGAAGGTCCTTCTCAATGTTTGACCCAACAAAAAGAGAAAATCTTAGTCTCAGGAGAAAGCACAATTATGGAATGTGAACAAAACGTTTATTTCTCCTTTGCTTACTTACTTGAGTACATTTATAAGTGACATGAGGACACAGTATGGCAAAGCTGCTCCTGATCAGCTACTTCACTTTGTGGGAAAGATACCTAATTCTGAATTTAATTGTAATTTGAATGATGATTTCAGCAGATGGAGAAAACGTGAGTGCTATGTGGGATGAGCAAAACGTTCAGAGATCACATAGAAGGAGAGCAGCACTGGCACAGGAGGAAGAACACATACCCCCTGTCCCCACCCCTTGCCTGTGTGTAAAGAAGTGCAGCAGGACTGAGGTGTAATTGGCACTCATTCATTCATTGCCCTGTACAAGTTGTTCCAGATTACTTTGTGGCTTTCTCTCTTGAAAGTTAAATATTCTTTATGAGCAACTGGTGTAAGATCAATGTATCTTCCTTGAATGAGCTTCTAATCTCACATGGATATTTCTCCCTGCTACATTTCTCTCCTTTGGGCTGTGACTGTCAGAAGCCATGGGGCTGCAGAGGACCATGAGACTGAAACCTGTTTGCAACCATCTTACTGAAACACTGAATTAATACCTGTTGTTTCATCTCTAAATGTTGGTTTTTTTACATTATCAGGTTTCCTGAATGTTAAAAATGGTCATCTCCAATGCTGGCATTGAACAAGTTAACAGAATTATACATTTGGCTGCAAATAACTTATTGAACCAGCTGAAGGGTAAAGCTCATTTTGAATGTCCTTACACACAATGTAAAGTTTGTAAATTGAATTTTAAAAGTACTTGTATTTTCATTAATTTCAAGATATGGGAACAGATTTTTTCTATGATTCTGCTACTGAATATTGTGCTTATATTCTGTTTTAATTTCTCCTTCACTGATATCTTCTCAAATGGTAATTTCTATTTCTGAATTTTTTATTAATGTTTCAGTGGTTTATTTATTAATTATAAATTTACATGTACATACACACACCAAAAAAAATTAATCTTCAATTATCTCAGAAACTCCATCAAAACAGAACCAATCTCATTGCTCTCATAAGCAGCAACAAATTGCCAAATTACAAACTAGGAGCAATTGACTATTTTAAGGAGATAACAAACTCAGTTGTCCACTGTTTTACTTAAAAGCAGAAAATTATAGAATAGCTTTGAATGTAAGACCCATTTTCTAAATATAATTAAATGAAGATACTATACAATTGAAAATGGAAATGGCAGGACCATTTGGAAAACCGGAATTCTGTAAAACATCTACCTTTTATAAGATAACTGCTTACAGGAGGGGATATGAGACAATGCTGAAGTTAGTCATGGATGGGAAGGATAGGGAGAAGGAATTACTACAAACATAAATCCTCAAAACATCAAGCTTCAAATACCAAGCCTGTTCCAACTTTAGCCACTTGATTGCCATGGTAGCTTAGTATTTCACATTTCCTCCTCACAAGGGAAGTGTAGCCCTGCCAGAACAGGTCACCAACAAACCACAGTAAGAACCTCTTGCAGCAATGACAGTATTGAATGGTGACTGGAAATTCTGTTCTGGGGATTATGTCCTGGATATAAATGTCTTCCTCTTTTACTAACTATCCCAAACCTCCAATGCTCCCCGTGTTTGCCCTTACTCTGCATCAGCCACCAGAGGTACAATTATAAAATTACATATCACCCCGAAAATGGGGTATTTGTGGACAGGCTGGCAAAAGTGAAGGTACCTGTGTGTCCAGCTCTGAATACTGACATCCTGACAATAGTTCCAACACTTTAGAAAACCCTGAAATTAAGATAACAATTTTCCAGAGTTAAAACCTAAATTCAGAAGTTCACTATTCTACCATGAAATTCAGGTTAATTGTAAACAATACATGCCTGTGAGGGTTGTAAAAATCAGTGCTCACTGAAGAAGCATCAAAACACTGAGATAATTTTTACTCTGAATGTTGCTGGGAAATACAAACTAATGCAATTTAGAGATACTTCCAACATCTGAGACTGCAAAATTGTTGGAGTTCAGTATATACTATCAAGAAATAAAGAAAAATGGATTATATTTATGAGACACAGCAGCCTTCACACACTTTTCTTGAAACTACTTGTTTGTGTCCTAGAAGCCTTTGTAAATGTTGTGATAAAGCAAGTGCCAGAATAGGGAGCAGTCATGCATGTGATAGGAAAATTTACTGGTGTGGCAGGGGAATATATATGAACGCCTGTGTTTGTTTGTTTGGTTGTTCATACTTTTTACAGCAGAGAGAGATATTATATTGGATGCTCTGAAAGAATCCTAAAATATGCAGGATTTTGCAAAATATCTTTGTAATTGTAAGGAAGAAATGTTCTGCTTTCTCTTAAGAATGATTATAGAAAATTGGTCATGACAATTTAATATCCTGTGTTATGTGGCTTCATCTCTCCCCATTCTTCACTAACCTGCTGGAAAAGGTTGTTGTTGATTTATGCTTTTGTTTGTGAATTACACTGTAGAGTATCAGAAGCAATAAGAGCTGGAAAATTGCTTCTTACAGTCAATGACCTCCTTGTAGTTTACTTCCTTATTTTATCATAATAGAGACATTCACTTGATGGAGATTTTCCTACCAGAGAGAAAACTCTGATCCTTGACCTTAATGACAATGTTTTCCTGCCTGCTCAAAGCATTACAAGTATTTTAGTGACAGCAAACTTGGAGCAGAGATTTAAATAGAGTTTGTTATTCGGTGATAAAAGTGCAGTCTACTGAGATAAGTACTGCTGTTAAGAAACAAGGGTTTATCCTTTAGATTACAGTACCTATCACATAAACTTTCATTTCTCTTCCACAGCTAATTCATCTTCTAAACAGGACCATCATTGCTTGATCATTGCTGTTAAGACTATTTATTTGTACCTCAGAATGAAATAGAAGTCTCTTAACAAGGACCCAGAGACTACCAAAATCAGTGGAAGTATTTTCCTTGACTTCAGGAGGGTCTGATCAATCTCTATATGAACAGAGTAATTATGGTTTCAGATGAGGTACAGAGGGCTGCCATATTCTGCTAACAATGCTCGTGTAAATGAAGATTAACACCATTACACTTGAGCTAATGGAATTACATTACTGTGAAGAATCACAGAATTGTAAAGGTTGGAAAAGACCTTTAAAATCACTGATTCCAACTGTTAGCCCAACACTGTCATGTCCACCACTAAACTGTGTCCCCAGGTGCCACATCTACATGTTTACTTCCCCTGACACAACTTGAAGCCATTTCTTCTCATCCTATCACTTGGTACTTGGGAGAAGAGGCTTGCATTCACCTGGTATTTTTAGGTAGTTGTAAAGATTGATAAGGTCTCCCATGAGTCTTCCTTTTTCAGACTAAAAACCCCAGACTCCTCAGATTCCTCAGCCACTCCGAACCCTTCACCAGCTCTGTTGCCCTTTTCTGGACACACTCCAGCACCTCAATATCCTTCCTAAATTGAGTGGGCCAGAACTGGACACAGATTTGAGGTGTGGCATCAACAATGCCAAGTACAGGGGGACAATCACTTCCCTGGCCCTGGTGGCCACACTGTTTCTAACACAGGCCAGGATGCCACTGGCCTTTTAGGCCACTTGGGCATACTGTGGCTCATTTTCAGCCACCGTTGACCTGCCCCCGCCAGGTCCTTTTTCCAGGCAGCTTTCCAGTCACTCTGCCCTCAGCCTATAGTGCTGCAGGGAGTTGTGACCCAAGTGCACAACCCGACTCTTGGCCTTGTTGAACCTCATACAATCAATGTCACTAAGTGCTAGGCAATGAAAACACTCCCTAACATACAGGGCCACCTCTTCCTCCCTGCCTATTCCTTTTGAAGATTTTGTAGCCATCCGTATGTGGCAATTAAATCAGGCACTCAACAGAGACACTTTCTGTGTAAGAGCTGAGGGTCACTCTGTGAAAAGACAACATATAGAAGTCTACAACTACATTTTCTGTGACCATAAGTGTGTGTTAGTAGTGACAGATGGAATCCTATAGTGCACACAGAGATGTGGTCAGCTACTTTGGATCAAACTGGGAGTCACGAATGTAGCTCAGTCAGTTGTTCACAAGCACAGTATTTCTCAAAAACAACATGAACCTATTACAGAAGTAAGTTTCCTTTTCTAAGCCTAGCTCAGGATTTCCTCCTTCCTGAGAAAAGAGAACTTAAAAATTCCCACTATCCATCATTCTTTGCCTGTAATTCTTTAAACAGCAAACCACTTGTCCACGCCTAGGTGGACAAGATCAGTCCTATTTGAGACTCGGGTAGAAGTACCAAAGATGTTAAGCTCCCAGGTTTGTCAGAAGAGGTGGCATGAAACAACCTAGGAGAGAAACAGTATAATACTCCCACTAAAAAAAAAAAAAAAAAAAAAAAGTTTACAGAGCAGATTAAACCATTATTAGAGATTCCATGCGACAGATGGCACTGGAGAAAATCAAGCGTCATGCGTTCTGCCACTTGCAGAAATACTTGCTAAATAGGATGCAGAATAGTTGCTAATGAAGATAGCACGTAAGAGAGTATTATCCTCCTCTAAGGCTTGATTTGACTCAGAGGGAGCATTTCCATCTATCCCAGATTGCAATTTCTTTTTACAGAATTTCTTTGATGCTTTTTTCTTTTAACACATTTTGTTCTGTTACCTTGATGATAGGGCAGTAAACAGTGGAATGAGATTTTTTTCTAGGTTTCTTGACAAATTTCATTCCCTAAAAAAAGCAACTGAGGTTAAAAAGTCAGTTTTCTTTGTCTTCCTTTCTGTGCCACTCCAATTAGAGCCTCCCTCTGTTGATGAGTTCTTGCTTGTCTCATCTTGTTAATGTTGTAGTCTTTATGCTAAACATTTTTATACACAGACTTTTGATGTCTCCTTCACTTAAATACCTATTGTCTTCTTGCAAATTTAATAACCTATTATTTAGTTACGTTCACGCTTGTGTTATTCAAACTTCTGTATCTTGGTTTACAGTTAATCTCAGGTAGCATAGAATAATAAACTGCATTAAAAGCAAACCTCCAGGGTAATTTTTTTATTTAAATAATTAGTATTAAATTGCTGCATGTGACAGTAAAAAAGAATGTCAAAAGTTCCCCTCACATCAGACTACCAGGGAAATCTGATAAACACGTATCAATTACTGTATAGAATAAGATATATATGCATGGGGTTGATGAGTTTACCCTCTGGTTATGGCTCTGCAGCTTCAATTACAAGCTAATCCCTGTAAGTCTGGAGTGACTGAAAAATGGCAATGACCCAGCAAAAGCCCAGTTTTTGAAATGACATTCAAAAAGTTTCAATAGAAGGAAAGAAAAATACTTGCATCACAAAGTAATTTGGGTCCTGGATGTTCAGAAGACATCTTGAAAGATGCAGGTTGTCATTCCTCAATTGGATTAGAAGCACAAGTCACAGCCCCTACTTTTAAAGCAAATGGCCATCATGAAATGCCTATGGGGATCCCTCACAGAGGTGTCATGTTCTGACACTGATGGATCAGTTGAACTCTTTCGTCAAGGGTCACCTATATTTACAGATCCCAACTGCATGTGGGCTTTAAGAGAGAACATGAAATTATGGGAAGGGATAATTCCAGATCCCTGTAAAACATTGAAGTGTTTCTGTAAAGAGAACAGTAACAAACTGAAGATTTTCTCTGACATTAAAGAAAATTCTTCTAACTTACATGATTACTCCTACCCAGTCTCCTTTTGGGAATTAAGGTTTCTTGTTGGACCCAGGCAAAGATTACTGTTCTCTCAGGTCAGATATTCAAAATGAGAAGAGAACCTCAAGATGATCAGAGACATACTGAAACAGACAAAAATGTTCTGAGTCTTATATCCCTTTTCCTCCATTTGATCCCTTACGTTGATCAAAAATTTTCCAGGAAGTTTCCAGACTCCTGTAGAGAGTAATAGAAAGAGCCAAAAGACTGCAAAAACTGAAGCTGAGGGGAATGTACAGTCACGGGAACACTTATGTTATTGTTGAGATACAACTGCATCACCACCCGCACGCTCACAGAAACAGACTGAAAGGCACTGGTGCACCATTTCTACTGGACCATATTTCCAATTATTAAGTTTCCTGTTATAAAGCAGAGGAAATTAAGTTTACATTATCAGTAATGTAATCAATTACAGTGATAAATTGCAATATGTTAGATTAGAATTTATTTCAGAAGTTTTTGCTAATTACCATCCCGAAGCTTTATCATTCAGCAGAACTTGAAGGAATTCATTGCATTTTTCATAGGGCAGAGGTGAAATTTACAGGTTTAGATTAGGAGCTGTGTCCACAGCAATAACCAGAAATTAAATTAATTCAATCTTCAAAATCTCTTTCTGAAACAAAAAAATTTCCATTCTATTTTTCATCACCTAGTGGCTATTTTTACAGACACTTCCATTTTAGAAACTCATATTCTTACTTGCGAATAGGGTGATTATTTTTTCTCTAGGTGGGCATTGGCCAAGTGGTGCAAGCCCCCGCCTGTGGAGCCAGATCCTCCTCTGAGGACGCTGGTTCGAATCCTGAGGAACTCGCTGTCACCGTCCGAATGTGCTCGGCCGTGGCAAAATGAACTTCAGGAGTAAAGGGAGTGGGGCCAGTTCTGAGCACACTGTGCCTCACCTAAAAAATCCATTGCGCAGGCTTATCCAAAAATCTTCATTCACGAAGTCTAGCCAACAACAACAACTCCTGTAAACACTTTAATACTCTTGCAATAAAGAACATTTTGTTTGCAGTATTTCTTTGAGCAGAACAAAGCCATTCTTGAGACCCTACCCCTTCTTAAAGCAACTACTGATTTCATACCTTTGAAAAGACCATCCCATCACATCCTCCTGTAGTGCATTGCTGTCCGAGTCAATTAAGTGGCCTCACATGATCTTGAAATTGATATAACCTTGACATTTTTCTGCCACTACAAGAGATAAAAAAGAATCTTACTGTTAATTTTCTTTCATTATTCTCTTTGTCTTCACTGAGCTAAATAGTAGAATAGACAGAAGCATTTTTGTCTAAGTTTAGAGAACTTAGAAAAATTTAGAACTAAAACAGAGAGACAAATCTCCTTTAATTCAAAACAAAATTTAATTAAGGTATGATAAATGGAAGGATAACAGTTCCTAGCTATGATATATATATGTATATTCAAGAGACAACAGAACAACCAAGGCAGAATGAATAAAAACTCCTGGATCAAACCCCCCACAAACACACACACAGTCTGTCCCCGGTATTTACGGGCAGCGAGCGAGGAGATGAGTGGTTGGTGCTGGGATGCCCCCGGGGGTGTTGGTGGATGGGAAGAAAAGCTCCGGTGATGTCCCTCCGAAAGGCTCGGGGCTGCTGGTCTCGGGCTGGAGCTTCCGATGTAAGGAAAGTTCTCCCACGTCTAGGATGCACGCCGCTGGCTCCCTCACAGAAGGCCCGGTGTAAAGGGGCCCCCCCCGGCTAGCGATGTCGTCTCTGTCTCTCTCTCTCTCTCTCTCTCTCTCTCGGGCGAGAGTCAACAAACAGTCCCAAAAAATCAAAGCTTTGTAATCCAGGTATGGGAAAAGGGAAAACAGCAGGAAAAAAAAAGCAAGAAAGAAACCCAAGACTCCGGGGTTTCTCCCTCCGCCGTCTCTCCCTGCAGACTCCTGCTGCCCACTCTCCAAAAAACCGTGAGCCACTCTCCCCCACTCTTAAGCACGGTACTCTTGGTTCTTTTGTTAGAGACAAATGGCCCGGGCTGGGACAATTCACTCCTCATTGTGAGGTGGGGGAAGAAAAATTCCTTTAGAACCTGAACCTATAACAATTTTATATTCGCAGCATAAAACTCCTTTTTATTCCAGAGAAGCAGTCTATTTTCCAAGGAAAGGAAGTGCACTTTTCTGTGAGGTACTGCAGCCAATCAGCCAAGCTTCCGCAATGCAAAATATTAGGATATTCACAGCATTTTCTAAAATATGTCATACCTTTCTGTTTCCCATAAACAGACTTTAATTCACTTCGCTCTCTACCCATGGGCAGTAGGTGTCTGGGCTTTCAGGAAAAACAAGAAAAAAGCAATCTGGATAGGTTTTTAATGTAACTTGAGTTCTCCCGAGCACAGCCTGGAAGAAAGGAAGGAAGCTGAACTGCACTCAAGGAGAGGCTACTTTGAGAAATTTTTTTCCCAAACAGAAGACAAGAAAACTCTTTCTGGAAGCAGGCAGGAACCAGAAGTTTTCCCTGCAGCAGGTGTTCCTGCAGAGTTATGTACATATCTGACAGGTTTTGACTAACTGTTGAGAACCTGTTGCTGTCTAGGGAAGGTCATCTCCTACAAGCATGGTCACCACAACTTTCAGCTTTTGAGGGAGCATAACCTGAACCTTCACTGCAAATGCTGAGAATAACTCTCATGTCCTTTCAGCACATTTCATTCCTCATCCAGGGAATGGGTGAAACAAAAGCATATATATTATTATATTAATTACTTTTTAAAATGTTCTGTCAGTGATTCATCAATCACCTCTGACAATTCTTTCTTTATTCATAATATCTTTATTTTTCCAATCTTTTTGCTTTAATTGTTCTTCTCTACTGAGGGGGGCATTTCCTGCCCTAGAGGGTAAATTCCACTTAATAATATAGAGTTCACTGCTGCTTCGGTCACATGCAGCCAGAAGCAGATGGAGCATGTTGTGCCCTGGCTTTCCACCAACACAAATTTAGGTCTCACATCTGCCATCTCATCCTCATCTCTCACAACATGCGCTTTAATCCTCCTTCCCGGCTTCTGCATCCCAATGACTAATTCCCCTCTACCAATCCTAAAATAACAGAAAACTGGGGACTTCCACCACAAAGTACGAAGATGTTTTGCCAGTTTTATGCCAAGAGCAAGATTCCCCAGTCAGCAGTTTCACCTGCTACAGAGTCTTCTCATGCTGCTTCAAAGCATAAAGAGGTCACAGAAAATCAGAAATTTTTAGGCCATCCATGGTTGCATGACAGCAAGATATTAGAAGGTTGTATTAAATTTGCTGTAGCATGGAAGCTTTCTGATATTCAGCAAACTGCACATACACAGCGGGCATTCGCCGAGTACTGTAAGTCGCCGCCTGTGGAGCCGGCTCCTCCTCTGAGGATGCCGGTTCGAATCCCGAGGAACTCGCTGTCACCGTCCGAGGGTGCTCGGCCGTGGCAGATAAACCTCAGGAGTAAAGGGGTGGGGCCAGTTCCGCGCACACTGTGCCTCACCTAAAAAATCCATTGCGCAGGCTTATCCCAAAAATCTTTGTTCATGAAGTTGTCTAAGTTTAGAGAACTTAGAAAAATTTATAACTAAAACAGAGAGACAAGTCTCCTTTAATTTCAAAACAGAATTTAATTAAGGTATGATAAATGGAAGGATAACAGTTCCTAGCTATGATATATATATATATGTATATTCAAGAGACAACAGAACAACCAAGACAGAATGAATAAAAACTCCTGGATCAAAACCCCCCACAAACACACACACACAGTCTGTCCCCGGTATTTACGGGCAGCAAGCGAGGAGAT
Organism: Formicarius rufipectus; assembly: GCA_013399695.1. Lineage (NCBI taxonomy): Eukaryota > Metazoa > Chordata > Aves > Passeriformes > Formicariidae > Formicarius > Formicarius rufipectus. The sequence continues at coordinate 446,710 of VXAU01002126.1, read as the reverse complement.
GAGTGGCTGGTGCTGGGATGCCCCCGGGGGGTTGGTGGATGGGAAGAAAGACTCCGGTGTGTCCCTCCGAAAGGCTCGGGTGTGCTGGTCTCAGGCTGGAGCTTCCGATGTAAGAAAAAGTTCTCTCACGTCTAGGATGGCCGCCGCTGGCTCCCTCACAGAAGGCCCAATGTAAGGGGCCCCCCGGCTAGCGATGTCGTCTCTGTCTCTCTCTCTCTCTCTCGGGCAAAAGTCAACAAACAGTCCCAAAAAATCAAAGCTTTGTAATCCAGGTATGAGAAAGGGAAAACAGCAGGAAAAGCGAGAAAGAAACCCAAGACTCCGGGGTTTTCCTCTCTCCGCCGTCTCTCCCTGCAGACTCCTGCTGCCCACTCTCCAAGACCCGTGTGCCCCTCTCCCCCACCCTTAAGCACCAATACTCTTGGTTCCTTTGTTAGAGACAAATGGCCCGGGCTGGGACAATTCACTCCTCATTGTGAGGGTGGGGAAAGAAAAATTCCTTTAGAACCTGAACCTATAACAGAAGTCTAGCCAACAACAACAACAACAACAACAAACCTCACATAAAAAGGTATTCAGAATCATGAACTTCAGTTTAGCTCCCCCAGTCTACATTCCCTCCCAAGACGAAAGAAACCAATGAGTTCATCTAGGAAAGGGGTCAGTGTTGCGTTTTAATTGAAGCTACTCTGATGACTCAATTTTAGCTACTCTCTTCTAACTCAATGAGCACAATGAGCATGCAAATCCAGGGAGAGCAGTTTGCTCAGAGTTGACTGCTGAGAATAACCTCTCCCACCCCACATCTACACCAAAGCATGATGTTCCAAAACATTCATGGGAACTATGCCTTTGATTTCAGTATTTCTAATACTATTTTAGATCACTACATGAATGTCACTGAAACAGGCAATCTGGTTTGGATTTCTCTTGGTTTTCTGAAGTTCTAATATTGGCAATCCATTTAAGCCCAAGATTTTTTAATATTACCCATAACTGTTGAATAAAAATCTTACTTTATTCATATCCCAGTCTATGCAAATATCAGTTTATGAGTTGTACCCTGTGAGGGGCTGATTCCCCAGGCAATGGTAAATAACTTTAATGCTTTGGTTTTAGTGGTTTGGGTTTTGTTTTGGTTTTTTTTTTTGGTTGTTGCTGTGGACTTTTTTTTTGAGTTTTTGTGTGCATTTCAACTTTGCCTTCTGTAAAATACCATAAAAATTAAAATCATACCTTTTTCCACTTCTCTTACACAGGAGAGAAGAAACGTTACTATGTGAGGTTATTAAATTCATATTACTATTACTGAATGAAAGCATTGCTAAAAAATTAATTTACATTTTTGGAGATTAATGGGATTGCTTGATGTATATCTAGTTTCTGTCATCATAGTCTAATTACCAAAACTTCTTTTTATTAATAAACAGCACAGAAATGTTCAAAAATTAACATTTTTATCTTACTTCAAGTCCTAAATCATTGAAAACAAGAAGAGACAAAGAGCTGGAGACTTTGTGTGGGACCTGGTATAGCTTTTAATCATTATATTCTTATTACATACTGGAATTTTATTGTTATTTTTATTTAGAGAAATCTGTTCTTCCTGAGATTGTAAAACTCCCCAGCTTTAAGGAGAGGAAAAAAGAAACCCGACCCAAACATGATAAAAGGTTAATCTAAAAGAAATAATTAATCTAATTGGTTTTGCCGAGTGACATACTTGTCTCTAACCTGTGTTTCTAGGTGTACAAATATGATGTCATGCCCCTATTGTAAACACAATCTGATGGGAAGGAAACTTATCCTGGTAGACCAGTCCTACAGGCAAATTTGGGAACACTGAAGCATTGCTCAGAGACAGTTTCCTCCTACGTGGGAGATGCATCCAGATGATTGCCCAGGAGATGGGTAAGGGAATTTGCTCCTGGGACCACGACAGCTGGATGTTAAAATTCAGAAGTCAAACTATTACTTAGAAGGCAACAAGCTGTCCCTGGCAAACTGCTTCTTCCTATCAACAGAAATTTATATAGGTGAGGGGGTTCAGTCTCAGTTCCCAACTATGTCTTCTTTCCAAAGATGTAACTCTACAAGCCACTGTGGAATTAAATAGGTGCAATTACAGCATGTAATAGTAATAATAAACATTATACAAGATTGGAAAGGTAAGTCTCAAAGAACTCTTTTAACCACCAGAACAAGCATTCCCATAGATTTTCTTAAGGTCCCTAATCCGGGGATATGCTTGTACAGGTCAACAATGGCACTTGAGGGAAAAGAAATCCCAAACTATATTAAACCAGAAGCATCATGAAAATCATAGGCAATGAGGAGGAAAAAAAGATTTTGGAATGATAAACAACAGTCATATTCTTGCTGTTGAGGGACTTTAAGTTGGAACTGAAGATAAGAATTCCAGTGGCCATATGCTTTTTTCCATACATGATTGAATATTATTTTAAAGCTTATCTCTGATCCACACAGAGGTAGTCATACCTCATGTCTAACAGAAAATACTTTAAATATGAAAAATTTCTTTAAATGTCTCTAAGCAGTTTAGAGAATCACTTGAGTAATGCAGCACACACCTTCCTACCCACTCAGAATCCCAGAATCATCAAGTTTGGAAGATACCTTTAAGATCTGCAAGTCCAACCATCCATCCAGAACTACCTAAACCACATCACCCAGCACCAGATCCAGACACCTCTTTAACACCTCCAGGGATGGTGACTCCACCACCTCCCTGGGCAACTTATTCCAGTGCCTGAGCACCCCAACAGTGAGAGAATTTTTCTAACACCTAATCTGAATCTCTCGTCTCAGCTTAAGGCCACTTCTTCTGGTCCTCTTACTACAGGCATAGCAGACGACAGGCCCCTAACTACTACACCTTCCTTTCAGGTAGTTGTAGAGAGAGATGAGTTCCCTCCTGAGCTTCTTCTTCTTGAAACTAGACAAACCAAGTTCCTTCAGCCATTTCTCATAGAACAGGTTTTCTAGACCTTTCACAAGTGTTGTTGCTCTTTTTTGGACACTCTCCAGCACATTGATGTGCTTTTAGAGTGGGAGGGCCAAAACTGAACTCAGCACTTGAGGTGTGGCCTCAACAGTATCAAGTACAGGGGGGCAATCACCTCCCTGATCCTGCTGGCCACACTGTTCTTGATACAGGCCAAGATGCCATTGCCTACTTTGGGCCCCTGGGCACACGGTTGGCTCATGTTCAGCTGTCAAACAGCATCCCAAAGTCCTTTTCTGCTGAACAGCTCTCAAGCCACTCCTCCACCAGCCTGTAGTGCTGCATGGGATTGCTGCAACCCAAGTGCACCACACAGCTGCTATGGAACCTCATACATTTCTTCTTAGCCCCCTATAAATTCTGTCCAAGTTCCTCTGTAGTCCCTTCTTACCCTCATGCAGATCAACACTCCCACCTGCAAATTTACTAGTGGCATACTCAATCCCCATGTCTAGATCATAAATATGTTAAACATGACCAGTCCTAAAACTGAGCCCTGGGGAACACCACTGGTGTCTGAACACCAGCTGGATTGAGCTCCATTCACCATAACTCTAGGGGTCCAGCCATCCAGCTAGCTTTTTACACATTGAAGAGTCCACCCATCCAAGATTCAAGCAGCTAGTTTTTCTAGAAAAATGCTGTGGGAGACAGTTACAAACACTTTACTGAAGTCTAGGGAAACACATTCAGAGCCTCATCTACTAAGCAGGTAACTTTGTCACAGAAGGAGATCATATTGGTCAAGAAGGACCTTCCTTTAGTAAATCCATGTTGGCTGGGCTTGATGCCCTGGTTGTCCTGTATCTGCCATGCAACAGCAGTCAGGATGACCTCTTCCATAACCTTACCCAGAACTGAGGTTAGCCTGACAAGCCTGTGGTTTCCCTGATCACCCTTCTGACTCTCCCTGTATGTGGGCATTACATTTGCTGCTTTCCAGTCAGCTGGAACTTCTCCAGTTAACCAGGACTGCTGGCAGATGATTGGTAGTGCTTTGACAAGTTCTTTTGCCTGTGCCGTCAATATTCTGGGGTGTATCCCATCAGGGCCCATAGACTTTTGAGTGTCACTAACCATCTCCTCCTGGATTATCAGGGCTTCACTCATCTCCCCGTCATCAACTTCCATCTCAGGGAGATGGATATCCTGAGGACAGTTGGTCTTGATATTAAAGACTGAAGCAAAGAAGGCTTTAAGTTCCTCTGCTTTCTCCTCATACCATGTCACTACACTACTTTCTGCATTCAACAAATCCTTGACACTCCTTATGCTGTCAGTGTATTCATAGAAACTTTTTTTTGCTGTCTTTAACTGTAGCAGCCAAATCAAGGTCCTTCTAGTTTTCCCCCTACATGACCTCACAACATCCTTATAGTCCTCACAATTTACCTGACCCTTTTTCCAGAGGTGATAAATTCCCTTTCTTCTCCCCAATTTCCAGCCTAAGTTGTCTGTTTAACCAGGCTGAGTTTTTTACCCCAATGACTTGTCTTTCTATACATGAGAACTTCTTGCTCCTGAATATTTAACAATTGCTTTTCAAAGTACCTCCATCCTTCCTGAACTCCTTTAGCCTTCAGGACTGACTCTCAAAGGACTCTGTCAATCAACCTCCCAAACAGGCCAAAGTCCACCCTGTCCAAAGTTCAAGGTGGAAGTTCTGCTGGTAAAGGGAGGTTGGGAGGGGATTTACCAACCAACTCAAGTAAGAACCTGACTCCATTCCTCTCTGTCTCCTATGTCCCCTCCTGCCTGCTGTGGAGAGGGGAGAGGATTCCCCACTTCCAGATCCACACATTGTTTGTTTTAACAATGAGAAGTATGGCAATGTTGTCTGTTGTATGGGGACATGGTAAAAACATTAAATGTAAAGTTTGCTGGAACATTGAACTGTGTTTACCTTCCAAGGTAAATCTGAAAAATGGAAAGCTGCCCAAAGCTTGGATTAATGCTTAGATTGAAACCTAGTTAATCTTCAATCCTCTGTCATCACTGAAAACAGGAAAATCACAGATTGCAAATGACAGTGTTGCTAAACCCCAGGAGTGTGGAAGATTCACAAAACACTACTGAAGGGAAGTGTGTTATGCCAGTTTTGTCATTAATTTGCCTGTCCTTATTTGTTTTGAAGACCCTTCCCATAACAAAAGCAAATCAAAATGAAGAAAAAGCTTTTAGGCAGAGCATTTCTATTACATGACATACCAGCTCTTGGATTTGCAGATGTCCTACTGTACACAGTTAACATGCAAATTTAGTCACAAGTAATCACTGAGGTAACAGGTTTTATGCAATGTAAAACTTTGAAATGGAATAAAAATGTAGCCAGACACCCTGACTACCATCTCTACTAGACAGATTTCTATCTAGTAACAAACCTGGAGCTAAAAATCTTTCCAACATCAAAGGAAAATACTGATACCAATTTTTATTTGGTGAGAAGAGAGTGTCTGCCTCTTATATAAAAGTGGGTACATTCTACAACAGTTTTCTCAA
>VXAU01002126.1:403247-421365 GCA_013399695.1 Formicarius rufipectus | reverse complement strand
CATTTTCAGCAGAACCATTGTATTTCAAGAGCAATCTGCCCTACTAATTTATCACACTGTGACTATTGCTATTCTTAGGACTTGAGCATGTTCTTTTTGCTGTGTTTTCCAGCATGTACAGCAGGCAATTCTTCAATCTTTTGTCATCTTATATATTACAGTCTTCAGACTAAATTTGCATGTATAAGATATATTTTAAAAAATTTTCTTCAGCATTGAGAATTGTATATTTGCAGGTATAGTTTCACATACATTTCCACATGTCCAGTTTTTGAGTGGGGAATTTTAATATAATTTATACACCATGTCATTAATATTTGTATTGCTATCATTATCATATATTTATATTTTATATGTATTTATTTTAGATTTATTGATATTTATACTTGTTGCTATAATTAGCATATAATTAACATTACTCAATAATTTCTTTTTATATATTTATCAACACTAGGTTTTTTATATTTTTTTTCAGTATCCTTACCACAATTTTTCCTGGGAATCATAACCATATTTGCTCTGCTGCTAAATATTTATTTTTTTACAGATAAAAAGTGTCTGACATCACTGTGAATTCAGAGAAAAACATCCATAATTCTGATCTTGATTTTTGCCATGTTAAGGGCTTGGAGCTCAGGATAACTTTTGGACTGGACACTGTAGGAGCACTGAACAGACCTGTTTCTACCAGAGGTTTATACAGTTGAAAAAAAGGAAGAGGACATGACACACACTTGTGCTTTCACAAGCCTTATCTGTATTCCTCTTGGAAATACCTCCTATTTTCCTACTAAATAATTCTCTTTTTTTCACCATCCATTACTATATTCTTTCTTCTTTTGGTTTTTTGTTTGTTTGCTTGCTTGTTTTGGTGTGTTTTGTTGGGAGGTTTTTTATTTGTTTTGTTGTTGTTGTTTTGGGGGGAGAGGGTTGTAATTGGGTTTTGGTCTTTTGGTTTTTTTTTTTTTTGGACGGCTTTCTGAGAGAGAAAGAGAGCAAGAATATCAGTCCATGCACTAACCCAGCCTACCGCAATGTGAGATGCACCTTTCACATCAAAGATGCTCTCAGGTAGCTTTATGTGTTAGTTTGGACAACCCTCAACACCACTTTGGCAGATGTGTCTGTAGGATAGAGTCCTCTTTATTCCTTCACTTTTTGGATCTAATTGTTTAATACGAAGGTCATAAAAGGGGTTTGCAGGGAAGGACTGCAGAGCACAGGGAACACTTCCTGTACTCAGGTGTGATTTGGATTTATGTGTCCTATAATTTGAAGCCTGTAAGATGTTTTCAAGCTGAAGATGAATAAATGTTCCATTTTACAACAGAAACATTCACTGAAACAAAATCCATTATTAAGCTTGCAAAAGCCATCCCTAGAATGAGGTATTAGAGTCAAAGCACAAAGAGACAAAAGCATTCTGGTGTTTGGCTGGTTTCGTCTGGGTTTCATTTGCATTAGAATAGGAATTAGACTCTTGAAAGACCAGAACAGATACTTAAAAAGGTACAAAATTAATTTGGAGGTTTTGCAAGTAAGCTGAAAGTGCCCCAAGTAGTTTCCTTAGTATTCCTCACTTTTTTAAAACGTAAGTATGGATTCTATTGAGACAACTTTAAACTACACCCAAGCTGACTGTACATTGCCTGGGGGATGCTGCTCCTGCCTTACTGCAGGCAGAGTAACTGTGGGACAAATACACAGCAGCTGAGTATTTGAGCTGTGCATTTCCAACCACAGTGTACACCTACTCTCCTACACCAGAAATGGTGAGTCATTCATAAGGTGCATCCAAAAAAGGGGAGTTCCAAAAGTGATCTTTCATATAGAGATGCACAGTAATATTTTTATTCTCAAGTAGAATCTATATATGTCATTTGTCAGCAACCATCTTAGATCTTACCTCCCTCTTTCTTTTTTTTTTCCCCTGGGGTAACACCTTCTCTCCAGGATGGTATTTTCAACTGAATCAAAAGTGGTACAAGCAGGCTGAAGCACAGAGCTAAGTGCAACCAGAGACTCATACAGAAGGGCATACTCAGACAATTTACTGTTTAGGGTACCTTACAAATGGAACAAACCCCCTTTTCTTGAACACAAAAACATGAAGAATAGGATTTCCTAATTATGAGGATTTCCTAATATGTGGTTTCAGCATTTGGAGAAGCCTCACTCTTTTGAGAGCCCATTGTCCAAAAAGCATTTAAAGGATCTGAGAAGGAAATATGGGAACCTGCATTAATGTCATAAATTGTGACATATTGGTATATTTGTAAGAAATCCCTGTCACTGCACATGGCAACAGTGCTGACCTACCCTCAGGAGGAAATGCAAAGAGATTCTGCTAAAGCACATGAATTCTCTCCAGAGAACACAAATATTACCCTGACTCTTTGGACTGTAGTAAAAAGTTTTACCTTAAATAAAACAAACATAGTATTCCAAGAGATAAAGCTTTCAAGGCAATAATTATTTTTATGTCTCAGTAGGCTACCCAGTACCAGAGGAAGAGATACATTAATTGCCTTCTAGGAGACAAATGGGAGCAACATTTGCATGCATATTTTTTCAGTAAGTTAATGTACATGTTCAATAAAATCTCTACCTTATTGCCTAGATGATGTGTAATAAACTAGGAAAAGATCCATTCATAACAAGTTTTTGTAAGTGTTTGATTTAGGGCACATACTCTAAACTGTACATTTCCTAAGGCAGGTATTGTGAGGAAAACAAAATGTATTGTTACACATCACAGTGCTTAGTCATCATGCTTACATTTGAGGGACAAAGTTGCCTGAGATGTAATTCATGTAGGATGTGCACCTGCAACACCTTGGTATCTAAGCAAAAAGAGGATCTGCCAAGCCATATGGGGACAACAATGAACTAAGCCAATATTTCACTTTTTATGCTGTTATTGTCAATGTAAGTGGATGTTCACCTTCCTCCTGAGGCCAGGCCAACATTTGAAAATCTGAAAGTCTGAAAAAGAGCATCAATGGAAGCAGAAGCTGTTCTAGCAGTCCTGACATTCACCCGGGTCTCAGCACAGCTTTGTATTGATCCTTGCTCTCAGGATAAAGCATTCCAAGACAGCCTATATCAACCTGCATTTATGGATGCACACAAACCACTGTCTGGTGGCAGGTGTGAACAAATTACTTTTTTCATTTTTGCTCTGAAAGACTTCTAGAGGCTCCTTATTTTCACGTCCCTTATCATATTCCAGAATTAGTTTTCTATAGAGCTTGTATTTGCTAATTAAGGATACAACAGAGCACCAAGCTATGCTGGCAGATTTGAAAGAGCTTTTGGTATTCCCTTCAATAGCAACTGATTTCCTTAATCCAGTTCTTTAGTATATAAATTGCTGATTTTTCTGTGGAAAGACTCATGTTAAAAAAAAAAAACAGAGCTACCTTTAAACTACATTGCTAATAATATCAAACTGCGCAACCAAAAATCTATGCATACATCCCATAAACTTCCAGTTCAGTTTTTCACAGTCCACTGTAGCACACCAACCAACTGCAATGATGGTTCACTGTATAACCTGAAAAACTGACTCCTGTGTGAGAAGTGATGGTAGGAAGCAAACTATAAATCATAAAATTGTTGGAAAAGACCTCTGGAATCACAAAGCCTGACCATCAACCAAGCACCACCACCACTTTCACCACTAAATCATGTCTTCAAGTATAGAATCATAAAATCATTGATGAAAATGCCAGCTTGTATCACAGCAGTCAGACATTAACGAATATTGACTGTTATTAATCATGGAATTAGAGAATGGTCTGTGTTGGAAGGGACCTTAAAGCTCATCTCATTCCACCCTGCTCGCCCCTGCCATTGGCAGAGACATCTTCCACTAGACCAGGTTGCTCAGAGCCCTGTACAACTCTTCCAGGGATGAGGCATTCATAGCTTCTCTGGGCAACCTCTGCCAGTGCCTCACCACCCTCAGAATAATGAATTTTTTCCAAATATCCAGTCTAAACCTACTCTTCTTCAGTTTCAAGCCTTCCCCCTTATTCTGTAATTACATGGTCTTTTTGTGGGGTCCCTTCAGGAAGTGGATGGCCACAATCAAGCTCTCAGTTTCGAACAAGGAGAAATATCCATCACTGACTCCAGTACTGGAATGGAAACAAACTGTTAAAGTATGTAAAAATAAAACAATGTGTTTCAGGACCTTTTTGCCTATTTGCAGGTGACTTTTATTCATGCACCTGATGACCAAGGAAGGAACTTAACAGATGTTCCTCTATACATAGTTGTGTGTTTTCCTCGTGATTCTGTAGATTCGTTGTTTCAGGGGAAGGAAAGGGAGCATGGTGTCTTCAGTGCTAGGGAGGGGGAGCAGCAAGTCCCTTGGGACTATTGTTCTTGTTGGTTGGACTTCGTGAACGAAAATTTTGGGATAAGCCTGCGCAATGGATTTTTTAGGTGAGGCACAGTGTGCGTGGAACCGGCCCCATCCCCTTTACTCCTGAGGTTCATCTTGCCACGGCCGAGCAGCTCGGACGGTGACAGCGAGTTCCTCGGGATTCGAACCAGTGTCCTCAGAGAAGGAGCCGGCTCCAGAGGTGGCAACTTACACCATTTGGCCAATGCCTGCCGACCAATTCAGATTAACATTAAAGAAAAAAAAAAAAAAAGAAAAAACAGCAAACAGCAAAGCAATAATGTCAGGTTGTTGAGCAATCCTGGGAGCCTACGTGGGTCAGAGCACCAGGGGAAGACCTCGCCTTTTCCTCTCTGCCACCGAATGACACAAATGTGGCGCTGCAGCCGCGCCTGCAACACGAGCTGGGGCAGACCTTTGGGACTATTAATGTGTTTTATTCTGCATAAGCTTGGTCCAAAGCATGCACAAGCACCAGTACTGGAAAAGCTTTCCATACAGCCCCTGAGGGGTCAGGAAACACAGATGAGAAGCAGCAATATCAAAAAGGAAAATGAAAATGAAATTGTCCTAGATATGAAAAAAAAATCATTAATTATCTTTCAAACTGTGAAGTCAGGAAGAAAAGGGAAAAGGAGAATGAAGTGAAAACGAAGAAAAAAGATTCTTCATGGATTTATCTTTGGAAGAAAAAAGAACTTTCAGTCTTTTTCTAAACTTCTAAGTGAAAAATCCCAAAATTTTTCAATTTCAAAAATTCTAGGAAGGGATTGGAATACTATGCACATTTAATATAATATTGTATCTTATGGTACCAATGGGATAGAGGAATGCAACTGATGACTAGACTTCATTCATGAAGATTTCTTAACAGGTGAGCAGTGGAGAAAAGAGGAAACTTAAGAGGAAACTTGGGCTTTTTATTAGTAACACTTAATCGTAAAGCACCTGATGAACAACACATGCACTGACCTGTGCGTTACATCAGTCATTGGAGGAGATTATCACTATTAAAGTGTTTTGGTCCCATCAGCACCTTAGGATTGTCTTGCCCTGACTACTTTTAAGTGTATAAAAAAATCAAGACAATAGATTCTGAGGGCAGCACAGATAAAGTGATTTGTATAGAGCACATGTATGTATGTATGGTTAGACTTCACGAACGAATATTTGGGAGGGTTTTTACCCACGCAAAGTGGGTGAATCCCTCAAGCCTGCGCAGTGGATTTTTTAGGTGAGGCACAGCGTGCGCAGAATTGGCCCCACCCTTTACTCCTGAGGTTCATCTGCCAGGGCCTAACAAGCTTGGACAGGGACAGTAAGGTCCTCAGGATGTAGGTTTTGGAGTCAGAGTTGTCCTTCTCCTAGGATGGCTGCTGGGCAGCTGACAAGCCCATCCTGCCCGAGGCGAATGTTGCATTGGCTGGGAATCGAACCCAGGTCCGCCGTGTGGCAAACGAGAATTCTACCACTGAACCACCAATGCTGCCAGTGCACTGAATCACAGCAAACAAAAACCTTTCCAAAAGACAAACCTTATCAATACTATGATATTCAGTATTAAAACAGAAGAGACCTTGGGAAGAACCACCTTTCACAGGCAGCTTTTTATTTCCCCCACCACACAGCAATGCATGAGTAGATTCACTCATGCACATCATTAAATCTGGCCAGACCAACTTTCATAACTTGAAATGCTTGGCATTTTCTGGCGGCAATACGTATTGGCATCTGAAAGCCTTAAATGAATACTGAACAACTAAGGATCTATAACCAGAATTTGAGATTCAAATATCTAACTGAATTTCTCTGTAAAACCACAAGATGTTCAATAAAAGTTGTTTGCACTTTTAATGATTACTGTAACATGTCAAGGCACTTCAGCTGGTTTTTCTGAATGTTGGTTATAGGAAGGTACAGCAGTAAAGACACGATGTGGTTTGCAAATTCTTGAGTGGAGAATTCATGGAGAATTTCAGTAATATTATTAATGGCCCTCACTTCTTTGTTTTCATCTGAGGAAAATCAAGGAGTTCAAAACCAAAATGTATTGTAAGCACTGGGTATCCACAGATATTGGGAAATCTACTACATTAATCAGGAAAACACAAATATGACATCAATTTAAAAGCAATAAAAATAGTGACTTCATATGAGTCGACTCTGATTTCACATCTGTGCACAAGTAGTAACGAAAGAAATGTTCTTAATTACTATCTAGTCGTGTTAGTAATTTAGGACTTTAGCTAATGTAATTTGATTATTTTTATAACCTTTTGAAGAGCAGGAGACAGAAATCAGTAATTTATATAAATCACCTGCTTATGCACATGGTATCTGTTATTATCATTTTAAGCATGACAAGTACACAGCAAAATGGAATTATGATTTAACAGGAGTTGGTTGAAAAACATTCATTATTCCTCAGAGATTTTTCATCACTAAGTTTTCATAAAATTAGAGCTGGACAAAAGTAAAAGAATAAAGCATTACTATTTTTTCATGCAAAATCAAAGTTTTCCCTTTCTTCAGAATTTTCCAAGAAAATACTTTGACTTTGAAAAATGTATTTTAAATAAGATCTTGTGGGGTGTGGAAGGATGAAAAGAAATACGTACTTTCCATCCTATTTTTCTGTGCCTTCACATATCTAAATATAATGCTTGGATAAGTCTTTTTATTAAAAAAAAAAAAAAGTTTCCACTGAAGACTGACAGAACACAATTGCTTAACATTTCCTCTCAATCTGCTTGAGAGTTTTGGAAACCTGGAAAAGATGACAGGTCACACAGTTTTCCCCCTCTAACATCAGGTTTTTGCAAGTGACTTTCATTTTCAGAGCTGTTGTAACACATCTCAACTATTTAGGAATCCAATCTGTTTAACCAAAGCAAACACTGTGATTCATAAACACGCACATACACACACCCTTGAGAGTTGCATGTTCACCATGCCCTTCTTAAAAAAATATTGACAGCAGCCACCAAGGTGAAATCTAGAGTGAGTGTGTGGCCTCACACAGCCTGAGGCATGCTTACAAGTCCTGTTTTCCTGGGACCCTGGTGCAGCAGTTGCATACTCACATCCAGATTTTCTTCCAAGAACAAACAGGAATTCTTCTTCCATCATGGAGCAAGATGTGCCGCTGTAGCTTGAGCCACAAGGAACATCTTGGCCAGGAGAAGCATTTTACTTTACTCCTCCCAGCATTTCAGACTTTCCATTAGTTCCTTTCAATAACTAGATGAACTCTTCACACCCAACCCTGCCTAACTAAGTATTTCCTATCTGGAAGAGACCTATACATGGTAAAGAAATTCCTAATTTCAGGATTAGGGCACAGAGCAACTTTAGAAAAAGCCAGATCATATCATACCATCCAAATGCAGTTAACAGATTACATGGTGTCTTTTAATTTTAATTTAATGGTTTATAAAGCCAGCAACAGATGGAGATCTGTGATTTGAACTCAATAGAAATGGTTAAACGTTGAAGATAAAGACAAAACAAAAGGAAATGCTTGGTAAAAGCAGCAGTAAAATTCAGAAGGGCCTGTAGCACAACAGAGCAGTGAGATGAACACACTTAGGTGATGAAGTCAACATCAAAAATACAGGTACCTGAAAAAGCAGAAAAAATCAATCCACTACAAGTATTAAAATAGGCAGCGCATTTGAAAACCATGAGCACACAAAAATGATTGTCGCTCCAATGGCTATGACTGACACCATCATCAGCCAGAGCTCAGAGACAGTGCCTCACTTGATCTCCCTCTCATTGCACCCAGCCATGATACAGAGTACACACCATACCTTGAAACACAGTATTTTTATGGAAGAGATCAGTGGCTGGGGTCAATTAGCATGTGGCTCTAAAGTTTCCCTATAGTCTACCAATGAATTAAGGGAGCTTGTTCAAATATAAGAAAACTGAGCATTTTTAAAAATATTGTGTCTGAAGATCATGATGCACAATGCAATCTGCAGTTCTGATGCTAATGGACCATATCCTTAATTGTGCAAATGATTCAAATTCTTGGCACCAGTAATCAAGATTTGAGCTGTATGTGATTTTTAGAGACAGTGTATTCAGTGAGTCTCTCTGCTTTTATATCTACTCATTTATGCTTTTAAATGAATGCAGTGCTACTATATTCCAGAAAAACCATCAGCACAAAATTCCTTGCTTGTTAAAACATCTTTACTAACAAGTTGCCGTTTCACTTGTTTCAGCAAGATGGAAATAAACATATTTTCATTTGCGTTTCATTAAATTATTCCACAACCCATATGCAGTGTCTTGATGCAGTTTGAAAGGTGAACAGATGGGATTTTATTTTTAGCTCACATTAACACAGCCCATCAAACACTCATTTGCCTGATATACTATCGTAATATAGCTTACTACTCTACCTTTAAAGTATATCTTTGCCTTCCTTGTAACATCCAAATGACAAAAGAGAACTGTATGATAAATATTTAATTATAGTCATGATGATCACTTTGTCACTGCAAACTAGCAACTGTAAGTGAATGGAAGAACTTGGGGTTTAAAAAGGAACATTTAACAACTGTGTGCTACTGAAATCAAATCTCATTTTTTTAATTAGAGTCTTTCAAATGCAGTTTTTTTCAAGATGGGCAGAGTGCTTGAAGGAATCAAATATACAGGTTTATATTGATACATGAGGCATTAGCAACACCTATTAGCTATTAGAAGCAGACAAACTTTCTTTCAATAGTTAATTATATGCGCCTTCAATTGCATAGAGTAATTTTGCCATATTGCAACATGCAATAGACCATATAGTAAAAGATATTCTACAAAAGCATGGGATAGGATGATAAAGTAGACATAAGCACTAAAACTGACTTGAGCTTCTTCACTCAAATAATTCACTAAATAGGATGTGGAATAGACTCCACACCAAACTTTTAAATGTTGTTTGTTTTTCACTGGCTACACACACAGCCTTGCAGAAGAAAACCTGAGTTTTCCAGGTTTACATGGTGCAACTTTAAATTCTGCATGGTCTTGGTACGCACCACTCTATAGTCAATCTTCTCACTCCTTCAGTGGGATCTACTGGCCAAAGGATACCAGAGTCAATCCCCATCCCACAGCACAGAGAGTTTTTCTTCACACAAATACATCACCAAGGTATTTGTGATTCCCCTAGTCATAAGAGTTATAAAGAAGCAGAGAGCAAGAGACATCTCAGATATTTTATTGGTATCTGAAGGCAAAGATGCAAATGGATGACCAGAGAACTTCCTGTTCTTATGACCATCTTGCATGTTTTAGGGAAATATCAACAAATACAGGGGGAAAAAGCACCACAGCTCAGGAGGTGGAAAAACCACCAGCAGTTTTCCATTTTTCCTAGTGGCAAAGTACAAGGGTGGAAGCACACAGTCTATGTTTTATTGCAATCATGAAAGAACACAAGAGACTAAAACAAAAAAATCCTTAGAAACAATCAAATTTCTGTTTGACTCTGGGCCAGCTCTCTTGGCCCCGCTGTACCATGTCTATGTCCTTCAGTATCTGCTTCAAAAGTACAGTTTTCCTGCAGCAGGACCTGCAAGGTCAACACAGACTATTAGCATGTGTTAGAGTCAACACAGGAGCTCTCCAAATAAGAGAGAGGTTCCTGTAGAGAAATGGCTAATAATTTTCACATAACACAGGAGGTATAAAGTTTTCATACAACTCAAACCCTACCTTTCATTTTCAGAAAGGAAATGTGCTGTGAGGAACAAAATACCTTTGTAAAAACCATCACAAAAACAACAGAAAGGATTTATTTTAAAATAAAGATATACCTTCAGTGATCATCAAAGCTGCTCATTTGGAAATGTTGAGGAAAACTGGAGAAACAGCAGACTGAAATGTGAAAGGAAAAAAATAAGGTTCGGGTACCTCACAAAGCTTGAATTTCATATTTGATGGGAAGGGCTAGATGTGCTTACATACCATGTACTGCTAAATCAACTGAGGGTAAGCAGATGCTACCCTCTACCTCAAATTTTTGCTCATGCTCTGTGCTTCTATCTGTGTTACATGTGTGAGAGACAATAGTGATAAGAAAGTACCCAGAAATAGTACAAAATCCCATGTGAAGAAGATAAATCAAATGAGACAAGTCAGCTATATATAAAGGCCCTAAATTATTCAAGCTGCCTAAACACCCAGAAGTGCACTCACAGCTTTATACTAATGATTGCAAATTCCTAACAGCATTGCTATATATTTTCTGGTTTCTTCTCCCCACCCCCCACCTCCCCCACTCTCAAACAGTTAGGCACATGGGAATTAAGTCTTTAAATCCGTATTTAGTCAGTAGACACTGTACTAATTAATATGGAAAACAATGACCATAGGAAAGGGTCAGATGGCCTGAAGACAGAATGAACATAAGCTAAGAGAGATGTGTGAAGATAACAAGTGCATACTTGAGCTTTCTTAAACACTGAAATTTATAATACTGATCTTTAATAGATAGATTTGATTTGAAATAACATTTTAAGCAGAAAGGTCAGATAAGTTTCCAAATTTAGTCAGCAATAAACCTTTTCTCCAAGCTCTTTTTTCAGGCAAATCACATGAGCGAGATAAGATTATTTCCCACAGGATACTGCTCATTGTGATGTTTGAAATATTCTCATCCCACACTAACAGCTAGAAACACTTCTTTCCTCTGTGTTTGTAACTTTTCTAATGCAAAAATTAAATCTAAAATAGGGAGAGATATAAGACTATTTCTTTTTCAGTATTAAGATGAATTACATTATTTTTCATGGATCATGTTTTTGATACATGGCTGCAGAAGACAAAATAAGGAAAACATGTGTTGATAATTTAGAATGTTTATTATTTTCCTTTGTGAAAACTGATTCCTCAATAGAAGACTCAGTATGGAATCTTTATTTGAACAGAAGAATTCGAATTCAAAATTATTCTTGGTAGGATCGCTGCAGTCTGTAGCCCTGGAATAATACTGCAAAGTATTTGTATTCCTATTAATTTATAAGTTTTTTTAAAAAACATCAATAAAACAAACAAATAAAAATTCCAACAAACAAACAAACAAAAAGCACGGAGGAATATAGCTGCAGTCACCTACTGTTCCTAACTATTAAATAGGGAACTTGCTAGGTGACTTGAGGGGAAGCGTCTGACTTTAGCTGTGCTGGATTTCCCTGCCTTGGACTCATTAGCCAAGAGAAGAAAGGAAGGGACAGGTATTGGGAAATGTTGCTGAAGTAGCACCATCTGTATGTTAAGAACATAAATAACGCAGGACTGAAAGGGTACAGATGCATTTCAGAAGAGAGTTCGGGATTCTTTCAACAGCAGGGGTATCAGGAAGGACAGACCCTGATATTTTAGGTAAGGGCAGTGAAATGACAAAGAAGTACATATGTGATTTGGAGCAAAAAATCCATGAGAATGGAAAACAGACAGATGTACAAACTCAGACTCTGTGAGCAGAACACCTGCATGGCATCCAGTCATTTCTTATGGTTTCACTGATTCACTCCCTTCTTAATCTGCCATAGAGCTGTGACAAATTAAATCACAAAAAATATGGAGTTTTAAACCCCTCCACCTCCCAGAACTGCAGAGTTTGATTCTAAACCACTGTTACAGTACTAACACTGGAGAGAAGTTGGTCTACCAAAGTTTTTTATCTGTGAAAGTACCAAAGCAGTGTGCTTAAACATCCTAAATAAAACAATTCATAACCATGAAAAAAATCAGGAAAAAACTTAAAGAGTAAATCAATCCACTCAATATTATGAAGAGAAGCAAAATATTTCACATAATCTCATGTTTAGCCTTTGTTGAATAAAACACAAAATACTTTGAACATTATTCCTTGGCATAAATTTCAAAATATAGAGAAAACCAGTAGCAGACATCTAGTCCAGGTGCCACACATTACACCCTGAGGTTTAAATCTCTGGCTGAAGGTTCACACTTCAAAAATTTATCAAAGCAGTTCTCTTACCTAGGTGCTGACAGTAACATTTCTCAGTTTACACTTTGCAGCTGCAGTAACACAGATTTTAATCCACCTTTCCCCTGTGCAGGCTCTGGAAATACTGTCACACCTGTACGCAACCAGCAGTCATGCTAATTCTGTATTGCACATTACATTTGTTCATTAGCCATTCCTGCCCTTCAGTATTTGCAGCATCTAATAAGAGACCTGAACATCTGCATCTCTCCACAGGACTCTATTTAGGGTGAAGAACTTTTAAATATTCTTCAAATTGTTAATTTTCTGCTGCATTAGATCTTCAAATCTTTGCTAGTTCATATTTTTATACTGTGGTAATCAATTGATCTTTGCCCCATTTTTAACATCAAACACTGAAAGGAATTACTGTAATGAAAGTTGAGTCTCTCAAGAAGTAAAATAGTAATTTTTTTCATCATAACTGCATTTCCAAAATGACAATGACATTAGAAATTGTAATTTAAGAGGTTTTTACTATGGGTGTTTGTCTGCTTCACCTTCAAGAAGCTTTCAATTTGATGTTTGTGCAGCTTTCATGACACCGTCCATGCCAGGCTAGAGGAAAGGTAGGATGAAGACATGAGACATACAGAGAGAAGTTTATTTTTAACCAAGAAAAGAAAACTTCTGTGTATCCGGATGGTGTGTGCCACTGCTTGGGACTGATATGTAAATATAGTTAATTATGTTCATCCATGCCATTCCCTCAAGATATCCAAAAATTGTTTCCTTGTAGAGATGTCTAGTAGATAAATAGAACTTCAGTTTTGATCATCCTATAATGAGTTTTATATTTTCAGAGTAATTCTCAAGTGAGTTTACTTAATTATAACTTCTTCATCAACTTTAAACATGATTTTACAATGCTGTTTCAATTGATGGCCAGATTTCATGTGTTTACAGACATATTTCTTTATTAAAATAATCAAAACCAAGAAATTACATAACAGGATATAAATGCTGCAGAGAAATATAGAATATATGCATAACCTGCACCTAAAAAAGTGTAGTCTTAAAAGCACTGTACTGACTCATTAAACTTCAATTTATTTATATGATGTTTATGTGTCCCAATATACAACACTCTAACCTTTCACCTTTATAAGATATAAAATTAACAATACTGACATTTAGAGGATATTGGTTTAAAAATGTCAAAGGAGAAAACAAAAAACTGGAAACAGAACAATATTTATTAGTTGTGGAGATTTGGCCATGATAAACGCTAGCATTACCCTTGACAAAATTATACACCTGGAAGTATTTTTCTCTACAAAGTAGAAATTTCTCTATTTCTGGCAGGTGACATTTGTATAAAATGTACAACAAGAATTACTATGGTAGCAAAAACATATTTAAAAATTATTATTTTTCCAATTTCTCTTTCATTTTTCTTTCAGAATAGGTTAACTTGGAGCACTAAGAAATCTTTATATTCTTTTTCCTTGACTCTGCTGCATAGTTTCCTTAATTATTGGCCTTTGGCCAAAGATGCTGGGCTGTCCACGAGTCTTAGTACTATGAGGTGTTGCACTGCTTTTCATTTCATATCCGAAGTCTAGCTGCAAATCGCAACTGCAATACTAAAGGATTCCACTAAAGACACTTTCTTGAATTGCATCTGAAAAATAATAGATACATTACAAGGCCCATCTCTTGGGATATTTAAATTAGATGGAGAAAAAAAAATCTGATAGCAAACATACCATCCAGTAGAGAACAATCCCAGAGGAAATGGAAAGCACCTATTAGTTTTACTTCTACTTACAGGATTCTGTTCTAAAAGACATACAGCTCCATTTCACTGAAATAAGGATATTTTATTGATTTCAAACTCTCTCATAAACTTGAAATATTTCAATTACCAAATAATCCATTTTGCATTTCACAAGCAGCAATTTGCTGAGCAACATAAACCTAATAAAACAATGCCTGATTGAAAAAATGAAATGTGTTCTTGTAAACAGAAAGTACCTGGAGTGTTCTTGAAGTCTATTGTTTTGGGAAGATGCCAGAGAAAAATATAAAAATCCATAATGCACAAGTAATTGCCTTGGTTTTAATAAGTCAACTTTTGAAATTCCCATAGATTAACATAAGCCAGAAACCCTTGAACATCTACACTTCAAAAATGCTCGCAAAACATGGTAGGGAGATAAAAAGGAAGTATCTGCTACGGAGTCCACTCTAAAGACAGGCAAGAGAAAGCTGGTAAGGGTCTTCATTCATTGATGTTCAAAAATATATGTTCTCAGTCTAATGTTACTTAACTCATAGCAACTTAATACCTGCCAAAACTTCTTTCAGTGCCCAGTCCCCCTATTACAGTACAGTGCAGCAGTGCAGTATCTTCAAAGCCACATTTGGCAGCACTGTAACTTACATACAATAGCAAATGAAAATCTGCACCCTCCTCATGCCAATTCAAGGCTGCCACAGGAACTGCTCTGAGCTTACACACACCAAGTCCCCATCACAGCTTGAAAGGCAGTTTTATTTTAAGAAAAAATTGTTATCCCCACTTTACAGATGAAGACACAGATAAACAAAGACATCATATCTGTATGAGATATTAAAACCAGATCTTTAACCCAAAGGCCATACTGCCATTCCGAAGGGTCTGTCACATTTCTGCTTCATTAGCATAAATAATTCTTGGTTATGTCAATCACAGTGGGTTTGCATTTGAAAGCTTTCGAGGTCTGCATAATGACCACAGAAATAGCACATTACATCTGAACATGCAAGACGACTACATTTCTTAGACCTAGGGCAAAATCAAACAGTGCACAGATGAATATAAGTTTTCCCCACACTACAGTCCCCATGATAAAGAGACATGTAAAATGTCAACAGTTTCTCACTGTAAACACATACACTATGGCATTGAAATTACTAATCTGCCATAGCAATATAGCTTTAGCCTGTGAGAAGCACAGAAACAGAATAATTCCTGTCAAAATAAAGCAAGCATAAGATTATTATTTTAATTTTAGATTTGGGATGAGTTATGGGCTTTTTTCCAGATAAATTAATGCTTTAAAATTGAACTCAGTTTTCATTGCCTTATTTGTCTTGCTTTTATTTTCCAGTCCACATTTGATCTGAATTAGTATCTGAAATGTTTTGAACCACAACATGGTGACTCCTTTACAAAGCTTCACCTTTAAGATATTTCCACTTTTTTTCCCTGTTCTTTCCACAAACAACAAGACAAGGGAAAAGAGGAATTANAAAAAAGTGTTGTGGGTTTTTTTAAGCAAAGTTACCTAAATCAACACCATCCATGCATAGACCATGTTAGCCAGCACCTGCCCCAATAAGTGAAGGAGCAAGTCCTCATGTTGACTCTTGAGGTTTTCTGTTGGCTGTTATCATTGCAGTATGTAACCATCACACAGCAGCTCTAACACAACCATTCTGAGGAAATTTTTATCAGTAGCAAGGCAAAGTAATTTGGATGAACACACTCTTCACTGTCAGCTTCTGGGTACAGATATGCAAGAGGAATGAGAGGAGAATCCAACTTTCTGCAAGTTTGGATGCAATGTGACATTTCATTGCATTCTGCCTTCAAATAGTATTTCAAAGCCCAGGCCTTGCTTATCCTTGTGTTTATCTTGGTTGTTCTGCAAATGCTCTGACTGTCCCTTCTGTCCCCCTGACATTTCTGTCTTCCAAAAACAAAGTCAGAAATGCTAAACATAGCACACATGCAGTGTGGGGGCACTTATAGTCGGTCCTTTTATGCTACAGAACTGTACACCTCCAAATTCTTCCAGCATTTGATGTCTAGATTGTGGTGTTTGGTGGGTGCATCACTGAGAAGGCGACCCCATCCTTGGGGCATCAGAGACCAGGGTAGAGTCAGATATACTTTTTCCTTCTAACTGTTGAAAAAGCAGCAGGAGAAACCTCAAAGCCTGGGAAGGGAAACTGAAGGACAGGCAGAGAATGAGGAATGGCCAGCTGAACAGCGTGGCACCTCTTGCCAGATGCAGTTCCGGTCAGAGGCCTTGCCCAGGGCTTTATTTAAAGCATGAAAGACATTCTGCTGCATTTTCTGCTTCCTGACTCTGGCTTGGGATGCTGCCCACTGCTGTTTGAGCTGCACAGAAAAACCTCGAACAGTAGGGCTGCCATCCTCTGCAACCCTTATTTCAGTTTGGAGGACTTTTTTTTTTTTTTTTTCCCCTTATGGTTTTGGAGCGTAAAAATTTTGGAATAAATCTGTCTTAACACACGCACTTAAAAATGCAAATAAGCTTTTCAACAACGAGACTCCTGAAGAGGAGCATTTATTGAAAACATAAGACTCTTATGCACTAAGCCACATTATCCAGGAGGGAGGAGACCTGTGGGAAGGGGGAAAAAAGTGAGCGAGCTCCATGCAAAATGCATGAGTCTTGATAGCTTCCTCTAGTCCACTATATGCATATTTCATGAATTCATTACAGCAACTACTGCATCTATAAGTCAAATAAGCCCAATTGTTCAGATAAAATGACCAGTTTGATATACAGAAAACAGATGCTGTTAGAGGAATCCTGACACTACACTAGCTGAAACTGCTACATGACTGTCAACATTACCCAGGATCCTGTAAAATTGAGCAGGAGGAGAAACAGAAGAATAGTTATTTCCAGAGCATCTGCGTGAAGGAAATTGACTAAAAGGCTATAGTGATCCAAGCACTGATCCTCAAAACCAGTTGTAGTAGCTGAGCTACAAACTGTCCTTTCAGTCACATCCAAAACCAAGAGTTCATAGATGGCAGACGATGTCCACTGTCGGGATCTGGACAGGGACAAACACTACGATAACAAGGATGGAAAGAAGCAAGAAAAAGAAAAGTACTCTGTCTTCCTTTGTAAGACTGAGTGGTGCGTATTCTATACATGGAATTATCTTGAGAATCAAATGGGAACAAGAAATTCAGGTTGTCACATACAGACAGACTTGGTTGCTTGGTGCTTTCAGCAAAAATGAGTACCAGCTTCAAACAGAGCCCTGTCTCCCATACTGGAAACCGTTTCTGATGATTCTTAAATCCACTCCAGCAGACACCAACTACAGACAGAGCCCCTCCCCACACCCTCGAAGCAAGTATGGAAACAACAGGAACTCAGTGTAAACCACCATCAGGAACTGTAAGGACTGTGCAAAAGTATAAAAACAGTGGCCAGTACCAATAGAAATTGTTTTTCCAGCAGACACACTCCTAAGAAAGGGCCAGTTGTTTGCCAGAATGGATAAATAGGCATTCAAAAGTATTATTGATCTGACTGATAAGTCTAAATAATGAAGAATCGTAATCTAAACATATATTCTTTACAGAGATTGAGATAAAAATAAAATTTAGAGCTAAATACCTCCAAATTATGAACAACAAAGTACAATTCAAGGGAATGTTATAGGAGCATTTCACCATCCACTCCAGCCTTCCACACTCCAGGTCCCATGCTGAGCACCCTCTGAGTGTACAACCCGAGCTTCTTTCGGGCGAAATGAAGCAAAAGAGATATGTTCTAGAAGGGCATCTCAAGGTCTTCTACAGGTAACAAATGGTCAGTTCGAAGCACTGCATTAGACAGAGTTAAAATTGGAAAACAGTATATTTCATCAAGCATTATATCACTGCACTCTTGTGATAACACTGAGGATTCTCCTGTCCAACAGAC
>VXAU01002126.1:282874-402786 GCA_013399695.1 Formicarius rufipectus | reverse complement strand
AGAGGAAAATAAAGGAAAGGCCTTCAAGGTTATAAATATATTAGACAGGAAAACCATTTCTGCTCTGCTAAATGGCTGTTTAAATATAAATCTATTAGTCTAATGAGGTTAAGCCCCTAGAATGTAAATTTATGTCTGATTTTTAAAAGACAGTGGTGACATTCCCTTATTTTCCATCTTCAACTGTTTTCTACTTCTTTGCTTCTTTCTTAATTCTTTATAAATATTCCCAAGGTTCATTTAAAATCTTTCAGATTTAAATATTTTAAATATTGAGATTTAAAAATAAATCCATAAGAATGTAAGAAACCCCCTCATTGGTAGCAGTTAACTATTTTCTGTGAGAAGTTGTGGTTTAACATCTTGAATAGACAAATGAAAAGAGAAATGAGGAAAGGAGATACAGATTTTGCCATAACAGATTCCAGGAATGCAGTTATTAAAGTTAGTAGAGTAACTGTAATGAAATAAGGATTTTTATTTCAGAATAAAATTTTCACAGAGGACAGTGTTCTGGAATTGATAATATATGATATCTGCTCCACCACAGCCATTAAGATTATTCTTCCCACTTTAATATTTGTGTTCAGAGTGACTGCCATGCCAATCCAATACTGGCATTCACCAAAAAGAGGCAGTTTTGGTAATCTCTCCCTCCCACTCAACTGCACCATATGGATAAACTTCAGCATTTTCCACCACACCAGCTGAGTTAGATGGTAACTCCCAGCAGTACAGTGAGATATCACAGCATCTTTGCTGCCCCAAGAGTTGAGCCTACTGGAGCTGTCAGCACATTTTTGTACAATAAACAATTAGTTTATATAAAATTTTACATAAATTTTCTTCAATCACAAAAGTAATTCTGCCCAAAGGCTCTGAAGCATATGTACAACTCAACACACTTCTCCAGCCTTTATCTATTCTGGAAAGCCCTGCCTGGCAGTTGCTGTACATGTCAAAAGTGGAGAGGAGTAGATTATTCCCCCCACGTTTGTTAATTAACAGCCCCACTATCAAACTCTTCTAAACACTTTGTGATTGAAGCCACTTCGAAGTTTCTGTTATATCAGAGGCTTTGTCCTGCAGCTCTGCTAACCCAAACCTAATTCAGTGTCTGTCATCAAAAGAATTAGCCTGTGATAGTAGAACTCTGAAAAATTATTAGCTTATTTAAAAATAATTTATTCTGTTTCTCAGTAGGTAAGGCCTATTGACTAGTATTAAATACATATTAAAATGTAGCTATATATTCTACCTCAGTAAGAAATACATTCCTTTCACATAAAATTTTATAATGCCTAAACTCCAGCTTTATACTTTCTAATTGATGATTTCTACCTCTGAAAGGATAATTCTAACCTTTGTCTTAGGAAATACTCATTTAAATTAAACTGTGTATTTCAAAAATGCCATGCACAAAAGTAGATTAAATATAAAACTTACACCACTCTACTTTTTTTTCTTATTTTTTACACTGCTGTATCTTTTAATTTCACATTTCTTTTGACTTATATACTGCAAACATTGAAGTTTGTGATCAATCCCACATTTCTGACCACTTTGACATTTAGGCTTAGAAAATTCTCATCTTGTATTAACATGCAACCTTGAGCCTGAAAATTCTTGCAAGGTAACTTCTTCTATCTCATTTTGAGATATCTATAAAAAATAACATTTATTAACTATATTACTAAAGTAAGTTTTGGCATGTAGTTTATAAAGATTAAGAAAGAAAACATTACAAAATAAACAAAGTGATGCTCATTTACAGAACAGCCAGTATCTGATATTTAGTGTTTACCCAAATATCAGTCAATAACAAAAAAACCTAGCTTCTAAAAAAAAAAAAAACAAAACAAAACAAAAAAAAAAATTAAGCACGTTTGGGAAGATATGAAGAATAATCAAGTTTACAGCATATAAGTGAACTGAAAACTGTGAATTTAATTTTATTCCCTATTTATTTAGATATTTCAGAAGGAAAGCATGGAAACTTTGAAAAGCTAGAGCTGGAAAAAAGTTTTGCTTTCATTTCTTCTGTTACATAATTCTTAAGAAAATTAATGTGATTATAGCTTTTGGTTAGAACCTTTATCTTTGGTTTCAACAGTTAAAAGCAACTTTTTCTTTTCTTTTTTTTTTTATTACCAGCATCACTAAGAAAGATTAATTGAAGACAACCCCACTTCAAATTTTTCTTAAAGTAAGCATTAGATTCACTGCATTAGCTTAATTTAATATATTGAGGAAAATAGTATTTTAAGCAACACTTAAAATTATAGGTGAAAAAAAGCACATCCTGCACCCTGCTATGGTGTGATGTTCTGTTTCACTATGCCAGTGGTTCAACTCTGGTTTGCTTTTTAATCTTTGCGAGAGTGTCCTCGATGTTGTAAATGTACAGGCAAATAACAACAAAAATACAAATCTGGATGAAAAAACTGCATCCAGGAATCAATGAACTGAATACCTAACCGTGAAAATTTGGATTAGGCCGCTAAAAGCAGCAAATTTGACACTACTTTAATGTGTCAGATATTCATTCTGATGGCATCCCTCACGTCACCCAAAAATTTGCCTAAACCTTATGTGGGCTGTCAGTAATATGGTAAAAACACTTTCAAACATGCCACCCTTAAAGGGCTAATAGCTTTAATTCTTGTTATCTGGGAATTTTTAGGTAAAACATCTCTTTAAAGAGATAAAGACACTGTCAAACACCTAAAATTTCTGTGAAATATGATTCAATATGTTCCCTGACATAATTTTGTGCAGGTGTTTTCAAACATCCTATTGTCATAACTGCAAACTGAAGTTTCAATAAAGTGAGTTTTTAAAAAAATTGTTAAGCAACTGAAGTGGTTTTTTTCTTTTCTTTAGAGATTTACTAGATTTTGTGATATAAAATATAAAAATATCACTTCCTCCTTAGTGCTACTGCACAAGCGCTCATAAATGGAAGTGAAAGTGATAAACAAGTTTTCCATTCAGCACATATCAGCTTTCTAAGAAGTCACTTCAAATCTCAGAGGGAGAAAAAGTTTTTCTGATAACTCCACAGGTTTGTACTTACAACAGTATCTTTCTTACCATTAGTTCAAGTCTGCTCTTAGATGGAGCCAGCCAAATAATGGAAATATGAAGGACAATACCTGTGAGAGGATTTTGGCTTCCTCACCTTTCTAAGATGATATTCAGACTCTAATATTTCTGAAAAGTTAGATTTTGTATCTACCATAAAATTCATATCCTTAATTGAAAGTCAATTTTTGCCCCACTTCCCTAGAGAAGCAAGAAGAGTCCATGACTGTAAGAAGACTGTGACCATGTAGGCACTGACTATAGAGATACTAAAAGCTCACCATATGCTTAATTCGCCTTAATCTTTGAGCATCATCTTCTTATTTCAGCCTTAGTAACACACACTATGCTTTTATTTTCTCTTAACCAGGCAATCATTGTGCAACATTTTTCATACCAGTCACAGCTTCCTGTAAACTTGGGAACACCAGTCCTTACCTCTTCCATGAGGAAAAGAGAAGAACATGGAAATGTCTTTCATAAGTGATTATAAGAGTTTAAAGTTACCTGTTACTCTTTTAAATTGTCATTCAAAGCAATGTTTCAAATCTTTAGATTATTAAAAGCCCAGTGAGCTGCTATCAAGTTCTCCATAATCTTAATGAAAATAGATTGCAGTTAAAACCTTCTGCTCTAAAGACTTCACTGCATTACTTTAAAAACATATTCATAATGTTTAAAAATTTCACACTATCTTTATACTGATGCATATTCATCTTTCTATTCCTGTCTATCTCCAGAAATTAATTAATCCACAGAAAGTGAGGAACAATGAAAATCTCCAGTGGTATCAACCAGACAAAATTAGGAGGGAACATACCACTACCAAATTATGGCATTACAAGCAAGCATGAATTGTCTTGGTGAGAACTCTGTATGTTATTTACAGTGTAATATTTTACAGAAATGGGTATCAAATAGATTTTTATAGTTTTAAGAATACAATTGCTGTACAACATACTCCATCCTTAATATTGCTGTTTCCTCACAAAAAGATGTTGTTTATATAGCACCTATAATAATCCTAGACTTCAAGCTCTCATTTGCAAAAATTTTCCTAATATCATGTGCTGTGTGTCCTTTGATAACATTTTCTATGACATAATGGTAGAAAATACCACCCCCACACAGGTGCCCACCAGGAATGCCACATACCATCTAACACACGACACTCACCAGTGGATTACTTCTCAAGCACTCTTGATATTAAATGTTTGAAAAATTAAAACAGCTACAAAGTACTTCAGTTTCTCACATTTAATGAGCTGATAACCCTTCAACAATTTTCTTGTGCAGCAAAGAGATATTAATGACAAATAATAGAGAGCAATAAGGCAATTAATTATTGACATGATTCCCAGGAAAAGTAACTAGTTACTTAAACATAAACCAAAACCAGCATGAAGTGGCTGTACTGAGCCATACCAAGAGTTCATCCAACCATGGCTCCTGCTTCTTACAGCTGCCAGCAACAAACATCTAGAAAAGTGAGCAAGAATCACATGAGCATCAAATACTAATTCCATGTGACTCTTCCAGGTTCTAGTCATTATCACCTCAGAGGCTTCCAACACCAGGGACTACATTTTAGACAGAGTCATTAGAGCAAGGTGCATCTAACAGTGAGTTTTTCTTTGGTAAATACATCTGCTGACTCTTGGAAAATTCATAAGTCCCAAAAAAATTTATTACTGTAAATGACCAATGACACAGAAGTCAGACTATTAGAAGAAACTGGAAATGTCATGAGATTACAGTTCTTTACCAAGAGTAGAAACAGGATTTTATGAACCCGCAATTTAATGAAACAGCAAAAACCCCTGCATGGATATAACTGGATACACATGTAGATACACAGTGATATCGAGCTGCACACTCAGAACACACACCATTTGTTTTGATGCATAAAACTCTGGGCTGTACTGCCAGGATACTCTCACATTACTAGAAAATACATAAGAAGATAAACCTTTGATGGTTTATTCCATCATCCAGTTTTAATTCCTGGAGGAGTTGTGAGGAAACTGTGATATAAGGAAACGCTCTCAAAGTTACTTAGGCTACACTGTCTGGAAATCACTATTTTAAAAAACTTTCAAATGATGGACATAGCAGGTAACACTGTTCCAGACTTTGCTTCAAAATGCACAAATACAGCAAAAAAATATTTGTTTTATGTGTTCTGTTCCATGTCCTTTAACAAATACACTTTTGCAGCATTCTCCTGCATTTTGAAGTCACATTATGTGTACCCAGGCAAACCACTTTGCATAAAAAATATTCACCAGAATATTTTAAAATATATTTCAGTGTAGTTTATTCTCTCCATGCACATGAAAAACAGTTCACACATGAAACTATAAATACTGAATATTTGAAGCAATTCCTCTTCTAAGAAATCTGAAAAATAAAATATCTTTAGAAAACAATCTAAACAATGAATAATTGAGAACAAGATGCGTTCACTAACAATTTGCAAGGGAAATAGCTAAATTCTATAATGTTTTTTGGTTGATATTCTTTATCTTCCCCGTCTTGCAATTACTGTTCATAGCACATTATCTAGCTTGACATACATTTTATAATAAATATGCATACAGAATATTAGTCTTTCAATTTAATATTCTCTCAGGCTCCCAAAAAAATTGTTTTTCTCAAATGATATTATTTTGTTTCATCTTCCTTTTTTTTTTTTTTCCCTTCCATTTCAGGACATTCAAATCCATTTTATATGCCAGTTCCAGCAGTTTTCCAGCCTCTTTGCAGTCAGGGGCATCTGCTCAGGACAGTGGGCAAGTTTTCAGAGCTTTACCAGCTTCCCAAAGGCAGGAAGATGTCATGTCTGGGAGAAGTACCTTCAGCACATTTTTCACGGAACCTGACTGTGTCTAGGTGAAAGACAAGGGTAATAGGTAAGAATAAGAATAGGTAAAAAATGAGGAATAAGAGTCCCAAAAATTGGTTAAGGAGGAAGTTGCAACTGACTGGCTTTTCCATATTATCTCCTTTCCTGCATCAGCTTCCATCTCATAGATACTTAGGATCACAAAAGTGCTGTAATATCTTTCTGAGTAACAGATGTTATTTGGTTTCAAGTACCAGATTGCAATGACTTATAAGAATCCAGAATTCAGTATGTTTTTTGGATCCAATTCATGGATCCAAAAATACAAAATATCATAGAAATCAATATATGTTTAAGTTTTCTGATGGCAAGTTGCTGCATAGGAAGCTGTAGGCTTTTATTAGGAATTTTGCACTTAAGGAACATCTATTCATTAATTTGTTGAGGATATTTGTGTTGCATATGAAGTTGGCAGGTTTATATCATCCTTTCAGAGCATTTACATGGAGAACCCATTGCTGGCAGATCCCCCACACTTACCAAAAAAAGAAAAAAAGTCTCAGATTCCCACCGGTGAAACCTTGACATCACAAGAAAATATGATTCAGGGTGCAGATCTTGAATGTGCTGAAAGAAACCCCAGGCTATCCAAGTCTGGTCCTTCCTTCCAAGTAATCCCCCAGACCAAAACTGAAAGCATCTGCGTTTTGCAGGTGAAATTTCTTCCTCTCAGAGAGGATTTTTCATCCCAGTCTTTCTTCCTCACATCTCTCCTACACCAGGACTATTCTGTTGAGCAACAAGTATTACAGGGGCTACAAAACTCTCCTCATTTTATCTCTTGGGCAGAGGACACCCCAACCCCTGCAACCCACACAGTCCACAGGGTGGCTGTGCCAGATGCACAGCCTCCAAATTGGCATCAACTATGTCACATCACAGTTTAATCAACATTTAAATTCCTCAGGTTCAGAGAGTGTTGCAGTGTTTGCTTAGGCTGTATATTTTATGGCATACCTGAAATAGCATAAATATATATTAAAAATTTTGCACAGGGATTGTAGGATCCTGCCTTGTGTCACGCAAGTACACTCAGAGAATAAAAACTGTCTTCATATATTCTGAAACTGAATTTAGCTCCTCAGATGTTTTACTTGAAAACAAAAAGTTAAGCCTAAGCACAAGCAACTTGAAATATTTTGATAAATAACAAAAAGATCATTTAAAAAATGAATACAATTTGGACTCCAGGGTTACACAACCCAAGCAGTCACAAGCTAGTAGATTCATAGAAACTACAAAATACTATTAAATCCATATGTTTACATCAGAGTAGTGAAGGTGCAGGCTGCATAAGACAATAAAAATTTGCATGTTATAATTGTTTCTACAAAAGACTGAGAACATCATGTGAAGTGACAGCTGTCTTTTTCTCCAAGAAGCAGACTTGTCACTGGTTTCGCCACCTTTATTCAGCCACAAGCAGATAATGTGGAGGTTCTAGAGATTTTTTAAAGTTTGGGTGGTTTTTTGGGTTTGGGGGGTTTTTACATGTAGATGAGAAATATGTTTTTCTCACTGCAGTGGTAAATGTAAAAATTATCAATAAATTTATTCATTAGTACCATAAATTGGCATGCTGCCCCCCACACAAGATGTTACCAGGCTGTTGCCACAATTCAAGTGCTATTAGAGAGACATTCTTTTAGCAGAATTCTTGTTGCCTGGGATAATGATACTTGTAAATAGGTAGAACCAGTATGAGCATTTGTCATGATGGGGTGGATGACAATATAAGATTATAAATCTTCATCCAGATTTTGAAGATACATACAATGAAATCAGGAAAACTTTGTAAATTTTTCTTGGAAAGGAAGCAGCACAGAAGGCAAAGCCTTCCTTACCATCCAATAAGCGGTAGTAAAATTCCTGCTGAGGGTCTAGAGAAAAAAACCTAAAATATGCAGAGAAATAGTCATGAAAGAGCCGCTCAGCTCACACAGAGCAGCTGAGGTACCCTCATCTGCAAATCTCAGACTGTGAGCATACAAGAGCAGGGATATAGGAGGGATATAACTCACTGCATTTGGCAGCTTTATGTGTAATGCATAAGTGCATAAATGAAAGGAGACATTTCCCACATCCTCACTGCCCAGCTTCTTCTCATGCAGCACCTTAAGCTTGCTTTTTGAGGGGCTGTGATGCTCCTTTCAGGAAAGTGTTACTAGCAAGATTTTTCAGCTACAAGTGACATGACACATAGTCTCCTCACAACCCGAATTGAGACACAACTTTGCTGTCACTACAAATAACAGAGAAAGTAAATGAGCTCTGAATGAGATTTTAGAATATCAGAAAGCCTGAAACCCTCATCTGGACCGGAACCTCCTTAAATAATGAGTTTGAGCACTTCATTTACAGACTAGAGAGCAGGCAAGGAATGCAAGAGTCTTGAGTATTTAAAAACTGTTTTAATACTTACTTATTTAAGGTACTAATTTAACAGAAAGAGCAAGATTAGACCAGAGACATACAGAAAATTTCAGGACGTGAAATAAGTGATGCAAAGAGATTGGTACTTATCAATACTTTACTACTACTTATTTATACTGATGGCATGGTATTATCTTTGGTCTGTAGAAAATTTCAGTACTTAAAGCTAACAATGCTTGCCACATACTGCAAAAAAGTCAATTCACAATGAGAGAAAATTGATAAATATTTCATTCTGTGCTCAGATTTTATATCATATAACTTCTAAAGGATTAACCATCGTTATTGAAAAATAAAGTGAAAATAAGAATATCTTACTACCAGTCAGTGTTTGGCTTAAAACCCCAGTGTTAAAAACCCAGTAAAATATAATGAGTGGTACTTGCCCACCAGAACAGTACTACTGGCCTTCTATAATATAATTATACTTGCTTCTTTATTGGAAAGATTTTCTATAAAACTATGCTAAAACACCTCCTCATATTTAGTAAGCAATCTCTCAAGACACTTCTTCCTCTGTAAGACATCAGATCATGCAATTAGCACATCCAGTATGCAGAAGTAAAACAGTTTTGCCCAACTGCTCACTTTGCCAGGATTTTACTCACCAAATAGCTTTAGCTTTTATTATATTAATGAAAAAGACAATTATCTGGAGCTGTGTCACTTTAATAAAAAGCTTTTTAAAATCTACTGAGTTTCTTTTCTCTGTCTTATGCTATATATTAAAAAATAATATAGGAGTATGTAGCAGTAAAGATACTGAACCCAAAGCTATACATCGTCTCATTTTCATATGCTTCCTTAAGATGCCTTTTGCTGGCATATCTCATAAGAAGTAACCGAAAAAATAGCTACAGCTAACCTTATCATTGCCATGATTTAACCTACCATTTAGTGACTGAACTTAACTGCCTATATCCCATTTAACTCCTTATTATTCTTCTCAACGTTGGAGGAACAATATGAGAACAAACTGAAAAAAACAGAACTGGAATTGGAAGCAGAGGCATCTTTAAAGTCAGATCTTTCCTCATCTTTCTGCTTCCTTAGCACTACTGCAACTATTTAATTATTCAGGAAAGGAGCAAATAGATGTGTTTCACCTTGAAAACACTGAGGGCTTTCCACTTACATAAGACAGCTTGGAGGACCTTCTCTCTCCCTTCCCTCCCTCCAGCTCAGCCACGGGAACAGCCAAGTAAACAGGCTTTCATCATCCAAAAGCCAACATTTGAGAATCACCTCAATCAATTTTTCACCAGGAGCCAAGCTGGCTGTGGTTTCCAAAGAGAAATGCAGTGGTTGGGACAGGAGCAGTCCCCACCTTGGCAAGTAGGAGTGTTATTCACCCTCTGGCCAGCCAACCTCTGCCAACAGGGAGAACAAATCCCATTCACCTCAGTAACATTTCCAAGGCAAAGTGACATTGAGCTTACCTTAAGAAAGCAAATGATCAAGGTCACTTCTCTTCAGAGGCAAAAACAAAACAAACTAATAAAATTTAAATTGTGTAGTAATGGCCAACTTAGAAGCTTCTAGCAGGCATCTCCAGAATGGCAGGCAGAAGGAATGAAAGGGTCTGACTTTTCCTTATAAAAATAATGAAATCATGAGAAATTGTACATTTGTGAAGGTTTTAAATATACGTGACACAAAAACACAAAATAAAAAGTATAAAATCTTGGCAAGACTGAAATAGATTTACATTATTTAAAATATATTTTGTTCATTAAGATGAATACTTTGCACTTGAAGTCAGTCTATGTAAGTAATATTGCTATCACAGTGATACAAATGACAAAATTTATAAATGTTTTACTTTGAAAATGGAGATGAAGACTATATCAAGACAGATGAAGACTATATCAAGACTTTTCCAGTGTAAAAAACAAAGGGATTTTTGTCTATTCTAAAGCAGTTGGGAAAAAAAAAAAAGAAACAAAAAAAGACCACAAACTTTGCTAAACTGTTCAAAATCTGAATTCTCTGTATTAAGAAAACCTTTATTCTTAAAAGATTTAACTGCATGTGAAAATAATGTAGTGCAATTTCAGTTTGTAGCTTTACTTTCATTTCCAAACTCATTTACTTTTGCAGCTACTTCAAATTCAATGCAGAAAGGGACAAATTAACTTGGAGTTTGTGTAATGGGACTTTACGAACACTATTATCTTACAGATTTTGCATGAGATCCCATCTTGGTAGAAATATCACCACCTTTGTTACCCAGAATAATTGTCAGTACTTCATAATACCTATTTTAAGCTGCAATATTTTCTAATGTGATTTTAATGGTAAGGTTAAGAGCAACCATGTGCATCACACCCCCAACAAAGTTATTCCTTGAAGAGTAGTTGTGGAAGTTGATGATGCAATATACCCTTTAATACAATTTTGCAGCAAAATGCATATATTTCTGCTGCAAAAGCTTTGTTAGTGACACAGGAAATATTCTGCTTTTCTAGATAGATTTGTTTATAATAGGAAGAGTGGAATACCTTGCTCACCAGCAATGTACCCGTAGTTGTGCTCTGTATTCCCACTCACCCATTAGCCAAATGCCCAAAACAAAAGGGTCATCCCAGTGAAATCTGAAATGATGGAACAGTCATTTCTCTTTATCTTCCACACACTCTGTTAATGATGGACTGAACAGCATTGTGCCTACAGTCAGCTGACAGGAATGCTAACCTTATTACACATCCCAGTATGTTTTAATACCCTTAAAAGGAATTTTTATGGCCTTTTCTGCATGCATATTATTAATACAGAACCATCAAAAAACGCACTGACATACATAATAGCTCATCAATTTGTAGCCATGCACTCTTGACCTTGAAAAATCTGCTGTCTTTCAGATTAACGCAGCTATGTTTTGGGCAGAAAAAATAGAAGCCATTAAATTATCATGCTTATTTTTGCCACATGCCATCATTGTAGTGGGGAATAAAGGCCACAATGTCAGCTCTTTATTGATATAGCTGGCAACCTCTGACATTAGAATTGGAATCTGGAAGACCTATTTCTAATAAAAATCCACTTAGACATTAACATTTCATCTCTAGCAGGTCACAAGATGCGCTTCTAGCGGGAAGGTGGTGTTTAATCTGACTTCCACTCCCCCATCACTGAGCTGTCACATTTCCTGTTCCTCACAGAAGACCTTAAAGCACTTAAAAACCAGCTCTAGTTTGGACCACAACATCCACCCACAGAACAGGTCAAAGGTTTTTCTGGGGGAAGAGACTGTGTGGGAAAAGGACAAATGGAAGACAGGAATCGCAATCCCTTCTCTGAAAGAGGTGGGAGCACATACAGTGTGTTGGTGATAAATTAATAACAGTTGAAGAATTCAGGGAACACAACTATATATGTACTTTCGGGAATAATTTTACAAATTATTATGCTCAGAAAAAAATGGACAAAATGAGGATGAAGGCTGGTAAGAAAGGAAAATTCTCATACTACAGAGAAGCCACTGAGGGGCTTTCTGAAGGACTGGTCTCAGGACTTGAGACAGGGAAACACTCCCTAATGTAAGAGGAATGGATCCAGACTGTAGAATATTTCCTTGTATAACTAAGGAAAATACCCAGGGAAGACAGCATTATAAACAGATTTTTAATTTACTGTTTTTTCCTTTCAATATCAAAAGTATTGCTATTGTTTTTTTCTGAGGAGCCTCTCCCCTTGGAGCTGTTCAACAGGCATAAATAATCAAATTTACCTCCAAACTAACAACTCAGTAGTGGTCTTCCACTTTCCAGAAGACTACCCAAGCTACTGGGGTACAGGAATCACCTCTATGGCTTCAAAGAAATATTTGTCACTAAAATGAAGATGGATGTTTGACATTCCAGCTTACAAGGTGTTTGATGAAAGGAGTATGCTTTAATTGCAATGAACTTGATCTAGTCACCTTTATTGTTTACATAATTGCTTTGTACTGGGATAGACTTACAAAGGAATTGAGGGTTTTTTACCAGACTTCTGTAAACTTTTAGCTAGTCAGAATCTGCACTTTTTTGCTGCCCATGTTCCTTCAGAAAACAAACACAAAAATTGTTCCTCTCCACATTCTGTTCTGTGTAACAGATTTGTTTGGGAAATTAAGTAAATTGCAAATCATATATATGCTTTTTTTGTTTGGTTTTGTTTTGGTTGGTTTGTTTTTTTTAGTACAGACATTTCAGTTACAGATTTCCTTCTTTAATCTTTACTTGATTTGTTGGAAAACAGTGCAAGTGAGAAGATTCTGCTTCTCCAGGTCTGTTTTTTATACTCTAGTCTGTAGAAAAAAAAAATAATAAAAAGAAACATCAATAAAACAGAAAAAAAAATAGCACAGTACAAGAAATATTCCCATACTGGGCTTTTAATGCTCTTGTAGCTCGATTAACAACCTGTCCATCCAATCAATTAGAAACTCAACCAAGACAGACATCTTCTTTTCAATTGTATAATTACAATGCAGCATCCAGGAGAATAATAATTATTACAGGTGACAGTATCTCTCTGGAATATATAACTATCAGCTTTTCCCAATCTTAAGATTACATAAATGGCTTTTAAAGGAGACATTATCAGGGAAGACCCTCACAAGAATTATTCACTACTGATATTGATATCAAATGAAGTGAAAATAGCTAGCACTAGAAACCATCTCAGTTTTGTCAGCAAAAATTCAGCTATTAAAAACCAAATGCAGTGCTTGCATCTCCCTCCTGCTCTGAATTCTATCAAGTAAAGATTTTAGGATAAAATTAAAAGTTTAAGGAACCCTTCTTGAACACATTCATAATTTTCTATGAGGTCTAGAAAGGATTTTGAGTGGTCACCATTACTTAGCAAAGATAATTTAGAGGCAGTGAAACTGGAAACAAAAGAGTGAGCAACAAAATATAAAATTCTGTAGGACTATAATTTATAAACCAAATCAATCAACGTACACAACAAAGACCCCTTACATATAAAAATCAGTGCTAATTGCTCTTTTGTGATGTTTCTAAATTTTGATTTTAGCTAAATGTCAGTCTCCTTCAAACATGCAGTAATGATGTTAAAATCCCCAGATTCTCCTGCAGTCAACTTCGACACGATCTTTATGAGAAGGGTTCCAGAAAGAACATCTGAGCAATTTGTCCTCATCAAAAGAAACTCATGTTTGTGCCGAGGAGAAACAAGAGAAGGAGAAAGGCCCACTCCCAGCCTACAAAAAGATACCAGGCATGTTCCCACAAGGCAGGGTAGCCTGCCTAAAAGTTTCCAAGTCTTTATTTTATTTCAGAAGACTCCTCTGTTTTCCTAGAGACAATTTTCTCAGAGCAGAACAGTGCAATCAGTCTGGTAAAAACACGTCTGCTCTGTTAATGAACATATTGAACCATGCAATGAAATATGCACTGTCCTTCCCAACTCAAGTGTTCAGCTGCAGGTAGAATTCCCACTCCACTACTTCTGGAAAAATGAAAATAGCACAGGGAGATAAGGGAGAGAACCCAGGTATTTGCAACACAACATTAGCAGATAAAAGGCTGTCATTCTGTTTTTAAAGACACACACCTGACTGATCACTACCATGCTTTTGTTTTCCCACATCTTGAGGAAGGTGAAAGGAAATGTTTGGGGATGAAACTGAGCAAAAAGACAGACCCTAAGAGCCAAACTAAAGCACTTTGCTCATTTGACAGGACTCAGCCACAGATGCTACAGAGTATTCTTTCCAGCATATTTAACATGAAAGTAACATCCTCAAGACCACCCATTGCCCTCTGCCAGACCTCTGTGGACCCCTGCCGCTTGCAGATGTGGCTGCACTGTCCAAATATCCTTTTGACAAGGGGGATGAGTATGAAGAGTGCCAAACAATCTTACTGTGTGGTGCTCCAGCATCTGTACTGCAGTGTGGGATTTCCTACAGATTTGCTTGAAAAAAACTATCCTGCTTAGCCCAAAGATTTTGGCTGAGTTGAATGAAAAACTCAGACAGGCAAAGTTCACATTAAGACTCTTTAACCTTTATGTTAATGCTTTCTGAAGCTCAGAGTAACAACAAGCTCATTAGTTAGTTAGTTAGCATGAAAGAGAGCTGGGAAAAGAAATTGTATAATTGTGTAAGAGGATCAATTCCATGCTTCACAGTAAAAAACCCCACAGTTTACATGCTTTGCCCTCATGTTTTTCCAGTTTGAATTAAAAAGGCTGATATATTTTCTTTCATACCTCATAAAGGGTCAAATAAAGCTGACCAGAGACAGTGCATTTATTTCCTGTATTTACACCTACCTGACACAACACTGGAAACGTGCACATAAAAATCTGTCATTTCAAAGGGGTTTGTGTATCACAGTACATATATCCTGAGAGACAGTCCCACTGGGAGAAAGAACTTGCAGGGTCTTTTTCCCTTATTTTCAGTATCCCCCAACTGATCATAGAATCATAGAGTGTGCTGGGTTGGACGGGACCTTTAAAGACCGCCTCGTTCCACGCCCCCTGTCCAACCTGGCCTGGAACACTTCCAGGGATGGGGCAGCCACAGCTTCTCTGGGCAACCTGTGCCAGGGCCTGACCACCCTCACAGTAAAGATTTTTTTCCTGATAGCCGATGTAAACCTACTCCCTGTCAGTGTCAAGCCATTTCCCCTTGTCCTGTCACTACATGCCATTTAAACAGTCCCTCTCCATCTTTCATATAGGCTCCCTTCAGGTACTGGGAGGCTGTAATGAGGCTAGCCTGAAGCCTCCTCTTTTCCAGGCTGAACAAAATCATAAATCTCTCAGCCTTTCCTCATAGGAGAGGTGCTCCATCCCTCTAGTCACGTTGGTGGTCTCCTCCAAACTCGCTCCATCAGGTCAATGACCTACTTGTGCTGAGGACCCCAGAGCTGGATGCATTGTTCCATGTGGGGTCTCACCAGTGCAGAGCAGACAGACAGAAACACCTTTCTCGATTAAGAGGAAATGATGCTGTGCTGTATTTTATCCCCATTAATCCAACTCTGATCCTAAAATTATGAGAAGCACTATAAACATACTGGGCAAGAAGAAACTTTACTACAACCCTCCTGACTGCTTTCCAGTCTTCAGAGCACATTGCCCTTATACGTCTCAATGATCCTCTGTAGTTGAATGGTAAGTGGGACAAACACAGCTCAGAAATGTGTCTTCACAGAAAGGATCAGGGTAGCAAACGGAAAGTGAGGCTGGACCAACTGACTCAATTTCAATAACACCTTGGCTACAAGCACGGTCAAGAGCCTAAACAGAGAATGTGCACACAAACTATTGGAAAGCCTTTACTTACCACCTTCCTACTCAAAGATTTCAGAGATTCCTGTGAGATGTTAAATTGCTTTTATTATGATTCAATCTGTTAGCCAACAACACAAACTATCAAAAGGGTGTAGCGGATAGAATAGATAGATAGATAGATAGATAGATAGATAGATAGATAGATAGATAGATAGATAGATAGATAGATCTTTGTCTTCTATTCGGTAATTTTACTAAAAGTAAAATATCTGCATACAAACAAATCAGTAAATTCCTTTTTGCTAAAAGAAAAAAATCAAAACAGTACTCCTCTCAAAAGAAAACAAACAAAGAAACAAACACAACAAAAACCAAACTAGTTATTTCAGATAAAAATAGTCTCTGCCATAGCAAGGTTCACAGCCAGCCTGTACTGGTTGCACCGAACAAGGAACAGTTTGATTTTAGACATACATACCCAAACATATGCCCAAATATCTGCCTACCTGTCTGTTAGCACTTACAATTTAATCTTAATTATATTTTTTGCCAAAAAAACCTTCAGTTACACTCTGAATAATAGCTGTATTTACTATTTATCTTTTAATTTCTGCTGGTTTTTGTTCTTTTCCTCCAGCACTAGAGTAGAATCACAATAAAGACCTGTTTTAAATATCAATTTTAGCAATTCAAATTTATTTACTACAAACTTGCACTGACATAGCACTGCTTCAGAGGTATTTTGGATTTTAGTCACAGCAATAATTAATTGAATTAATTAATAACAATTATTAATTAAACCAGCATTTTGTAGAGCAGATGATTTGTTTTCAAAGGTAAATAAAGATGAATCTGTGGTTATATGGGCAATGAAGGGATATTTCACTGCTTGTTGACATAGAGAGCTGTGCTCCCCTTGACAGAGTAATATCGTTGCAGGGCTCTGCAATGTGTAGGAGTTTCAAAACAAGCCAGTTAAGTGATAGATTTGCTGAAACCATTCAGGCCAAGATAAATATTTATCCATAAGTTTAATCACACATTGTCAGACAAATACAACTTCTTTTGAGATACCACTAATGTGAACATGCATCTGAGTTATAATAAGAACTACATTTAAACTTTGAAAAAGAAGCAGGAAAATGCTGCTGATATGTTGTGGAAAACAAGGGGAGTAAGGAAATGGGTAATTTGAAAAGAGCTTCTTGCAGCCTGGGTAGATCCTGACTTCTTGTTGTTTTCCAGCTTTACACCAGCATTGCCTTCTTGAACTCACTGTCAATTCATGGCAACAAAAAAAGAAACAGTATAGAATAAAAACCAGCCATAACCACTGTAAAAAAAGGGAAGAAGTTTCTGCGTATGGATAACACTGCTAAGGAACATTCAATTCAATACAAGCTGATGTTTTTCTTCAATTTTCTGTAAACATATTCTAAAGTTATATACTGGCAACAAAAAGAAAGGTGTCTGAAAAATTACATTGTAATGACTTAGTGCTATGATCATCATAATTCATTTTTTTTATTTTTTTGCCACTTGGTAAGGAATAAAAAACACATTCTATTATTAACTACTGCATTTCTTAATACTGAAAGAAGAGGCACATCACATAATACACGTCTGTAAACATTGAAAGAGCATGATGCTGGTGCTACTAAAGAGCCTGGGACTCACTTTTCTTCCAAAAGTACACATGAAAAAATATACTCCACTTCTTTAACTTTCATACTTTGGCAAAAGAGACCAGACCAATAAATAAGTTGTATAACTCAAGCCACTAATTCTACCTAGATACTAATACAGTCTTTGTAATTTAGCCCAATACTATTTCCTCCTCCAAGATTTCTTTTTAGTGTCTTTCTGTACATCTTATTGCAAGTTATCTTCCCATGCTTGTTTCTCCCGGGTAACTGCAGGCACCAGTAATATGGTGTCCTGTGGTTATCCCTATCTGATGGATATAACCCCTTTGTTATTTTAAGCAAGAAAGCAGGGTATGAAAATAAACAAAAAATGCAATAATAATAAAAGGCTGTACTACATTTTCAACTTCTTTTAGGCTTTATGTACTAACATTATATAAAGCCAAAACACAAACAATTGACCTAAAATCTTGGTAACAGAATATGGGGAAAAGGTGTCATTTCCTACTAACAGAAAAGCAGTTTCAGGTTTAGCTTCTATTATGCAATATTTTGTTTTTAAAAATTGGATTTACTGTAATATTCATATATGTAGGTTCCTGTTGTTGTGAAAATATTCATGATGCAGCTATTTTGCTAAGTATGTACCCATGATGCTTGGATGAATAACACAAGCTACATCCTTAACTTTTACCTTAGTCAAAGCAAGAGTATTAGTTCTTGTGCTAAATTATTAAGGACAGTGGTCATCCTCATTTACAGATGTGCAGACCAGATTCAGTTTTGAGAAGGAATACATGATTTTGTACTCCAAATTTCTTACCTGTTTTTTAAAAGGAAGAAAGTCTGAAGCAGTAGACCATGATTTAACATTGCAATGCTGCTCTTCGCGTACCTTCCATTTATTTGGCCATTACTACTACTAAGCATTTGTTGTTTTGATCCCTTTTTCCAGCCTCTTGTTTTATGCCTGTTTTTTCTTGAAGTTCACAATTATTTCTTCCCTCAGTAATGTTTTCAAAATTAGAAAATAGATTTTTTTCTAGACTAGTGTTATTGATATTTCATCCCTCATAAATGGCTATTTACCAGGACGTAGCTAATACAAAAAAACAGACAGAGCTTAGTAAAGCAAAAGGAGTGACTGACCTTTTCCCATACTACAGTGAAGGCCAGAAGTACTTCTTCCATTTACTACCTGAATCCAGACTTTGAGGGTGGCCAGAATTCATGTGCAGTTAAGTACTGCTTGTGCTCAGGGGATTGGGGATCTGAGAAGAGGGCTGGGCAGTGCAAGGTCTGTTTGAGATCCTGTTAAAGTTACTAGAAATGGGAAGCATTTTATTTGGTACTGCTATTCTACATAATTGCTAATTCTTATTGTGCACAAAACACACATCCAGATTCCCATTCTCATGTACTATAGATAAATTTGTGTATATATGTCAGCATGTATTTAATTCTTTTTCCTTTTTTTTTTCCTAGCACCAAATCACCTTTTAAAATATTAGAAATAAACGTGGTGATTTTCAGGACCATGACTCAGTCTCCTAGAACATAGTTGTTAACAGTTAAAGGAGGACACTTCAGCAACTCAGCACTTAAGAGGAGCACATATGGCTCTGCCTTCTGCCTGGTCCCACAGTGCCAACAGGAATAATAGGAACTTGATTTAATGTTGACACTTAATAGGAATCTCTTTTTTGTTAGCAGAACCTTGTTGCTTCATATCTGTCACACAAGATGGACAAACTTTGAGTAAGGTGACTAAGCTCCCAACACAAATAGGAAGCTCCATTAAATGTAATTACAAAAGTTCATGCACCCCACTGAGATAAGTGCATCAGCCATGTCTTGGAGTGGTATATCTTTGAGAAAGACTTGTGAGCTATTTCATCTATTTGCTTGGGGGAAAAAAATACGTAAAACAACAAGGAGGCGAGGGCAGGGGGGGCAAGGAGAAAGGTAGAGGTTTTTACCTTTGCAATGAAGAGGGGCATTTAATTAAATATTTCAGGATCACGGGCAGTGTCGAGTTCTGAACTCACGGCAGTCTCTCCTGGTAAGGACACACATACTCGTGAGAAGCAGTTAAATACCCAGAAGAATTCCATGGGACAGAAACTCTCTTTGCACATGAACAGGACATATAGTGTGAGGGTGGGAGAGCAGGCTGTGTTCCTCCTGGCCCACAACCCATCCCACAACCCAACTCCAGTAGATGAAGCTGCACTGATTTATCAATCTTACCTTCCTGTACATTACCAAGAGTTAAAGAAATTAAACTTTTTCATGTAACCCAGTCTTGCCCAAAGATAGCAGAGAGGGGAAAAAATATACCTTTAAAAATACTTTCAGTGACACTTTACTTCCTTAAAGCTGATCCTGCAACTAAAGTCCAAAAGACCTTCCAAGTCTCATCAATTCCAGAAAAGCCTAGGTCTGCACTAACATGACTTTTCTATGCCAAAGCAAGGCACATCAATGGTATGAAGTTGCTAGCAAGGAAGATTTAAGAACT
Source organism: Formicarius rufipectus (assembly GCA_013399695.1). Classification (NCBI taxonomy): domain Eukaryota; kingdom Metazoa; phylum Chordata; class Aves; order Passeriformes; family Formicariidae; genus Formicarius; species Formicarius rufipectus. Next base: position 382,940 of record VXAU01002126.1, on the reverse strand, counting down.
GCAAATAATCATAAACTCAAAAAGTCCTTGAGTGAAAAAGAAGTTGAGTGAAAACTTGCAAGTGTTATAATCAATTAATACTTTCTAGGGATGATTATCATAAATGAACTTTCTGTACAAATATTTATTAGTAGTGAAATCCATGTGACTGGAGCATATAAAAGGTTTTATGCAAAACTGATAATAAGATATATCTTTCTCCAGGTTTCCAGAACAACAAACTTATTTTTGCAAGTTCACAGTTGATAGTTCAGATTTTAAAGAAAGGAAATTCTATGCAGAGACACATTAATATTTTTTATTTAAGTTAGCTCACAGGTAAATATCCTCCTTTATCTCCCTTCTTTTAAATAATCAACTTTAAATATTTATGATCCACCAAAGGATTTGTGAAGCTGAGTTAAGCCTTCTAAACGTCTTTATAATGCCATTTGATTTGTCAGAAATTTTAACATAACATGAAGAAAATGAAGGAATTTCCATTCACAATGGATCAGTGCCTTAGAGCTCCAAGATCCTTAATGCTGTGGCTGAGTTTGCAGCTTTGGAGTTGACATATGGGAGTTCAAAATTCAAGAGGCTGCAGGCAAATCTATTGGCTATCACTTAGGTTCTAATATGCCCTATTCCCTGAAGACTTCGTACACTGCAGTGGGGGGAAAAATTATTTAATACAGGAAGATAAGCTACACCAAAATAATTATTCTCTGTAACCTGAGTCAGACATGACTTCTTTAGTATATTCTGTGAGTCACATTTTATATGTGTGGTCCCAGTTCTAATTAACACTCCTGGCAATTACTGATTTTAATCTTTCTGTACCATTTTAGCTCAAGTCCAAGCTGCTTAAGAGTTATTTTTTTCTCTTTTGTTTCCCAAATTAATTAACAGTTGCTGCTGTCTTGCCAATGGACCAAATTTTCCTTGCTGCTGCTTCACCATCTACACACAAAACTGAATTCCAGTGATTTGGTTGTGCTGACACAGTTCATGCTGGTCCTGAATTAAAACATACATTTTAAAAGTTTGTACCTATTTGAAATAAATCACCTGCATGGAGCTACTACAGTAATGCTGTGGGTAAAGGCTGCAAGGCACAGACATGATTTTCATGCACTGGACAAAGACCTGAATGTTTTCTCCCCTGTGGACACCATCACATCTTTTCCCATATACTTCTTGTATTCCTTTAGATGATCCAGCTCTCCTGGATCCTCAGTTCTACATCTGGCTTAAAGCTTGCTCTTGGGTATTCCCTACCACTCACCTGAATTGCACTGGACAAGCACCACAGATATGTGTCCAATCCCTTGAGAAACTAAGACATGTTAGTGTAAAGTGTCTCATTAAGGCACTATTCCATTAACACTTTATCCATGGGGAGGGAAAATGCCAAGAAACAGGTAGAGCAATGGTAGAGATCAGACATAAGAATAGCCCTAGAAAGAGAATTGTGTTCATTCTGACTTCCAGAGATGATATAAATCTTTTCAGTCACTACAGTTAAAAAAAATGTATCTTTATTTTTAAAAAAAAAGAAAATTTAAAAAATTAATAAAGAGAGAGAACATGCAGGTCAGACAAGATAAAAAGTCATAGTTACTACAGCTCACTTAATTGCTTAGTTCTGCACAGCTGAGACTTGCAGATATAAAAATAATCATAAGTCTGCAAATATTTTCAAGTTAACAGAGTCACAAATTATCATTAAATCATATATAATTAGTTTCTGCACAGTGGCAAGTTCAAGGAGCCAGCACAAGTTCTCAGACCTCAACAGCATTATTCAAATGTCAGTGTGAACCCACAGACAGATGTTCTCAAGAAAATTCACCATGGACAAGAAAAAGAGATAATCCCCAGGTATGGGTATTTTAATCTTTTCTTACACCTGCATAGCAATCGGTGTCAATGCACTCTGCAGACCTTCTTTACAAAGCTGCACCGAGACCTACTACAGGTATTAAAGTTACAGGAGCAGACTTTAGACCTCATCATCTGCTTTCTTACTTTGGGAAAATGAAGACACCAAAGTTACCTTATGAATATCACATAAGCCTCAGATGAAAACCAAGAGCTGCTCAGAGTCAAGCCTTAACTTCTGATGACGAAGTTAGAAATCTATCTCTTAAGAGCAATACTTTTGTGCAACGGCTCAGCCACAGACGCTCCATGGCCTCTGAGGGAAGCTGGGACTATCAACCTCCCCTTCTCTTCTACCTCTCCTGCTTGTCCTTTTTCCCTCCACTACAAAGACTGACTTGCTGCCCTGGAAAGCTTTTTGAAGTTAAAACTTTAATACAATTTCTTGCCTTGTTTGATATAGAAATCTCTGACCTCCTCCTCTTCAGGACTCTTCCTCACTACATATTCCTTCGATCTATGAGAAGATAGCTCTGAACTTCTCAAAAAATACTTGTTTTAAAAGTCTGGAATTAGTAGTTTGGGCTCTCCCCTCCACATCCACCATATTGTTTAATATAAATAAAGCCTTAAATACCTAGAGATAGTTTAAAGCAAATAAGGAATTTAGATCATCTTAGATAAACAAGTTTTAAAGTCTTTTAAGACTATTCTAATCCACCTATCATAAGAAAGTTATTCAGCATAACTATCTTGCCAAATTAATTTTTTTCTTGGATTTTTTAAAATATTCTCTTAGGTAAAAAGAAAAAAAACAAAGAAAATCAAAATTCTTTATTCTGTCCATTTTTCATTGTCTTGTGACCTTGACCAGTTGTGTTCATATAAAGGGAAAGGAGCAGAGGTATAAATGTGAAAAATATACTTTTACATATATTAGAAGACAGAAAAAAGGATCTGAATTTAGGGAGTAGAGTATTTAACACAGTAAAATATGAAACAGGATTATGTCTCTAGGGCAAAATCAGATTGTTCCTTTCTAAGGACTGTTATTATATATACAAATGGAATGATTGCAGTCTGATAGAGGAAACAGAGAGGAAAACAGCTGTAGACAAACATATTTGTCAGATGGATGTGTGAGGTTGCTACACATACAATTAAGAGATGTGCTTTGTATAAGTGTAGGGCTACACATACGTAAAAACTGTAGGTGCAGCTGAAACCGTCTCTAAAATGAACTAATACAAAAAGCTGGTTATTCCTATGAATCTACATGCCTCTTAAAAAATGTCTTAGTGAACAAGAGGAATTGTACTTGTTCTAATCATCAGTTATGGTCCTTAGGCACAATATTGTCTTCATTTCTTTCTTATTAATGTTTTACCATAATTTCATGTTGGTATCATTTATAATCTATCCATAATCATCTTGTTTTGTTTAAGAGCTTGCAAAGTTATTGGCAACATATTACCAAATTGAAAATTTCTTCGAGTTTAGAGTCTCACTGCAGGGGAATCAGTTCAAAAATAATATTTAACAAAAATTAAATTACTAGCATACTAATTAAATGAGTAAACTGAGGGAGAAAACTATAATTTTTTATTTCTAATTTTGATGCAATCATGTCTTTACTCCTAGATAAGAAAATATTTTATCACATTTCTCTTTATATCAGGCTTATCCTTCTTACTGCCCATCTTCTTCATGAACTTTTGCTTAGACAAAATACTTGAAGATATGATGCATATCACTTTGGTGATCATCCTTCTAGAACTAGAAAAGCCTTTCACTTTTCCCACACCTACCAAACAATCAATTTAGTTTTTTAATAATTTGAACTAAATCCCCTTAAATAAGGAAAACTTTGGTCCAGAGTATTCAAATAACTCCATTCATGCTGGTAGGAGTGTACATAAAGTTCTAACATAAATTTCTGCTTGAGCTTGCTGCTTTTTGTTCTCAAAAATAACATCCAAAGTATTGCTGATTTCTAGGAAAACTTTTTTGCAGCATTCTATGGTGTTAAGAACCTAACAGAGTCCTGAAGTGAGTTTTGCTGAGACAAGGAGAGAATGTCATCTCACTAATTAGAAGAAATTTTATCATTTAAGACCTTGGAACTATTTCCAGGCTGTTTAGCAATTAGGGAAAACTACAGAACACTACTGAAAAAAAAAAGTTATAAATAGATTGTTTGACTGCATTAAATTATTAAATAATACATCTACTGCATGATAGCTGCATGCTTACACTAATCCACCTTCCTGTACTTTCACAGTAGACGAACTCTACAAATTCGCTTCTTCTCAGTCTCACAGGTAAAGGTTTTATAGGGGGAAAGCATTCAGAGTAGAACTAAAAGCAGAGCAAAGCACAGTTAGCAAAACTCCGTCACATCAGCCCACTGATGTGGTAGTGCTCAAGGCAAAACCTCTGGAACCTGTGATGGAAGAAAGCAAACCTGAGAGCATTCCAGCCACTCAGCTTTAAGGGAGTGTACCCTGGAGCAATGCATCCCCTGGACTGTTCCTGGTCTTTGTTCCATCATGGACCAGAGGGATTCAAAGCAAGACCAAAAGCCTCATCTTACAGTTAAGTAATATAGATGATCAGGGTAATGTCTGTATGCTCTCTGACCTTGTTAGCACACTGCAGGCATAGCTGAAGTTTCTCAGAGAAGCAAAACCAGACAGAAATTAAGGATTGCTCATGTGGTAAGTCTTTTTCTAAAGACGCTGCACTAAAACAGTGATACAATTTACAGTAGTACCACTGCATAGTGCTGTACTAATTTGTGAATGTACATGATAATTGTTTTTGAGACTTATTCTGCTTTGGTGCAGAAATTAAACACTGCCCTGCTCTGTTATGCACAGTTCTGGGAATACAAACTAGGTCTCCTCTGATTTCAGTAATGCCAAGAAATTCTTGGATTTTACACTGGCAATCTCCCAAGGAGAGGAAGTCAGTGATTTATAGGAAAAGACAGCTATAAAAAGCTCTTGTTTTTCCTCAGTTTTAATCAACTATCACACCATTGGCCTTTAAGATTTACTTCCCCTCTAGATATCTTTTCAAGATACAACATGCATTTTGCAAAGTGCAGATTATACTGCATCTGTTTGTTTCCTCATTTCACTTCACAGAGAAAACCTCAAGAACATGGATAGTGAGAATGTAGAAACCATAGCCATGCCTGTCCTGGCGAGGCTCAAATCTGCCTGGGATGACATTTCTCTGACCTTAACATTTCCTATCAAAAATGTGGATAGTCACACTGTGGGCGCTGTGGCACATCTGACACTCAGTCTATTTATATGTATATATTTGCAAGGCATGAGGTCAAGTCTGCAAAGGCCTCTTACCAAGCAAACTGTTTAATACTGACATTAACACTGGTGGAGCATCCTCTCAAACTGTGTTGGATACTTTCATCTGTAATAGTGAAATTATGTACTGTTCTGGCTCACTGGGACACGGGAAACTCAGATCGTCATAGAAAACACTAGTCAAAAAGAGGAGCAGAATCATTCCCACTGACGTAGGACTAAACTACATCCATTCTGAATAATGCTGCACCCTTTAGAGCCACTAAACCTCTTTTTCACCTGTTTGTGCTGCTCCACAAAGAAATTTCAAGCTAGTATAAAACAACAGCTATCTAGGAGGGACCAAGGGTTGACCCTTCAAAACCACCTTAGCTGTGCCTTTCTCTATGCCATTGCTCTGGCTACAGAATTGTTGTCTGATTCATTATTTCTGCTGAAATTAGCAGTATTTGTCTTCAACACTAAGAAGCAAAGGGTTTGGTTAGATATTAAGAACTACATCAAAATGCCTGTGTACAGCATGCAAGTGATCACAGAGCCATCCAGTGGACCAGGAGGAAAAGGAAGGAAAAGTCATCTCAAAAAATGAGCTGAAGTTATATACAGAGAATCAAAAACCATTCAACTCTGCTGTATGTTTCCCTATATTTATCTTCATCCAGGGTAGTGACTAATTGAAAAAAAAATGTTATTTAGAAAATGGGAAAGTGCAGAACTAGAAATAAGAGCAGACTCTGGAAAAATGTTAAAGGGCAAATTTTCCTAACCTATAGCTTCGGCTCCACTTTCTCCTTCCATAGTAAAAATTGGAAGGAAGGGATTTTTCCTTCCTTTCCTAATGCCTCAAAGCTACTCTCATCCATTTCTCCCTCTGTTATCTTATTTTAACACTGAAAACTCCTTCATGAATGAAATATTCATACCAAATTATTCTTGATCAATCTTCACCTACCTCTACACTCTCAATATCATAGATAAAACAAGTTTTCTTTAAATAGCTTTTCCCAATGCAGAGCTTACATTTTATTTTAATCTGAAATAACACACATTTTAACCAGCAAGGCACAAGAAGCCCCATACACTTCACAAGTATTTACTGCCTAAACTCTTCTCTTCTGACTTATTCTCATTCTTTAACAAAATGGCATTTATTTTTACAAATTATACAAGGAAAAAAAAAAGGTTTTGTAATGGAAATCACATTCAATTAATGGAGAAAGCAGGAAAATATAAGAGCCTCACTGGAATTACAGAAACATTTACACTAGAATTTAATTTTCCTGCCACCCATTTTATCATTTCTATTTTAGTTTCAGCAATGTGGTATTAATTTTTGCCTTGTCATACAGAGAATTGAGATCAACAACAAGATTTCTTTTACTTCATAAAGTTTGAGTTTTTTATTTTAACTGCCTGAAATTTTCAGGTAATCACCCAAGACTTTGTCATGTCTGCAAAAGATGGCATAGAAGGGACTTGTAGTTGATTAAATATCCTGATGGGGAAAAATCTGAGAAGTCCCTGGATGGGACACACAGGCTAGTAGTAGTCTCTGCCTTGGTAGTTCCAGATTATGAGAGGGACATGATTTAATTTGCTGCAGTAGGCAAACACGTTTCTAGGTTTTATGGTCAGGACACAAAAATACAACTCACCATTCTGCTAGAAGTGACAGTTCCCGCCAGTGCTCCTGAAATATTACTGAAATAAACTGCAGTTAAAATTAGATCTGTTCTCAGGTTACCCTGCCTTTCCAAAGCATTGCGTTAGTTCACCTTTGGCAAAATAAATGACAATGCTTTTGCCTCAACCTGAACTTGCAAATTGTTCAAGTATCATGATTGTTAACACAAAATGAGCATTTTGGAGGCGTGATTGAAGTGTTCTGACCTTGATACATTCCTCCATATGGAGTTATCCTTGCAGGTCTACTGCTGTGTGCCTGGTTGAGAAGAGTGGAAGTAGCAACAAAGAGATAAGAATATTTTTTATCTGATCCACTGATAGGCATCAACAGTGCAAAGATGTCTCTGTACCCTCTCCACACTACATAGACCTCCACACCACTTCCACACTACATCACACACACTAATTAACAATGTAGTTGCCAGAAACAAACCTACAAAAATTATCCTATATAAAGGAAGCTGGCTCCACGCCTTCATTCCTTGATTAAACAGAATCCTGCCATCCTTAAGCAAAATTCCTTCAGTTTCAATGAGTGCAAAGGGGGAATTGAACAGTTTGCAGAAAAAAAACCAGAGTTCTAGAAATAAAACTGAAATAGGTGGAGCAGGACCATTCATTGTAAGGTGGGTATTCCCATTCCAAGCATATGGTATGAAATTTCCATGATGGGCATATACCATAGTAAAACAAGTCATTTGTATTAAGGTATATGCCAGATGACTGAATAGAATTGATGACACATGATTACAGAACATACAGGAGTGATATTTATATGTTATTTCTGCACACTTTGGGGATAAATTCTAATTGTGTTTTGCCTTTTTAACATAAAATCTGTCTTTTCTCTATGGTAGGTCTGTCTTACAAGGCCCAGAGAAGCACTGCATTTCTCTCTCACGTATGATGCAAGAGAATTTTGAATACTATTTTAAATATTGCTTTAAAATTATACTACTAATTTTTATTACATTGACATATTTGAATGTTATTTATCTCACCATTGAAAATACATGGAGTATATTAAGTTATAGGTGGTACTTAGTAAATTGACTATTTTATTCAGTTTACTATTACTTTTAATGAGCAAATATATACTGTTTTGATACAATTACTTCAGTATCATTATACACTTGTTACCTATTTTCTTGTGATTAGAGTATACCCACAGGTATCTCATTTTAATATATGACTGTTAGTGATAATTAATTAATATGTCAATTGACATCTGTGATGGTCCTAGAGCCACTCGGATAGTCAGAAAAAGCTGCAATATGTTGGAAAGACTTGAACTTGATGGAGAAAACTCAGCAGTGTTGCCTGACCTTGCATGTCTGCCCAAAATATGGATGCCATTCTTTCTCCTTCAGGATTGCTGTTCAGCACTACAGTATGCTGAAATGAATGGATTTCTGAATTTTTTAATATGGAACAAAAATTCAATTGACAATGTCACTTCAGAAGTCCTTTGAGTTTCCACTCCAGGAACCCCTAAGTACTTCAGTCCAATTGTTACATTTTCTAACATATAATTCTATAATACAAAGACTAAACTAGGACCAACTGTGTCCTTGAAATTTCTGTAAAAGGCACAAAGCTCAATTAAAGTAAATATCCTAAAAGCACTACCCCACATGCAATGTTTCCTTGCAGAAATATATAGTGTGAGTGAATATCATGTTTTCTCCTATAAAAAAAGACAGTTTAGTAATATAGCCACACTGCTGTACAATCAGCTTGTCTCAGAGTGTTCCTATTTCATCAAGTGAACATGAATATGCATAAAAGCTCAATACCTGATTCAAAGGAAGTAATAGGTGAGTTTCATATATTTCACATAAATTCAAAATGTATTTAATTTCAAACCAGGGGGATCTGAATTCAAACAAAGGGAACATATTTTAATTTTATTTTTTTTCTTAAAACATGTACTCTCATAGGAGAGAAGCATTTTCCATTTGTTGGCTTGTTTGGGTTGGGTTTTTTTACATCTATGGATTGTTTTTTGTTTAATTTCTGTTAATGTCAGAGAAAAAGATCAATGTGGTAAGATATTTCAAACTTCCTCTCATCAACAGTCAAAGAAAGTCACGAAGTGATTTACGCTTCTGGCAGAAAAACAACCTATAATGGAAACAAAAGTTCACCTTACTGGAGAAAAAAAAGACTTCTTCATAGAGAAATAAGACAAAAACCTGTTTCAAAAGTACAACAATAATATAAAGGATGATAAACAAGATTCCTTTGTAAAAATTTGGAAGTGATTTCACTACCCTCTTCTATGTAAAGAAAACACCCATTTGGAGTTAGAAGACATTTTGACTGTTGTTGAATGCCCAAGACCCAACTTTTCATAGAATTAAGAGTAAATCCAACCCCAAATGTATCGTGCTTTTTCTGCATTTAGCAGTGGTTAATATGCAAAAAACAAAAACAAACAAAAAAAACCTCACAGGTTTTTAAAGATGAAGATTCACACATTCTAGTTATGTAAATATGTACACCTGTGGTGGTTTAACTTTAGGCCTTCCTGGGAGACAGATCACATGGTTTGCTGTATCCAAGTGAAGTATTCCAGCCTATTTTACATCAGCTTAGATATAAGAAGGGATAGACAGAAGTTTTGAGTCAGTCCTTTTCCAGTGGTGAAGGGCATCGGTCATGGACCTGCTGTCTCTTTGGGGAGAGCTGCATATCTCTCTCTGGGAAGTAGACCTTGTTTACTTGTTCTTTATTGTTTGTGTGTGTGCATATACTAATATTAAGTTCCTTTTTCTTCTCTGTATATATATATTTGTATAAATTCATTCTGCTTCAGAATGAAGCTTTTCACTTTTCATCTAGTGTGGTTTTCCACTCCTGCCCCAGGCTTTTCTCCCGGCAGTTGGGAGGGAGGGGGAAGCTGTTGTTTTGGGGCCTCTGGATATTTGCCTTCAGCCAGAGATAAACTACCACAACTCCAAAACATTTTTCTACACCTTACCATCTTCCCATTTGAAGTGGTACTTGTTTTCATTGTTATTTACTAAAATAATATTTTTATTCTAGACAAATATTATAAGAAAAAACATAAAATACATAAAAGAAAATAATCAATCACATAATAATAACATTTGTTCTTATTCAAGTATAGTGAGAGGACAACAGGTAACAGGTATGTACAAGTTCCTGCAGGGAAATACAGTGGCAATTGTTATTCTTGTCTCCCAAAATAAAATTATTCCAAAAGAGTAAATGCAGAATCAACTACCTAAAAAAATAAACAAAAACAAAAACAAAACAAAAAAAAAACAANGAAAACTCCCTTTTTCCTCATTGTATATTATGATATAGACAAAAGAACAGTACAAAGCACCTAAAATGGTAATACAGGCTCTTCAGAGAGACAAGTGAAAAACACTGGATATCCTTCACCTCCCACACACTAACTCTTGCCAAAGGATTCTTCCACTTCTGTTTAACTAGGATTAGAAACACAGGATCCACGAAATTCCTTCCCACCACATGCAATACTGTTGTTTCACTACAGACCAATGCAACAGTTTACCTTTGGAGTGGAAGTACAAGAAACATCCTCACAAACCAGTAAGATATAACCTGCTCATGGAGAAAAGTTGCTTTCAGTCCTAAGCGTTTAGTGATTGATTTACAACATGCCTCTTGTTATTTGATATCCTTTATGAAACTTGCATTCCAATGCAACTGTAAACTATTAAACTACATCAATAAATATATGCTCCCTTTTTCACCCATTTATCTTGCTATAATATGTACAAAACTTTTAGGTATGAAGTCCTCTGTAAACAACTGAAGTGTCCTTCTTCACCATAGGAAATAAAGAACTTTGCACTGTCTGATATCTTTACCACCCCAAGTCCATCCTGCTGCCCTGGCAAACAGCACAGCTCAAAAAAGCTTTTATTGCCCTTATCAGTTCCCACTTTAGAAGAGCAATTTATTTATTCCCTTCCACTATTGCCCTTACTTTGATAGTCAAATAAACTGAATTCAAACATTGCTGCTGGTATTTGAAAACAGCACTGAAAAGAACCTATTTTTTTGAAAGCATTATCTTTTCAACCAGATGTGAGCACAGGGTTCCCTTCAACAGGCACCTGGGTGTGTACAAAGTGTACTTACACAGCAAAAGGCAAAACACCAAAGTGAAAAACACCTTCTTCTTTAAAAACAGCATTTCCTACAAGGTCTTGGACCCTAGAGAACAGCAATTGAAGTAGTAGGGATAAGGTGGAAACAAAGAGATTTGAGAAATCACATGTATTTAATCTTCAAAACACCATAAAAACAAAGTAAAACATCTTTCTATTTTAACTCAGAGCTGGATTTGTAAATCAGTGTTCTGCCCATTAACAAAGATAAAGCCAAGAAAACCTACTTGTTGCCATATCCAGAGGATTAGTACAGAGAGGAGGGGCTGGAATTCATTGATACTTGCTTCCTTCATCAGCCACACCATTTACAAGTGTCTTTTACTTGTCACAGACACCTAAGCAATGAGCAGAAAGTCAAGCCTAAATACATCTCTCTCCCCAACAAACATTTCACTTTGCATTTGCTTCACATCCAAAGGAGCTCTCTTCCAAGGTTTTGCCTAAATCTCAGTGGGCATCCAGTTTAAGCATCCTAATTTCAAGAATATATGGCATGATTGACACATAGAGTAAAATAGTTCATTTTGGCCATAGTTCTCCATGACACCTACCAAATGAGACCCCGAATGGCAAGATGATTTCCAAATCCCCAACACAGTGTGTGTCAAGGTCTTACAAAACACCAAGGCATGAAACAGAAACACTGTCAATGCACTCTGACAGAAATGATAGTAGTTTAGTGTTGTTTTGTTGATTTGTGAAAGATTGCAGCCTGAGCTACTATGCAAGCTGCATCACACTTTCCACAGAGGGAAAGGAAAGGAGACTCCTGTCAGAAAAGTTCACCTGTTCCTGCCAAAGCCAAGGTAGACAACTCTGCAGGAATTACATGACTCCTTCAAATACTTCAGGCACAAAGAAGCTCTTACACATTCTTCTGGGTTATCATTCTAGGTGTTTTTCGTTTATGTACTGTGGGTCTGCAAAATACAGATTTGTCTGGCTTTACTCTGTGATGTGAAAGGCAATACATCACATCAATAGGAGTCCATACCAGTGATTCACAGAGGTTACATCAGGAAGCACCTCTTCAAGAACAAACCATCCTGGCTTGTAGAACCAGATGCTCTCTTCTTGCTTCTTTTTATCATGTGTGAGTTAGTGTAGTTTCTCCTTTGTGAGGTTTCTTTGTTGTTGGTTTGCAGAGTTTTTTACCCCTAGAAGTACTTGACAAGCAGTAGAATATTCTTCAGTAGAATAATAGATGTCAAATCTAACATGGTCATATCAGGCTGAGGAATTATTCTAGCTAAAAATAATGCTGGAAGAATCGGGAACAGGAATATTATATGAGGTGATTCTAATATTACTTCATTCTGTGAATCCATATATGGCAAAATAATGCATAGAAGTGAAGAGAAACAGAAAATACAATAGATTCAGCAGAAACTGGCCAGAAAGAATGTGTGGTGGGTTTTCTTGGCCTTTTTGCAATAACAACATACACGTGATTCTCAGTCAGACTAAATCAGTGTAAGACTCAATTATTGATATTTTTCCATTAATAGTCACTGTTGTGGCTGCAGCAAACAAACTCCCTCTTTACCTTACCTTCTCTTTTCTCAAATGAGGAAACTTCTTTTATAAACTTCAAAATGAAAATTTCCAGAGGTATCTAAAGTTAGAATCTATACTTTCTTATTCCAGAAAGGTATAACTGTGTCTCAAGAGAAAAGTCCAAAACATCACAAAAAGTATTCCTTTCAAGGTCAAGTGGATCAACTTTAAGTTGAGAAATTCCAAGCAATGGAAACACTGCACAAAAACCCTTTCTCAAAATGACAAAAATGTTCATTATTAAGTCAGGTGTTTATCGTTGGTTATAAAAAATGTTAAACTTCATCTTGAAGTCCAAATTCACCATTATGTTGACTATGAATGAAAATATTTACTTCTGGACTTTTGGACTGTCTGCTATTGTTCAATTAGTTCTTCATGTCAAAGTAAAAGTAATCCCAGAAATTAAAAACCATAACTTTAGCCTTTCTCCCTTGTTAGCATCACAGCAGCCACACTGGGGCAGCTACTTTACAATCAGTACACAAAAGATTTCTCAGAACAGAAAACAATTTCTTTGTAATCTGTTTAAAGAAAAACAAATATATAAAATGTACATATTTTATTCCCTTATTAATTTTTAAAATTGTTCCCTGGCCTGCTTGCCTTACTGTAATGTTTCACCTGATTCTTTATGTCATATATATTACTGATGTGTCACAAACCATGCTGTATTCCAAAGTAGATTAATGATGAATATTTGGATAGAGACAAGAAAACAACATGGCACTGATTTTTAGAAAGCAAGGTCTGAGCAGAATTAATAAGGCAATCTGCACAGAGCAGAGATCTGCTTTGCATAGAATCTGTGGGTTGTTCAGCCTAAGAGGCAAGCTGAGATGCTATATAAGTGTTTTCAGACAATGAAACTTTAGCAATTGTTTTCTGATGTCAATAATAATTTTTTGTTTTGAAATCAAAGTTTCACTGAAGCAAACAAGACATGCAGCTTAATATGTCATATTCTATGTTCATTTAAAGGAATGCACTTGCTGAATGCAGGCAGTTGGGAAAGGAAAACCTTATCTAGAGTTGTACCCTTCCATGTGATCATAAATTGTGTCCCACTGAAATTAATAAGATTTTTTTTCAATTTATTACTTTGCCACTTCCCCTTATTTATTCCAAATTTTTTCCTGTTGAACTGAGGCAAAACAAATTTAAGCCACTGTGTTTAACATAGTGTTGCTTTTAAAGACAGACTTAGAAGGAAATACCACTCTTTTAAAGTGGCTCTTGTCTAAAATTTCCAATTATTTGGAAAAAAAGCTCATTAAAATCACAATTCAACATGTGCACACATTAAGCAAACATTGCCATTAGAGTATAATCACCACCAACATAAAATAAACCAGCTTCCCAAACACCACTCCATTCTTTATTCTTGCACAAGAAGACAGAAACAAATGACTGTGGTGAATTCACACTAAGGATAATTGGAATTCTATCTTAACATTTATAAATTCCAAACCTGACACGCTCCAACACACTGCTTTCCCCTCCCTACATCTCTTTTTGAAATCCGCTGCTCCAGAGACTCTCAAACTGTTTCCCAAACCTGTTTCTCAATGTCAATACAGCATTCAGTGGTCAAGCTACAATGTGCTTATCTGAACTTGACATTATGAAATGGAAGGGTTTGGCAGGAGAAGAGGAAAAACTTTTCCAGGTGCTAGAATTTGAGCCATTTTCTAGGTAAATTGCATGCATGTTCATAGCTAAAAACTTATTATTTTATCACAGGACTGCTTGCAAGTGCTCAGTTTAGCCAATTTTACTTCAGAGTCAAGAAACAACTGTCCAAGCAGGCCGTGTAATGGTTGTTCTATTTATTCTACTAGTTAAGATTTTGTGCTGGACAAGAACAAGAGTATAGAATTTTTGCACTGTACTATTGGTCTATCATGCATTCACCTACCCAATTTCTAGTAAAATCCAACCAGCTGGCTGGGGACATGCCACATGGCTTTTGAATTTGGAATAGATACTACCAAATATGCAATTGAAAGGGGAAAAAAACCTCTGAAAGTAACTTATAAAATATCTTCAAGGTCCACTGGGAAGGAATCAGTGTGATTATACATTCACAATGCTCCAGCATCACAGAATGCATCATTCAACAAGGCAGATAATTGCTTATAAGACATAAGCAGCTGTACCTTTGAAAGCTTGAACAGAACAGGGGTACTTAGGTGACCCCTGCAGAGAGTATGTACATCACACATGATGTTTACTTAGAGCAATGTAATGACAAAAAAGCCATTTTGACATTTGATTGAAAATCAAGTTGTTAGTAAATGCTGGTTTGGTGGTTCACAACCACAGATTTAAAACATTCCTTCTCCTTACCTCATTACTTTATTTTACATATTTAGATGTGGTAGGAAACAAACAGAAAATGTAAATACATCATATCTAAATAAGTGGTTCAAGGACTCATTGCACCCGAGTGTGTGAGAGCTGTCTCAGAGAAATGTTCCAGTCCTTACAATATAAAATACCTTCTCTTAAATTGCTGAGTTCACAACATCTATTCATTATCATAAGATTTTTGTCCCCCTGGTCTCTCTATACAATACCCTAACAGATGGAGAAAATAATTTCTTTCAGAAATTAGATAAATCATCCATACCTCTTAGTCATGACAAATTTAGGCTGGTTATCTACCGAGTGGATATTAAATATTCATCTTCATTTTTTTAAATTACAACCTCCTCCAATATCATATGCACATGGTGTAAATCACACTTCAAATTGAAAATACATGATGGATAGGACTTGCTCAGAACTTACAACTAGAAGCTGAAGCAGGTACTTTCCCTACTGTATCTGAAAGTCACTACAGTCACAAAGAAAATCTGTCTACCAACTCATGAAATTACCTTTTGTTATTTATTTATTTTGTCTGTCAATCTTCATCCTGATGGTTTTATTTTCTCTTTCAAGGTCTGTCAAGAATCTGTGGTTGAATCTTAAGTGACTATTGAAAAGCTTTAAACAATCGGTTATCTTATTCAATTGTTACTTTGTCCTCTAAACAGATACTTTATCAAATTGTAGCTTCTAGAAAACGAGCAGAGTGAAGAGACATGTTTAAGCCACGTTGTCAATCTAAAGGATGCCACTGAGGACCACTTAGCTGATATGTTCTTTTACTATTTTTGGTATAAAAGAATACAGACAGAAACTTTAAAGTGATTTAGTGTCAGTTAATAGATTTGTCACAGCATCATCTCCATGGCTGAAGGACATTTCTGCATTTCAGGTAACTGTCAATAGGTATTTTAAAATTATTTGCTGGGTTTGTAACTGCCTTATTCAACAAAGAAAACCTCCATTTAACTTGCCTACATGGTTATTTCCGCCCCGCCTCCACCTTCCAAAATAACTTTTTCACCAAAAAATCTTCTCCCATCTTGAAAACAGAAGTTTTGGCCAAAACCATATATTAGGTTTGATTCAGTTTGGGGAAGGAGAAAAGAGAAGAGGATATGAGGTTGATGCAATGCAGAGAAAAACTACTTATGTCTCGTGTAACTACCATAGTATAGATTCATTCTCTCATTCCATTTCTCTGACATAATAGATTCTCAGATACTTTACACAAAACACCACATTGGGCACACAAAGGAGAATCAAAACCAGACTTTCTAGCACAAATCTTCTGAACAGATTAGTGCTCATGAGGCAGACTCCACAATCAGAATAAAATGGTACAAGTCACCCTGGTGAGTGCTGTAATTCCTGGGTGAAGGCAAAAACATCCTCCTACAAAAACCAGCTTACAACATCTTTAGTCTGTTAGAAGTGATACTTCCAAAAACTCAATACATACGATATCAAGAAACATAAAAACACTTTTCTCTCAAAAATAAATGATCTATATAATAAAGAATACTTTATTATATAGACCTGGGTTTATTTAGTAGGCAAACTAATGTGGTTAATACTACCTATCACTGCCTGACCTTGTATACAAAGCTCTGAGGTTCTAATCCCAACCAGAAACTGTCTACATACTAACCACTGTAATCAAAGCTCTGTGGAACAAGAGTGTCACCACAGAGCTGCAAACCTTTCCTCTCTTCACTGGAAATGAAATAGTTGAGGATAAACTGTTGTATGATGACAGCTACCTGAGAAAATGCTGAATTGGTATTTTCAATAATGTCAGAAATTGAATCTCATCTGCCAACTTCCAAGGCTGCATTTCAGGATTTTGATTATCACTGAAGTAATAAAAACAATTCATATTTTTGTATTACTGTGTTGATTTTCACACAGACAGGCTGCACCTGCTGGAAAAATTTCAACACTGCAAAACAAGCCAACATTATCCTTATTTAATTGCCCTATGCTCACCCCTTTACTACCTCACATATATAGTATGAATTTAAGATGAATTGTATGCAAAACTTGAGGTGCACTTCCAGAAATTAAAACAAACCAAAATTAAGAGGATTGATTTATATATTAATACAATACTAAAATTATAACTCAGTTGCTCTTTCCCATGTGAGTATCAATAGGACAGTTTTCTGACTTGATCCATTTCTGTAAAAGAAATTGAGACTTTATTCTGAAACAACGTTTTCTGAAGAAACTCCTACAGATGTGTTTGAATATATTTCAGATCAGTTAAAATGCAGGTTTAGTATTTACAGAAGTGACAGAGTGATCAAAGAATTCATTAGACTGCCAGAAGTTCCTTATCAACCGAGACAGATGGAAAACACATCTAGAATAAGGAATACTTTGAGAACATTTTATTTAACTTACAAAATCAGCTTTTTACTTAGAAGTCATAATTTCAAGCCATTTTTTATTTTAATCTTGCTAATGAACAGTTGCTTACTGTGTCTACACTGATTAAAAACCAGCACCATTATGCTTGTAGTATTGTCCTGACACTTTTAATTGAGGAATAGTAGAGTAGCACAAGGAAGAGCAATGGGATGCATAATTATGCACAGGTGTCATATTAGCTAAAGTAACCCCCAGCTGTTTGTGATAAAATTTCTAGAGGGGTTTATAGATCAATATATTTTTCTGTTTCCTTAAAAAGAACAAGGAGGAAATAAAGATACTTTACTTATATCCAGGAAGGATCCAAAGCTCAGTTTTACAATTAATTTACATGAATACAAAAATAAATGTTTATGAATATGTTTCTGCAACCTCAAATGTATTTACAGCAATTTTTCAGTCACATATTTTATTTTACATAAATATTCCTGCAAGAAGTTTGTTAACAGAATGTTTATACAAATATAAAATTTCAGATGAGCTGCTTTCTGTAAGTTCTCTGACAATTCTAACAGAAAGATTCATGAAAAAGGAAACATAAATCAATGTGCAATTCCTGCATCCTAACAGACTTCTTTGCATTCAGATGGATAGTAGTTAACATTAATTATAGACATGCAATTTATACCCCAAAAATTCTCCACACTGACAGGTCCACACTGCTCGATGCCAAATAATAAATACATTTGAAGACATTTTAAACTTCTTCATGAAATTCAATTAAATAAATAATGAAATTATTTTTATTGGCAAACTATTTCTACCCATCACTTCTTTCAACACCAAGAGTACATGGGGAAGACGTAATGATTTCAAATGACTACAGCATCACTAACAGCTTAAGTCATGATGATGAAAAATCAGTATGGAGCCCAGCATGAGCTACTGAACACAGGTGTGGGGACCTAGAGCTTGAAATTCCAGAGGAGAACACAATGCTGAGGAAAAACTAACTGTAATACCAGTTCCACAAAGGCTGAAGTTCCCGAATATAATCATTAGTTAAAAAGGTAGAAGCATGCAAATGGTGCAACTGTTTTCTTATCTGCCTTTTCTAGAAAGTTATTTTTAGTGCAATTAGAAACTTTCAGTGAAATTAGAACCTTTGGTGTGATCAAACTAGATGTGAAACTTTCTAGTTCTTATGTTTAAATCTATTTTTAGAGTAAAACTAGGAAATCCCCACGCTAGTCAAACCCATTTGTAGTAAGACTGTAACCATTTAATTATCTCCTTTAAAGAGAACCTCATGATGTAATCACACATGAGCAGAAACTGCATAGCCCATGGTTTTGAGAATAGGATCCACATTAAGAAACGCTTAGAGTGTCAGGAAATCTCACATCACAATTTTAACTTTATAATGTGAATCCTTAAAAAAAATAAAAAATTAACCACGAAATTATCCAAACAACTTTATCAAAGACATCCCACATCCCAAAATTGACTTTAGCTACTGCCGGGATCTATCTGCTCCTGTCAGCAGGTTTAACATTGAATTCTGGTAGTTATGATTGGACTTTAACTAACCAGAAGAAAACATTTTGTTTAGTCACTAATCATCACTGGCCAGCAGGTTTTAGACTGATTATTTTTAAACATCTTACAAGAAAAACTGACTATACAATTCTAGTAACACAAAATTCACAGCTCTTCACTTAGAAGGACAAAAACTGTTCTACCTTGTAGAAGAGCCTGGGTTAGAAGGGTTCTTAAAGGCCATCTAGTTATAATTCTGTCATGGACTGAGACACCACTTCATAATATTCAACTTACTATTGCTTCTTATAAACGAGTTTGCTTAATTCTGACAGTAAAACATTAGCTGGAATCCTTCACAATTAGCAAAACTTTTCTCACAATGTGCCAGTCAAGCTTGGCTTTGACTGGGAAGGGACACATCACAAACAGCTCTTTTGGGAGGAAGGGAGGGCTCAGGTTTTTTCACTTGGGCAATATAATCTCATACTTTTTAACTTGTCTTATCCCGAGGCATTAGGAAGCATTTCTGCTCATTCCAACGCATTCTGGTATCAAACTTTTTTGTGTATCCATGACAGTTCTATACAAGGGCTGCAGACAGAAAATCAGGAAAGAAATCTTTCTTTAAATATAGTCATGTTTGTTTGCTGAGTTAGAGTGCAGGGATGCGCAGAGCAGACAGGTTTGTATGATTTGTCTCTGACAGTTGCTAGTAGAAGAACCCAGGGAAGACCATTTAAAGCAATATTCTTAGACCAACCATTGCTGTATTTCCTGTTGCCTGTACAGCCACAGTCCACTGCACAGTGCATAATCCTCCTGCTCAGAGCAGAATGACAGAACATAAGGTTTGATTTCTCGTCTATATAAAAGTTCACATTTCCAGATTCTTCTCCCGAGTGTGGCTACTCTCTAGTAAGACACATTGCTGTTTAATGCTTTCACATCTTGTTGCAAACCAGAATTTATCATTTCTACTTTTAAAACAACCTACAGCCTATTTTCTGTTTATTTAAACTGCACCAAGTCACACAATAGATAGACCTGTAGGGGAGGGTTTGTTTTTTACTTTACAGTTTTGCAACTTCGGGGGTTTTGCTGCAAGTTTTCTCCACTTATTTTTCCGATGATAACAGTTTTGTAAGACACCACATCATTTTAACATATCAATTTTCACACACTGAGTGGAAATGTCAGGGCTTTGATGTGTGATTTGTTTCCACAGTTGCACCACCTTGTACATTCCCACCATGTTAAGGACTCAGTTTTAACATCTCAAGAGGACTTCAGAATGGAATTGGAGATCAGGGTAAAAGCTGGGACTTGGAAACACTGATTCTCCAACCACTTCACTGCAGGTTTGATTTAGAGTTCTCTGCCCTAAAACACAGCATTAAATTTTTGCCTGTTGTACAGGAATTGCTGGAGGTAAAAGAATCAAAGAGNAAAAAAAAAACAGAAAAAAAAAAGTAAATTAAGCTTAAAAGGGATACATCCAGCTAAAATTGGGCTATGGTACAGATCTCAATTATTTTGCTAGAAGAGACAAGAAAACACTATTCTGGAATTCCTTTTAAATAGTCTTTTCCATTCCTGTATCATGTAATGACACATTACATGAATATTGCCTGAATATTACATGAATATTACCTAACCAAGAATTTGGCACTACTATTGCAAACACATGTAATAGATAAATATAGCACAACCTAAAATTGAGTATTCATGCTGTAAATTAATATTGCCTATTGCTAATCAGCAACCTTTGTTCCTGAGTAGCAGAATCATGAAAGAAGGGTGTAACTCTAAGTTGTTTTTCAAATAGCAGTGACATTCAGTCCCTTATCACTAGCTGAGGCAAACACATTTTGGAAAATTGTACTTTGTGCTCTGTGTGGAGCAGCAGATATGTGATTTCTCCCAGTTTCTCCACACAAGTACATTCACAAGAAGCTGCTCATGGGTCCACAGTCATTTGATGGTAATTTATTCCCTGGAAACTGAAGTTTTAATTTCACAGAAAAGGAAACTCCAAGCTGGAAAAGCTCAAACATTTCAACTAGATATTTTAAGATGAGGCACTGAGTTTGAATCTTGCCAAACATACTATGGAATATCAAAGGAAACAGAGACAAAAATTTCTGGTAGTTATCTGTCACATTTCAAGTCCGAGTGGCAAAACAGTCATTTTTCTGATTCGAGCAAACTCTTTTTAGAAAAAATACAAGAATTAAACTGGAAAAAAAAATCCACTTTCTAAACTTTATTTCCATTGGGGAATTTTCTCAATGGTCCAAACAAGATAAGTAGTATAGGGGTTACTTTTCTGCACATTTCTGCACTTTTCTGAGTAAAAAAAGGCCAAGAAAATTAAGTGCATCTTAAATGATTGTTGTAAAATAGGAATAATTGTGAAGAACATAAGCCCAGCATTCACAAGGATTACACATGTTGGCATTTGAATGATACCTTGTGTATGTTAAGTGTCTCTGAATTACATTAAGAAACTGTGATTTTCCAGCTACCGAGCAGGTCTGTGATTTTGATGTAATGCTACATCAGAGGCAGCTACTGCTTAGAGGAAAAAGCACAAAAAGCATGCAGAAACCTGCTTTAAATTATCTTCCAGGGTTTATTTACAACCAATATACTTAATGAAAAAATGCTTTCATCATTTCACAGGTCTAATGAATCTTCAGGGATCCATAAGATTCAATTCAAGAAACAGTAAGATAAACTTTTGCCTTCCCCACACATTTGTGGCAAAAGGTTTTAAAGTTTGAGGGCTACACTAAGAAAAAAAATTTAGAAAAATTACAAGAGCTAAAAAACACCAAGTAAAATCAATACTTTTCTTTCATTAGTGATTCAAATAGACATTCAGTCAATACCATGTATGGGAAGTATCCATCACCACTTACAAAGGAATAATTTTGAACAGATCTCATTCTGACCCTAACTCTGATTTAAATTAGGGAAAAATTATTTGGAGAAGTACGAGACTGTCAAAATGCTACTGACTACTGATAATTTAAAAAAAAAAAAATCATTAAATTAAAATATCAATGAATGATCAGAGTCCAAAAGCCTCACTTGCCTTGGCTCAGACTTGTAGGTATTCTCAGGTTAAAGGATCTGCAATCATTTACTCTTGATGATCTAGTCTCTGCAGATTCACTTCATTTACTCTAATTGCATTGGCATAGACAAAGATAATGTTTGGCTTGAATACAAAGCCTGTGCCTGGACCTACTTTATCAATCTGACTTCTGTCAGCAAAGAATTTTTAAGAAAGAATTCCAATGGAAGGATGAAGAAAAGGTTAGAGCAGGTTGGAAGCAAAATATTATGATTGCTTTGAAATTACACTGATTTGAACATTCTGAGTAGGACTCTGACCTGGCTAGAACTGCTTTGCTCAAACCTTCACCTCTGAATTCGACAGTTTTTCTGTGCTACTGCAGTTAGATTTGCTGAATTCCCTTCGTATTCCTCAGCCCAGCAGAAGTAAAGCATCTCCAGACAGTATCATGAAGGGCTTTTTGCCTATAGCATTTATTTTCAATATCAGAAGCACCTTAATTTCTGTGCTAATGACCAGTTCAGCAATCTAAACCTACAATTTAGGCAGCCATATTCAGTACTCTACATGGGCCCTCTGAAAAGAAATCAATAATATAATTTTAACTCATCTTCAAAGTAATCAATTTATTTAATTACATGTATTTTAGAGACATTTCTACATATGTTTCTGTCATCAGTAGTAAACATATAGTTGTGAATAAAATGTAAATAACCTTGCCAGATATAACCTTATAGGTCTTTAAATGAAACAGAATTTTATGCCCACAGTTTGTCTCTGCTCAGAATATTTAATCTTCCTGTGAAATACCCAGCCAGCTAATGCCCTGAGAAGAGTGACAGAGGATGAAGTTTGACTTACATACTTAAATTCAATGTCTGAAGCTGAGAGATGTTGAGTCTTGAGTCTTGCTGCCTCAGCATCTTAGTGTTCCCACAGTCAATGCTTGCCAAGGCACTTTAAGATAAGGCAGATAAAAGTTATGGGGTAGTTGAATTGGATCAGAAAAAGAGCTACTGCACCTTTTAATATGAGTTACTTTGTCTAGACAAAAGCAGCACCTTTTAAGCAGATTCCTAAATTAGAAGCAGTCATCATTGAGTAAGTCAGTCCAAAGTGTTTCCTATCACTAGTCAGTAGCAGAGGATCCTGGCACAGGTAAGAGCACCCAAACAACCTGCGGTTCACATGACTCAAAGCGTATTTCAAGCCAAAGAACAGATGGCAGCGGGAATGGTAACCAGATTTACAGGAAAATGGACATACTAGCAGTTTATGGAAACAAGGTGGTGAACAGAAAGAGAGAAAGATGCAAAAAATGGTATCAGAGATAGTGACTTCGACTGTGTTGAGAAAATGGCATTGAAGAATCTTCATGCAGAAAATTGATTTATTCGTTCCCGTACCCGTCCCCAGTCAGATATGCTGGTACAATAAAATGCATCCGTTTTACTCCTTAACCTGAGTTACTTTGCAGTCACTGAACAAAGAGAGATTTAGGTAAGATGAAGCAATATTTGTATGTGCATTTTTGTGTGAAGAGTGTAGCTACACAAGGAACAGTTCTGTAACGTATGTTGAGAGAGATGAGTTTAATATCTCACTCTTAAAGTATATACATTTGTCCAGAGCCAAATACAAAGACAAACAATCCTGATAAGAGGCAACTGTTATCAACAACTCTAAATTCACCTTCAAAAATAAAGAAAACAAAGTCAATTTTCTATATATTCCTTTCATACATTTATCCAGTGTGATACGATCAGCCTAAAACTAGTTTAAGTTGCATATTTACAAGTAATTTAACAAGAAATAGGAAGGACTATTTGAATCAGTGTTGTTGAAATACCGACCCTTGGAACACCAGGTAGCAAAATCTAGGTGTGCATTACAAAGAATCATTTTTCATCCATAAGATAAAGTTTTTTGTGTTGTTGTACAGACATGCAAGGTGCTGTCAGTTTTACTCAAAGCACTTTCAGTGAGACAACCAACAAGCTAAACTTGGGTTCAATAGGTCACATCAATCACTAACATGTTATTTTTATTTTGTCATTTTGCTTGGATAATCAGATTATACCTGCATTTCAGTCTTCCCCAATTTAATTAGGCAAAGCCTTCATTCATTCAAGCCACTTGCACAATTATGGCAGATAATTTAGGGAAGCAGACAAAGATGAAGAAGAAATCAAAACTGACATGATGTAGGGAAAAAAATAAAACTGAATTAGCATTTTCTCTTTGTCAGAGGATCCTTCTCCACCTGCACTCTCTCTCCTCCTCTCACGTTTTTATCAAAGCAGAGTATTCCCAGGTGTTGACAGGTTGGCAGATTTCCAATAATTTTTTGGATCTATGAATGTCCTTTCCTTATTTAGCAGTGGTGCTCACCAGGTGCCAGCAGCTTTGGAGCACAGCCATTCAGGATAGGGCCTAGGGTCACCAGCACAGCCTCTTGGAGCCACTACTGAAAAAGATCCAAGTGGACTTGTGGTGTACAGAGGAAAATTTTCAACCTCTGGTAGATAAAGATTCAGGTTGAAAACTTTGGCAAGTCTAGAAAATTCTGTCAGTGCTGTCTTTAAAAAAATACTGCAGCTGTAATACAGGTATTTATAAAAAATACAGATTTTTGCTTATTTGAATTGGAAACCTGTTATTCAAAAGCAGTTCAATTGCATATTCAGTATGCAAACCTTGTTAGCCTCATTTTTAGCATACTTTTTGTTTGTAAGCAAAAAGCAGACAAGCAAGAGAGGGGAGGCAGTGTAAAGTGTTAGAGTAATTATATACAAGGTCTGTTACAACAGTGTCTAGAGGTGTTATTTGTTGTACAGTTTCCACATTTGGATAAACAATGATACTACACAACTCCAAACCACTGCTCAGGCACAAAGGCGCACAAAGCACTGTTGGAGAGAGTTGAGCTTCCTGATTATTAATTTATTGCTATTTCTTCATATATTCCAACCTCCACCAAGATTAGCCACACCCAATTTCAAAGTAAATTACACAAGAAAATAGTATTTTCCTGCATTTTAGATGTCAGATCAATTAAAATTTCTCATACAGACACAGATGAAAATTCAGGAGCTGGAAACTGTGCATGGTGCAACTTAGAATACAACAGTCTGAAATTCAATAAAATAGGCAAATGACTGCAAATAACTTTGGGACTGGAAGAAAAGAAACAAAGCCACAATTTTGTCAGACTACAACTCTGAGCACCATCCTTAGGCAGGCATTAGCCCTCTCACAGAGGCTGGAAATTCCCTCTTTCTGCTTACAGTAATGCTGCACAGTTTAAATCAAAACAGAATGAAACAGAAGGTGCATAGACACCACCGAGTATCCGATGGTAGAAGAAGCGATTATTAGACATTTGTACCAAAAATCGCAAAAAATAATTGCAGATTAGGGAAGCATCTAAGGTTATTTAGTAACTAAAAGAATCCTATGAGCTATATACTCTACCTATATATAAATAACTTCAGCTCTGTCACTAGTATTAGGACTGCTCCATCTGCAAGTTATTGTACTATAGTCATATACAGAGGGAACGAGTATGTACAATTCTCCACTGAGGAGCTGAGAGGCTGCAGAGCTACAGGCAGCCTACTGCAGTTATTAATTAAAATACTTCATTGTCTGGTAGTACCAGGCCCAGACCTCTTTAAAACCTGCATGATTCTAAGAGTACCAGAAGAGTTAAAACCAAGGGACTTGTTGAGTCCCTCAGGACCCAAGAGAAGAGCCACAAAACAATGTGCCATGCATGCTCGGAATTCCCATTCCCTTTCAGTATCCCCACAGCTTCCAGCATTTTACAATGTTTCAGTTTCCACTGATAGTTTTTCTGAAGTTTTCACGTGTGTACCACCCTCCATCTTGCAAAATGACACCTTCACTATTCAATTCAACTGCACATGACTTTTATTTCCATCTATTTCCTGTCCTGCTAGAAGTTCAGATTCTCTGCAAGTTGGACATTCGGATGAGCACACAGAGCTCAGATATCAGCTAAAACAAAAGCTTTTCCTTCAATAATGGAAAGCTCAACAAGTGTTTGATGATTGAGAAAGGTTTTGCTGAAATTTATGAAGGGTTTCCATTTGAATAAGACTGCTGAATAAAAGTCGACAGTTCTTGGAACACCTGAATTTATGGGAGGTTATTGCCAGCAAGTTTCTCAAAGACTTTTTATCATGGGCAGTTTTCTTCATCAGTTGTTGGATCACTTCAGTGGTTATTTTCTTTAATTGAAAAAATATGTAGCTGAGTCCATCTCTCATAACCTAAAAACCAGATACAGCTGTATTTCAGCCCTAGAAATAGTTTTTTACTGCCAACTATTCAGCTCAATAGAAACATCGTATATTCCATAAAGCCTCTTCCACACATTAGTAGGACAACAGGCAGCCATCAGCATTTGAGTCCAGCATTTAGAAGAAAAAAATACTGAAAAGGTTCAAGTATTTTTTTATTAGTACCTGTTTTATTTGAAAGGAAAATCTCAACTGCTGAGGAGGCTTTGAAGGTTTGTTTTCCAGAAGCCTAAAACATGGAAAGGTTTCTTGTGTCAGTGCTTGATGAAATTAATGACAGCTTAAGTCATTTACAGAATGTTAACTAACTTGTCCAGAATTACATAAATACTGAGAGAAGTACATTGAGCTGTGTGACTGAGTGCCCTCCAGCAATCTTACCATGAAATAACATTTGATTTCGATCCTCAGCATCTTTGGGGTTTATTTCAGAAGTTTGCTTTCTGTTTTACTGTATGCCTCAGGCTCATCTAAATATTTTGAAGAATTTCTTTTTTCAAAGAAAAAACAAAATCCACTTTGGGAATGAGATGAGGTGTGGGCAGGAAGTTACCAGGCTCTGTAGACCTCTTGGACTGAAAATTGTTTGTTTGTTTGTTGGCTGGACTTCACGAATGAAGATTTTGGGATAAGCCTGCGCAATGGATTTTTTAGGTGAGGCACAGTGTGCGTGGAACTGGCCCCACTCCCCTTACTCCTGAGGTTCATCTTGCCACGGCCGAGCAGCTCGGACGGCGACAGCGAGTTCCTCCAGGATTCGAACGGGCGTCCTCAGAGGAGGAGCCGGCTCCACAGGGGGGGCCTACGCCACTCGGCCAACGCCCGCCGCCTCTCAAGTGTAACATCTCAGATTAACATCAAAGAAAAAACCCAACAAACAGCAAAGCAATAATGTCAGGTTGCTGAGAAATCCTGGGAGCCCACGTGGGTCAGAGCACCAGGGGAAGACCTCGCCTTATCCTCTCTGCCACTGAATGACACAAACGTGGCACTGCAGCCATGCCTGCAACACAAGCTGGGGCAGGAGGACTGAAAATTAGTTCTTCAAAATACACAAAGGAGTAAAACAAGCTGCCTGAAACAGATAAAACAGTTTTTAAAAAAAAAAAAAAAAAGGCAACAAAGACAAAACAAAAAACAAAAACAAAATAAACAACAAAAAAACCCCAACTTTAAAAATGCCAGGAAACAAGAAGAGAGAAAAAGAATGAAATGTAAAATCATACACTGAGAGGACTAAATTTTTGGTAACAACTAACTGCTTATGCTTTCCAAAAATACTTCAACCAGAAGTTCTTAGTAACGTATCTCCACTGATTTGAGACCGTATAGTCAGTATTTAAACAGAAAGTCTCAGGAATCCAGAGTCCTTCAGCACAGATCCTTACATATCACATTTGCTTTGATTCTTGATATCAGGAAGGTATCAAATCATTTTTTCCTCATTAAAAAAAAATGGTTTGATATTCATGTTGTGTGAAGATCAGTGAAGATCAACATGAGATCATTAAAATCATCAAGAGCAACTCTGAATACTGATTTCAGAGAGGTTTCCCCTGATAACTTCTATTAGAGAAGTTTACTCACAAATCCACAGTGGGAACAGCCTTACAAGTTAGACATTTCTCCACTGTATGCAGAGCATTGGATGCATAATTTCAAAACAGTGTGATTGCTGGGTTGGTAAGAAATCAAAGGTATTGCACTTCACACATGCCTTGCAATGCTAAAGTGTAAAGGGTCAGCAGGCTTGTTTCTGTAGTGCTACTGGCATGCTGACAGGACTGACAGGGACAGAGCTGAAAGTTTTGGATAAGAAAATCCAGGAGAAGTTGGTTTATTTTTTAAGGAAAAAAAAATTACAAAATCCACATTAAGAAAAAAATTAGTATTATCAGCAGACTGGGCAAGAAGAGAAGCATGTGCATGTGTTAGGCCCACATATAGCTCTATTTTAAGAACTGAACCAAGTGATTTGGCAATTTCGCATGTGCAGCACTATTACCTCTATTTTATTTCCATCATTGTGCTTCTTTGAATGTTCTTTTCTTATAAGAAGATTAAAGGCTTTGGACTTTGACTTCTTCTGACCCAAATATATTATGCTACAGAGAATGTTTAATTGGGAAACACTAAAGAAAATGTAACTCTTTAAAACATTAAAGAATTGAGCGAAAAATTAATATTTGATTCATCTAATGTCATGGGGGAAATAGCATAGTTGAAAATACACTTAAATGCCCAATATATCATTAATTTTCATGTATATTGATGTCACATCTAGAGGATTCAGAAAATTCTAAAGGAAAACAACCTTCTAGTTCAGAGATTCCACTTTAAGAAGAGGTGAGAAGAAACAGCATGAGACAGTGATGAACATGTTTGGCTACGGCAGTGCCTGAGATGACCTGTCATCCCCTCCTCTCCAGTTTCATGAAGTTAGGCTACTAAGTTAATGTTCTTATACACAGAGGAACTGAACACCATGGTACAGCCAAGTCTGGTTTCCCTTACTGTACCAACACAGTGCAGGAACATGTTGTATGACTGAAAAGGCGTTTTCCATGGTGAGTCAGGTGTCCTCAGAGCACCAGCACAGTATGATGGCTTCGGTAGAGTGGGCTGGTTCTGGCTGGGGTAGGGTGAATTTTCATTACAGTGGCTGGTATGGGGCTGTGTTTGGGATTTTTGCTGAACACTGTGATGATAATAGAGATGTTTTTATTATTACTGAACAGGGTTTGCACAAAGCCAAGGCCTTTTCTTCTTTTCATATTGCCATGTTGGCGATGAAAGCAGAGGTGCATGGGAAGAAGTAAATGAATTCCTCAGTTTGTTTTGCCTGTGTGCATCGATTTTGCTTTCCCTATAAACTGTCTTTATCTCAAACCATTAGTTCTCTCACTTTTACCCTTCTGATACTCTCCCCAATCCCACTGGTGGGGTAATGAGTGAGTGGGTGTATGGGACTTGGCTGCTGGTTAGGGTTAAACCACAAAAGAGAGGAAGAAGGGCCAGAGGGAATCTCTAGTTCTTGCAATTAATTTATCAGTATTAATCAATGGTCACCCTTCTTAGCCAAAGTTTCTACATGTCTTTTGGTAACCAAGGTATAGTTCTAGAAGCTATTCCAGTCACATGAACAAAAAACGTACTTTGTATAACTTGTTTCAAGGCACAACAGAAACTTCCCAAAAAAAAGTGTTGGATATGGCTAACGATGCTGATCCAGATCCAGAGCCCTACTTCAGCTGCTTCTGAGATGCAGAGCACTTGTGGATCCAATCCTTCAAGCAGGAGAAAAGTCCACACACAGGAAAAAAATTAGAATGAGATGTGATACACCTAATTACCCTAAACATGAAGAACTGGCACAAAATAGACCAGGACCTGAATCCTTCTTGCACTGGGGCTTGGACTCACACTTGTATCTAAACAACAAACTACATTTCATTTGGAATCTACCCTCTAGCCAAAGTAAACTCAATTGCTTCACTGCTTGTGCACTAGCACATGAGTTCCACTTTCAGAACAAAAAACCAAATTAAGTTCACTGAATTGAGTTAATTTCCTCACTTTATAAGGAAAGCACAACAGTAATGACATGGCAATCACACTCATCTATAGTGTGGGGCCATACTAAGGATAAAGCCCGTAAAATGTGAAAAGGGGAACAAGGTCATCAGCTTTGCCAAAGTGGTTTTCATAAACTAGAGTAGTGATCAAATTACTACTTTGTTCTCTGTTGCTTTGGCTGCCTGTATTACTGCAAGGTTAACAAATAACTGGAGGGAGGGATTGTGCATTGTTAGAATTATTTATTTAGTGTATCAGTCACACAAGGAGTAATATTCTGCTGTGTAAAAAGTTTATGTGTAAATATCCACTTGTCAGCTTCAGCAGTGAACTGCATGTAAACAAAAAAGTCTCTGCCCAAATCTGAAGACTATTAAAAATAATCTTTGTTTCAGCCTTGTGACATTCAGGACCCTGGATGAGTGACAAAATCCACCCAACTGTTTCATTCACAAAGAAAGAATCATGTAAAGTGACCTTCACTTTACCCAAGTGTATGGAGAGCGTTATAAAACACAGCATTTTTGAGAAATATTCAAGAGTAACATTTCCACCTGCTCTGATCTTGCCAACTTAACACTTCTGTAAGGGCACTCCTACTTGTTCACTTTTGCAATCATTGCTGTCAGGACCTTTAATTTTTGCACATGCAAAGATATTTCTGTTGTAAAAGCTTTCTTCCCTTATCAGTAATCAGAGCTGCTTTCAAATCCCCACTCTTGCTTATTCTTTTTGTTTCTATCCAAAATAATTGAAAGATACTAACAGAGGACAAACTTACCAACAGAGAAGAAAAGAAAAAAAAAATCCCAGAAATGTATTAGGGAATATCAAGAGTTTTGTGCAAAAATAAACTGAAGCATCTACACGGTCTTCTGCCATAGCTTTATTGCATGGATATTGTTACATGAAAAGACAGGCAGACTGTGAACCATAGAAAAGAGTGAAGAATAAGAAAGCCCACAAGACTTAAACTAACCTAAATACCTGCCATGATAAATAATTTAATTGATGTCCAGAGTATCTTGTGAAACTGGTTAAAGCAAAAGTTAAAGCAAAAGGGAGCAATTGACAGCATTTTTCTGACATATTACATGTATTTCAGTTGATCTTGTTGATAATATTCAACTGGACACCAGAAAATAAGGAAACCAGAAATCACACACTAGAAACTCATCAAAAATAGCACATAGTATCTGTGTTGAGCATAGGTAAGCAGTTGTAAAGGACACTCTCAGGGACACCTTTACACTAAAAGATAGCCTGAACAAACGTCAAATACAGTACATTTCTTCTCTCTTTCCCCAATGCTCCAGAAAGACAGAAAGTAAAGAAAGCATTGAAATAACTAAATCAACATAATAGAGAAAAAGATTAAGCTTGCTTAAAATAAAGCAGGTCACAAGCTCCCCAGCTATATACACCATCTAGGGGGAAAAAATCTGAGGGAGAAATCTCCCTGTAAAATTCCAGAAAGTAATAAATCAGTTACATTCAGAATATTTCTTGAAAGACGTACATTCTATTAGTAGGTCAAAACCCCAGCATAAATGGTGATGGGATAACTACAGTTATTTTACTGTCTGGGGTGATGAGGGAACAATAACTGATGACAAGAATGACATCCAGAAGAAAAGTTTTATTGGCAGCCGTTCAAGAACAAATTTCTCCAAACACAAAAAATGTCAATATGCAGCTAAAAATAATGAGTTTCAGAGTTAAAGCACAAAATGTTTACTTATCTTAAAATGGTGTCAAATAAAACAGAATAAAAAATTCAGTTACTACTAAAAATATCCAGAAACTCTGAGTACAAAAGAACTAGGAATTTCATGGCTGATTTTAATAGATGCTCCACACTTCCTCCATAAAACAGAGCCCAACAGTCCATTTTCTTTTGCTTATTTCACCTGTAATTACAAGTAATTCTAGTCTGGACATATCCGCATCACAACATCTGATTTTTCTGTGTGAGTAACATGTGCAGAAATGAATCCTGGAGTTCATCAATCAAGCTGTGGCTTATGTTATAGTACCTTGTTCTGATGGATGTATGGCTAAAGGATGCATATTGCAGTAAAAACAGAAAAATGAACCTTGTTCCCCTTCAAAGGAGTAAAAAGCAGGTGGGAAATAAACACCTCTGAAAAATTTCTATTATAAAGTTCTTCAGGAGCAAGTTAAATCAGAGGTTATTCTACATTTGATGCCTAAAACTTTGGCAGATATTACTTTTAGATCAGTTATTTTGTACAAAATAACATTGAAAATACATATACACACATGCACAAATACTAATCACAATTCAGAATCAACTATACTTAATGTTTATCCTCAGTTTCACTTTAAGGGCAAAGGATATCTATTTAAAACTTCAATCAGAGGTTTTCTTTCCTGGCTCTTAGACAAGTACTCCTTAAATCTGATTCTTTTTATCATTCCCAACTCATTATATTATATATGATTAGATGAAAGATCAGCCCTTCAGAATTGTAGACTGGCTGTGTTGTGTGTTGTTTCCTGAAGAGGCACTGTGTAATTTAACATGGAGTAAATAAATTTGTATTGCATTTAATGTGAATTTTAAAAATAAAGCAGTGGAAAAATAGTGGGAAAATCCCACTATATGTGTAAAAGCAAGTTAAAGAAAGAACTAGACTTACTCAGCATACAGAGGTGTCCACTTGTTTGGGGCAGCTTCTCATCTTTTAAGGTTTAACAGGAAATTACAAAAGATTGGGTGGCAACCCAGGCCGTGAGATGAAAGGCATTGTTCAAGAGAAGGGAACCTTCTCTTGAAAAATTAGTTATCCCTGGCAGTCATTACATGACTATCACCTGGCTCAGAGGTGGCAGTCCACATTTGTCAGAAGCAGAAGCAGGGAGAGGGTCATAGCAGAATATAAAGAATATAATCAGAAACTGGACTAAAGGCACCTTGTGAAAGTCAAGGGCTAAAATACTTTTGGGGAAAGATAAAAGGGAAAAAGAAGACAAATTAGAAGAAAAAAATTATATCAATCACTGCCTAAGAATGATAAAGGAAAAAATGTTTTGTTAAGAAATGGAAGCATTATGTTTGAGGCACAGTGGAGGCACATAGTGAACAAATGACATTTATTTTGGTCAGGTTACTGGGAAAGCAGCAGATGATTACGATGGTGATTTGAATGTCACAGGAATTTGATGGGGCATACCTAGGAGCTCAGCAAATCCTGCACAGCAGCAAAACCAGAGGCAGCTCCATCTAGTATAAGCTACATGTGGCTGATTTTTTGCATTCAGATTGTAAAATTTAGTATTTTTCCCTAGGATTGGTTCTCAAGAGACACAGTCTATTACAATGCGTTCACAGCCTCCCAAGCCACACAGACTGCAAGTTCACAGAGTCTGATTCTCAATTTATTCAAGCAAAATGTCAGCCAGCAATTAAAAAAAAAAAAATAAAATAAATCTCTAGATCATAGCAGAGCTGCCCCAGGAAAGGAGAACTGGTGCAAATAAACTATTTGCCTCCAAACACACTGATGCTCTCTACTGTTATTCCATCCTTTGACTTCCTTTGGAGGTAATGCATTTTTGGGAAGGCTCCATTTCAGATCTGCCAGCCAAAGCCACTTCTCTAAGGCTACAATCCCCTTTAAAGCTGATTAGTAAGTCACTTGGATGTTTCTAGTATATTTCCAGAAATATTGACTGTCATACAAAAGCTGGAGCAGTAAAGTCAGAGTATCAATGCCATTTGGAAGCCCAGGAAGCAGCACAGCAGTGTTGCAACAAGCAGAGATTTCCCGTTGTGGGTATTACACCTTAGACCACGGTGCTGAGTCAGTAATGGTACTCTTAGATTTGGCTTCAGAAATGCAACATATCACTGTTGGGAGATGGGAACCACTCCATTCATCTCAGCTCAAGTATAAAAGTTTCACTTTCATTGAAGAATCAAAGAAGGAATTTCTTTGTGATTAGTAAAAGTACTTTTAATTAGATATATCCCCTTTATTTGGAAAAGTAAGGTTTGACAAACTTCATTTCCCAGTGGGAAAATGTGAACTAAAAGCAAGAATTCTGGCAGCTCTAAAATGGCACTTTATGTCTCCATATTAAATAGATTAAATTACTTTAAAACACTGACACATTAAAATCCAAAATGAAAGACTATTAATCACTACCAAGTAAAATAAAGAGCCACCATTAACATACACAACTATCTGCTTCATTATGTTTGTCATAATAAACATCTAATTTTATTAAGAAACATAAATTTTAATATATGAATGCATTGAGTATGAAATAATTTTTACACATATTTCTTATGCTTAAGAATTAGGGATCCACAAGTATCTTAAACCAAACTATTGAAAGTCCATATATGAAGCAGAGCCTAAATCAACTCTATCTATTAAATGGCATTTCCCCATCCTACAGTGAAAACTGAACTCCCCTGAAATGCTTTCCCCCTCACCTGGCAGCTCTTCATAAAGATGTAATATTCCCTGGGTACAGCTGGAGGATGTTTTTGTCTGTCCTCTACAGTCTCTGTGAGCCCCAGTTGCTTTTTCCAGTCATTTTTTCAGCCTGTGCAGCGTCAGACTCTAGCCTTGCTTGTCTGCTTTGTTGAGGTGCTTTGGGGTTTGTGAATTGGTTCCCAGCACTTACCACCCAGCAAGGTTCATGTCATAGGTGCAGGAGAGATTCATGGGAAAGGAAAAGAAGATGCTGGCTTTGAAAGGTTGGTAGGTGCTGCATTGGAAATTCATCTTTTCAATTACTCACCAACATTCTTGTAGCATTTATTTATGTACAGGTATCTGACAAGAGGGTTATTAAAAGAAACGTGTTTCCTTCTTTAATTTTCCTATCTACATGTACTCAAGAGGTAAAAAAGTTATACTTCAATTCGTGATTAGTACTTAATGGCAAAAAATACAAGCCTCGCTGTATTCAATATTTCATAAAGTATGGGAAAACCATGAAGGTTACTGATCTACCACTTGCCATTTAATTAATCAGAGGAGGAAAGAGTACTTAGCTCTCAGAAAAATACAGTACTGGTAACATATCTTTCTCAACTGGAGATTTTTTTTTAAAAGAAGCTGTTATTTCTTACAACAACCCTATGCCTGTCAATTAGAGATAATTCTAAGACAAGCAACCATCTCAAAACCAGCTCAAAAACACAGATCCAAATACCTGGTTCAGACTTTGTCCTCCTGTTTATTTCTGAGAAGACCAAGCATGAAAACCCAATTTTAGCATTAACAAATTTTATGAGGGACTAAAGATATGCAGAGCAAAGTAAATAATGATGCTTTAAGAAAATTAGTTTTCTGTTAGTGTCTATTGAAAATTTTGTAAGTGTTGTTTCCACAACTAGACTTGAGTAAGTTATTTACAGGGAGAAAAATTTATTCAAGCCTGGATTTGCCCCTATGTGAAAATGAGGTAAAAAAATTACATTACACAGAAATAGCTTGAGCTAATCCTTTATAATGCACCAGGGATGTATGCAAATTCATTTCCTTCTAAAAGTTTAAAACATTGCACAGTGTAGAATCATTTTATGATTGTCTGGCAAATTGTTCTAATGTTTGTTTATGCCTGATAATGCATACTACCAAAATTGCAGGAATTTAACAACAGTGTACCAAGGGGACTTATAAAAAATTTTATATTTTTTCAGTGTAAAATAAGAGAATCAAGTCATGCAAGGATAGATTATTATATCAGGAACATCTGTACAGTGACAATCCATGTAAGATGTCTGAAGATTATCATGGAGGACCACCAAGTCGATTAGGGGAATGGAACATCTCTCCTATAAGGAAAGGCTGAGAGAACTGGGGCTGTTCATCCTGGAAAAGAGACAGCTTAGGGATGACCTAATTGCAGTCTTCCAAGCCCTGAAGGAAGTGACAAGAAAGATGGAGAATGATGTTTTATAAGAACATGGAGTGACGTAGTAAGAGGAATGACTTCAGAATGGCAGAGAGTAGGTTTAGATTAGATCTATGGAAGAAATTTTTTGCTGTGAGGGTGGTGAGGCCCTGGTACTGGTTTCCCAGTAAAGTTGTGTTTGCCCCATCCCTGAAAGGGTACAAGGCCAGGCTGAATGGGGCTTTGAGCAATCTGGTCTAGTGGAAAGTCCTTGCCCATGGCAGGGAGGTTGGAACTAAATGGTCTTTAAGGGCCCTTCCAACTCAACACAAAAGCAGTTCTCTGGAGATCTTCTGGAACACTTTCCTTTGGGATCTGCCTACAGTATTTCTAACAGGAACCAAGTTCATGCAGCAATGCCAATTGGCCTCATGAAGAAAACCCAAAAGCTATACTGTCTTAATTTGGTGATTAAAGGAAGAAAAGAAGTATCCTCTACTGAAGTATCTATGTACCAGTATAACACCTAAGCACCACCATTCACTCAACTCCAACACCTCCCTAGTACATAGCCTACTTAACAGAGATGACAACTCTTAACAGCTGATTGTAATTAAAAGATGTCTTCTCTAGAATGAGAACTGCTGCAAATGGCTGCCATCAGCTGCAGGGTCATCTGACAGCCTAGACAACTTGGTATCAAAGGGCATTACTGAAGAGAATAAATGGTCCAAGTCATACTGCCATCTCACTGAGCTGCCAACCTCCAGATTTTTTCTGGTGGTGGACAGTACAGAAGCAAGGACTAATTATGTATGAGTTATTGAGTTTTTTTAACCTACAAACTTCTTCCTATAAAGCAGAAAGATATCAGAACCTCAGCTGTGGCCACCAGAAGCCCTCCAAGATAACCATGATATATAGGAGACTGCATTGGCAGTTGAAAATTTAAGATGGCAAACTAATCTAGTAGCATGAGATATAGTAATTTATGACCTTGAGCCTTCGTTTCAGGCTCATCACTGCACCCCTACAGCAGTTTGATATCTGAACAACATTTTGCAATAACAATGATTTTCTAATGTGTATCATAGACACATAATGGTAAAAATGCCCACAGAACAACGTACAGTAAAAAAAATTCTCCGCTTCTGTGCAAACATATTATAAATGTCAAGGACTTCTATATGTTTCTAAAACATCCATTATAGACATTGCTAGAAAAAGATGCAGAGGAGTTTATACCCTAGTTCAAGGCCAGAATAACTCCATTTATTGCTTCATAATGAGCTCTTTCACACATGTACTTGTCAGGTCTCACAGTCATCTCCCAGAAGCAGAATATTTTTCAAAAAGAGAAGCAAACTCTTCTTCCTTTCATGATCTTCCTTCTCTCCCTGTCCTGTTTTGCTTGCATGGTTAAGGTTTCAAAGCTAGGTGTACCCTAAGTGCAATATGCCCAAGTACAACACTGTACAGAAATCAAAAAAATATTACAGCAAACTAAATGTTTAATAGAGATTTTACTAATAACCTTTGGTTTTGCAGTTATGTCAACCTCTGCTTGGGCATTTCCTAGTCCTGAGGCTTCATATTGCAAAGATACAATTTATTCTATGTGATATTTTCTTCTATGTCAAGTGTCACACAATGGTTATGATAAAAGCAAATACTGAATATGTGCTTATATTAATTTGCAATTATTAAAAGCCAGGTCCCCGTGATTACTGCTTCACAGGCATGATAATGAATTCATTACTAAAAGACCGCTACCACTGAGTGAATATCTGATCAGCTTTGGCAGACCAAAAAAGCATATTAAATAAATGAGTAATCAAATGATAGTGTATCATTTGTATAAATTACCAAAGGACAACCTCCCCTTCTGATCAAGACATGCTTGAATTTATAGGGATTATTTATGCAGTTTCACACAGTAGCAAATCCTTTGTCACCACGAGTCACACCTGCAGACGGAATGATTGTTACAAGAGAGATGGGAATGGATATTAGTTCAAATAAGTTTTCCATATTCTACCCGATGGTTCCACAGCACACCAGTGCAACAAATCTAGATTTTAATTAAACAGTCTTTTGATCCACACCACAATCTTTCCATGTAAAAACAAAAGAGTAAACTACCAAAAAAAAAAGTAAAGATCTCTCAGCATGGACTGGGAAGGCAATCCAAGATATTCTGGATCACAAGCAATAGAGTACACTTCTATCCTGTGGTGTGTTTTTGCAGGCAGTACAAAGCACTATTATGTTTAGAAAGATATAAGGCACCAGTAATGAACTAATCCATGAATGAACTAGAATGTTTTCAGGCCCACAAATGTATTGTTTGATACTTAGATACTTCACAAATATGAGGGCTTTTTTTTATAATTGAAGTTATTATGAAAATCAATAAGCCACTGAGATATTTCACAAATAGGCACCATAAAACCAAGGGATTCAATCTGTAAACAGCTGCATACTTTAATTGGCAAGAGAGACCACAACTTGCTGGCCATTTATTTATTACATTATAGAAAAGAAATAGATGACAGCATGGAAGTTATTGTACAGATCTGATTCATATGCAATTGAACATATATGTAAGAAAAAAACAAAATTATCTCTTTTTTGATCTAAAATAGCTGTGGCATATGTTCTAGAATTCCCTTCAGCAT
The DNA here is from genome assembly GCA_013399695.1 of Formicarius rufipectus. Taxonomy (NCBI): domain Eukaryota; kingdom Metazoa; phylum Chordata; class Aves; order Passeriformes; family Formicariidae; genus Formicarius; species Formicarius rufipectus. The sequence continues at coordinate 344,504 of VXAU01002126.1, read as the reverse complement.
GTCTTTCTTATATCTGAATAGTGGTCAGCAAATTGTGCCTTAGAAGGACTGATGATTTCAAGTTCATCTAAATTTAGAATCAGTCCATTTCTTTAAGAATTTATAATTCTCAGATTTTATTTTTGGGCATGTCTCTTATGAATAGAGCTTCTTTCCTGTGAACATATTCAACAGTGAACTATTATTATTATTCACTCTGATTATTTGGAAGTTAAACTGTACCTTTTTTTTTTTTTTTCAGACACTGGCTGAATTTATCAAGCAAATCAGAAAATTATTTTTCAGATCTGCAGGTAAATTCCCAACATTCTGGTTGTTGGTCTTTTGTCCAGTTATAGATCCATTTTTTAATTAAAGAGCTCTTGAATTCCAACACATCCACTGAAGTGTTATACTTTCCCCATAACTATAATTACATACCTGTATACAAGCATTACTAGTAAAAATACAAAAATTATATCAACATTACATATTTAAAATATGGACATTCTGGTCCTCCTATTATCTTTTCTTTGTATACTTTCTGGGTACTTTGTTTTGGATATTTTGATTATCAGTGTACATAATGGTTTTGCTTATACAGTATCTTTGAGACCTGCTGGATCATTGTTGTTTATTCTGAGCTTGAGTGGCCAAAAAAATATTCACCTTCACTTCTGCTTCAGTTAAAATTCAATCAGGATATAAACATATGTTTGTATGAAACTGTCAATTGTGGATGTGATTCAAGAGGAAAACTCAGATACGCATGGTTGAAAATGCTGCATAAGCAGCTGCCAATGAACAAACAGTATTTATTTAAATAATTTTGAAACTGCAAATTCAAGTATGTGTGAAGAATGGCAAAAGTTAAGCTAGGAGGATTATTTCTTTTTTACATTTGTGATGGAGGAGTGGCTAATTCATTCTGGCTTCTCTACAAAACCAAAAAGGAACTAACAGAGCAAGTTGAACTGGTACAAATGAAATATTCAATTGATACTACCATTCAATTCCAAAGTTTTATTAAATGAGTATCATTCAGTTATGCTGTTTGTTACAGAATTATTTCACCTAGTTAGTCACAATCTGTAATGAGCCTTAAAAAGATCAGTATTAGTACAAAAGGGGCATTTTCAAGTGCAGTCACTGCCTCTATGGCTTCTTCTGATGCTCTACACCAGACCATTAGCCAACATACACAACAAGTGCAAAGCAAATAAACAGCAGTAGAAATAATGGCAGAATCAGTGCGAAAAGCATCATCATGTCAGTATTTCACCACACACACGGCACTTGTAGTTTAGCAGCTTCTTGAATTTGGTATCATCCATAGATTTCTCTTTCAAGAGAGAGAGGATGCATAATCATCCAATATTATAATACAGGAGTTGCAGTATAACCAAAGTTTCCCAGAAACATATAACTAGAGTAACACACCTGCTTCTGGACGTGACAGACAATATGACTGTTTTAAATAATATTTGCAGAAAGGCATAGATCTGGAATTATAAGGTCATGCATTGTGGGATATTTGCAAGAACAAGAGCATATTGTAAGCATGAGCAATCCAGAGATTCTGAGTTTGTGAGACAATGTGGCTGTGTGGTAAAGATCTTGAAAAGGATACAGGAGAGAAAACTGCAGATGAGAAATATGTATATATAGAAATATGTATGTACTTGCAAAAATAAATGATCAAAGAGATGCCTATGTGACAAAGGGACTGTGAAGGAGAAGAACAGCTGTTCATGTGAACAAGTAACTGTAGCCAATGACATAAAGAAAAGGCGTGGACAGTAGGTAGTAGTCAATAAATGCTTGATGTATGTGTGATGGTGATGCTCTCAATGTATAAAACAGTGAGCTTTTTAAACAATAAAGGGGAATTAGCCTGATATTGGTTGTAGGTCTGTGTCCGATTTCCCAGTAATTCTGCAATGTATCTTTTCCTCTGCCTTCATTTACCAATTAAAAACATTTGCTAACTTGCACATCATGCATCCCGACACACAGCTATCCATGAAAACTATCCATTTCCAATATCCTACATCAGAACTTGTACTGTAACCCCATGCTGAAACAACTCTTCAACATTCCCACATTATCATCCTTCCTTACTGAGTTCTTGTTTGATCAAAATTGGTGCACACCACCTGTGTTTCCATCTGTTGTAGTTTTAGAACCTCATGGAATTTTTCTTTCCCCTACCCCCAAATGAGGAGTTAATGGCCCTTATCTTTCACCACTGCTAATAACATAGGGCTCGGAGAGGAGTGAAGGTGTTACCTAGCAACGGTACTTGCTGGGGTGTGGTAAGGGAAGGGGACACTTTTGGTTTTCGGCTTGCAGGGGGGGAGGACTGCTGTGGGAGGAGAGACAGATGGGTTTTCTTTTTCCTGGGAGAAACCTCTGCCCTGGGAGTTTGGTCTCCTTCCCTTTTTCTCCTGTTTCCAATCCTTGGATTTCGGAGTTTCCAGGTGCTTAAGAGAGCAAGAGACAGAGAGAGAGAGAGAGATTTGCTACCCAGGGCTTTATGTGGCAGGCTTCCTGAGAGAGCCGACAGCTGCCAGCCTGGGCGCAAGGAGCCCCACAGCATTGGCGGCTGCCAGCTCAGAGCATCATCCCTCCTCTAGCCAAGGACTAAGAGAGAAAGAGAGTTTTGCCCACAGAAAAGGATCCCAGCTTTTTTCCCCTCTCTCCATGGCATCTCCCACTGACTACATACCACCCATCCCAGAGACACACACCAAAACCTTTCCACCCATCCCCGGGGGGCAGCACAGCACCAGCTGAGGAGCAATATCGCCACCTACTGTCCATAAATATTACTGCACCCAACGGGAGCAGAGACTGTGGGAGGTTCAGGGAGGGATTACCCACAAATTGGTCATATAGTTCTGGTTGCTTTGCTACTCTTGAATAGATATACAGAGATAGATAGATAGATAGATAGATAGATAGATAGATAGATAGATAGATAGATAGATAGATAGATAGATAGATAGATAGATAGATATAGATGATAGTAGTTAAGAACTGTTATTCTTTCTATTATCATACCTTAATTAAATTTTGTTTTGAATCCAAAGGAGGTCTGTCTCCTTCTTTGATTTCTAGTCCAACAAATTTTTTAATTTCCTCTAAACTTAGACACCTCCCACCGCTAACTTACAGCATTCCTTCCAAGTTTTGTTTGTCTTGATTATGAATTAAATCCTTTCTCACTGAGATATCCAAGTAAATTATCATATATAATCTACTTTTAAAGTTTCATTTCATCCCTACTTCTTTCCATTCAGGTTTTGCTTTTCTTCCTCGGTGTTTCTTAATCTCCTACAGCTCTCTCACCTATTTCCTAAGATGATTTTTCTATCACAAATAATGTATGAATTACTGTAACACCATACTGATGCAAAGTGAGTATTAACCATAGTAAACAGATCAACTACACAAAAAATCAATAATGTGAAAATGGCTCAAAATTTCTGCATTTTTGCAGATACTTGAAACAATTTCTGAAACAGCAATATTTACAGAAATTTCTACTTTCATCTGAGTAACTTTTTTTAATTGTCACTATTTGATACATTGCAACTTCAAATTTTGGTAAGTTGATTGGTGAAGTGGCATTCCAGTTTGAAATTACAGGATGGCATTTCATCATTTCAGTCAAACCAGAATCCAGAAATTCCTTCACTAAAGGCAGACAATTGGAAAATTTACTAACACAGAGATTTCAGACTCTGAGAAGTAGGTTACATCTAACAACATTAGTCATACCAGGTTAGAGGTACAGTCAAAGCTAATTATTGAGGCTCTTTCTACATTCAGTGGAGGCTGATGGACACAAGATGACATTTTGTTCAGTAGATCAATTAATTAGGTTAACAAAATCCACTTCTTGAAATGCCTGATTTTCTGCCTTAAACACACAGAGAGCTCAGGCAACTAACTACCTTAAACAAATGATGCAACCTTGACATAGCTGAAAGCAACTGAGATGAATGCCATCCTAACAGTGTGACTTTTAAAAAATGAGCAAACCTACTTTTCCTAAAATTCACAAGTCACTATGATTAACTGATAGACTTTCATAATGATGATGGAGTGCTCTTTTCTGCAGAAATCCATGACAAGTAAGAGAGTAGCAGCACACACCATCACCTTTTCAAACATCTTCCACAACCCTTAAGACATGGACAAATTTCTGGGTAACTAATGTCATAGGAAAAGCCATTTAATTATTTAGTAATCAGTAACCAATAAAGAAAGACATGAGTTCTTCTTACGGCTACAGAAAAAAAAGATGAAAAGTATTTGCCCATGACATATCCTACTCCTGTGTTGCATTCAAGTACTTAATGCACCTGCATCTGCTAATAGTTAAAATGTGATAGGTACTGAATTCAACACAAAGACATTTTCAAATGAAAACTTTTACCTGAACAGTGGAGGATGATAATTACAGAAAACCTCATGCCATCACACCATCACAAATCAGGAAAATATTACTGCTTTCAGAATATTACCACTTTGCCAATTAGTCAATGATTATTCAAGGTAGAAACAGAGTAACTCCTCTCAACACCAAATATCATTTTTATATTTAAATTGATCTAGTTAGAGGAAAACATAGATGCATTGCCTGCATCTAACACCTTACGTCAAGACAGACAGGTTGTAGCAATTATAGCCTGGTTATAGTAGCCAGGATTAGTTTGTCACTGTATGGGTGTGTATTCTAAACCCTCTATGTCATTTTTCTCATGAACAGCACACAATTGGCAGCAGCTGCCCAGGGCACACCCAACTCCTCAAGCTACAAGCTGGATGTTTAGGAACTTCTATTAGATAAGGAAGTTTTCCTGTCTTTACACCTATGACTCAGGTGTGGTAACTCCCCTCCCGGGAGCCACTAGTGCCTTCACACCCAATGGAGGGGTCATGTCTGCTCATGGGCCATCAGGGATGCCAAAATTATGCCACGATTCACCTCCCAGAGTAAATCACCCATTGTAAAACTCCCCACCCTGGGGGAAGGACTGGGCATTCCAATCTGAGCCCAAGCAGAGATAAACTTGGGGTTTTGGGACTGGGATCACTCATCGGATGCAGAGGAAGACCACAGCCTCGACCCGACTGCAGCCATCATTTTCACTAGCAGGTTTCTTCCTTTCTTTTTACTTTGAGCTCAGGGGGGCCACGTGGTGTTCAGCACAGGGGTTGGTGAGCTCCATTCTACTCATGCCCCACTGTGCTGGGCTGCACATCTGTTTTTGTGGATCAAATGGATTTTCCTTCTGTATCAGTGTATTTATTGTGATCTTTTTTATTAAATTGTTGTTCTGACTTGCAGTCCCATTCTGAGTTGGATTCATTTCTCGAGCCAGTTTAAACCAGCACATGGTGTTTTAATTGATTTCCATCCAGAGCCGTTAAATGTGTTCTGACTATAGGTCTGTCAAATTAGAAAGCTTCTTTGTAAAAACTTAAAACCTATCTCTATGGAGATACAAACAACAGGTGTGGCCTACATTGAGAGATCCTGCTAAAGAGGGACCATACTGACTAGAATCACACTATCCTTGCATCTGTTTAGGAGATTCCAAATAGAATCACAAAACTACTTCCAGAAAATATGTATTCTTCTACATACATCCCATGTTGCACCAAAAAATTAGGAAAGAAAAATTAGTCAACCGATGACACCTGGAATCTCTGTGGGTATTAAAATGCTTTTTAACACTAGCCCAGGTTTCTAGTCAACAGAGTTAACATACACACTGCTTCAAGGAGCTCTCCATGTCCACTACTCTGTAACAGTGAAGACCTTGGGTAGGTTCTGGTTGTTTTGGTTCTTTTTTTATTAAAAAATTCATTACTAGTGCTAGGACAAAAGCCAGGAAAAGGACATCTTTTGCTTTAGCATCAGGATTAAAGAGCCATTTCAATCACCTTTACATGGGTAATCAAACTCTTAACTCTACTCGACTAAAATAAGAATTTCTATTATAAGATTTATTTCAAACTAGAACTTAATGCTTCCTTTTCTTTGCCTTAAGATCAGGTCAATGAAAAATTTAAACTCCAGTGAAAACTGGTGACTTCCCTTTCACAAGCTCTACATTAGGCCCTTGGCATCACTCTTGGTCATATTTCTGAAACACTATCAAAAATGGTTTCAGCCAATAAGCTTTTTAGTAGTCCAAGACAAAAACTACAGTGAAATCAACACCAAGGAGATTCAAACTCTTCATGATCAGCTCTAATTGATCACATATTTCACCTTTCACATGGCCAGTTCATCAGTGAAACTTTACGTAAGTGACATAGCCACACTGCATGTCAAATACCTGATGTGAGCACCCCTTCCCAGAACAATGGCACTTCTTACTTTGGCACAGCCGTAAGGAGACAGGCGACACAGACAGGAAGACAGGACATAGACAGGAGACACAAGTTCCATGAGCTTTCAGTAGTTTGAATTGCTTTTGCAATCTATAGCATAAATAAACTGAGGATTTGCACAGATACTGGCAACATCAAACACTCACTGAACCCTCACACATCTAAGCACAACTTAGAGAAAACCTTGCTAGTTTGTAATGCATAGCACACATGCCCTGTCACATGTAGCAGCCCAGATCCCAGAAGAAATAAGAAAATGCAATATTGATTTAAAAGCCAGAATATTCATCAAAAGTATTGGAAGCATCAGCTATCTAATTAAGTGATTAATCAGAGGCATATGACTGCTTTATCATGAGCATCTCAGAGATGGTGAACTTTTATTAAGAATGTCTGCATTTACAGGCCCTGTAATACCCACTGACAGAACTGAAGCATTGGCTGAAACCAGTTTAGAGGTTTGAGAAAACTGCATTTGGCCCTCATACTCTTTCCAACTGTCAAAAATACCTTGTGGAAACAAGCATATGAGACTGAGAGCTTGTAAAAGATATTCATAAGAAATTAGAAAAGCAATATATTTAACTGAAGACAGTCAAATTAGCAACAGAAAAAATGAGAACATAAGCAGCTCCTGTATATTCATAAAAGTTTTTCCACAAAGTCCTTTTTCCGGATATGATCCAGGTAAGAATTTTTAAAGTAACCAGGCACTTTTAACTAGTCAACATCTTGCAGAGAAATCTGTCAAAGGACATATTTCCATACCATAGATAGTTGCACTGTTCCAGTTTCACTGGAACTGCAAATACAATTTTATATTTACAAAGCTGGTCATCAAAACTGTCAGGGATTACAATGACAAATTAAATGGCTTATTATGCAAATTTTTAATCAGGTACTTCATAAAAAAAGCAGCAAGTGAGCAATTGTGTTTCTCTATTTCATCACAGCTTCTCCATCAGGAAAATTAACCCATGAGAGATTTGGGGAGGAATGAAGACAAACTTATTTAGACTATTAGAGCAATGAACTGTAACTGCATTGTAATTTTTCCATACTTTGACTTTACAAAAGCTGTGTAGAAGATTCACCTTTAAAAACAAAGTAGTGTTACCTATACATGAAATTAATCAATTACAGGGAAAAACTGTTACATGTAAGGGATTTACACATGCACTATCAGGTCTGGTGATTTTGTGGATCCTTCTTGCCTCAAATTCTATAAAAACAATACATGAACTATGAAAGTCCTTAGACTCCTCAAACTGACCAGTATTTGACAGTTAATATGGCGAATTATTTTGGAATAAAATTCCATGAAGTCACAGTCATCTTAGATTAACAACACTTTTCCATTAAATTAATCTCATATGTTTTATTCCACAGTATGACTGACTGTGTGCGAAATATATATCAATGTAATTATTCAGAAAAATATTCCAAAACAGTCACTTGGGGGGATTTGCATATGTAGACAAATCACTAATCTCCCTCTATTTGAATGAGGGGAAAATCTTCAACATAGGTTTGACACAAGTCAAATTCTCTTTACTTCATTAATTTAAGACAATTTAGTTTCATAGGAATGAATTTATCCTGCTGCAGTTTAGGCTTGCCCCTAATTCACTTGATAAGTACTTTGGAAATTGCCTGATTATCTCTTAAGTGTCTTAGACATCTCAGTACTGCAATAAACAAACANAAAAAGAGAGAGAGAGAAGAAAACCATAGCATACAATTGTCCAATCCCTCAATGAAAGAAAATAACATTTGAGTTTTATTCAGCTGTTTTAAGTTACTGGAAGTGATATGGGGAGATATTAGTCCTTTAAATAAATTACTATCTGCATAATTTTCAGCACTTCAAGTAGGAACACTCTGCATAACTCCTTTGCAAGCAGATTATGGTGTGATTTTCAATTAACAAGTTATAAAGCAATAGAAATTATAGTAAAATAACCCACCCCACAAATACTTTATCAGAAATTAAGAAAGTGCTACCATATATAACTGGAAACAGTAGATCTGCCTTCAAGAGTAGAATTCTAAAGCTTGTTATCCAAGTTGAACACAACCTCTAATAACATGTACTTCAGACAAGAAACATGCTCAGTGTGCCAAATTACTTTTCCAAGGCTTCTTTCACACAGAACAAGTTGTTCACACTGGTTTACAAATATCTAATTTTGCAGTTACATTTACATCATCTGAATTTGATCCCTGAGAATTGATGCCTGGAACAACTCTGCTCAACAATAAGACCTCTAGTGTATTTTCTAATTAAAATCAAGTTTATTGAAGTAAAACAAATAATCCATTATTATGGACATTGCATATGCCTAATTTCCAGTAAATGGCAAGATTTAGGACTTGTGAATTTCATACACCAGAAAAAAAGATCTGGTTAATCAGATGAAGGGAGTTTGGATTGGAGTACTGGAAGAAAAGATAGATTGTGTGAAACACAACATTTTCCTAGAATCTCATTTAAATTTTGTGAGATGTATTAGGTAAATGAGGCATTGAATTATAAATTAATTATCACAATTCCAATCCTCTTTTGAAACAAACTTTTACAGACCCATATGATCAGAATGCACAATGTCCCAAACACTTGTTCCTTTCCTCAAAACACCGCAAGAGGAATTGCCTCAAACCCATGTTCTATTAAATTCCATAAAAGCAGTGCTAGAGGAACTGCGAACTATGAGTTTCAAAGGAGACAGAAATGTTTCTCCTATTCTTCCCCTTCTTGCTCCTGGATAGTTATTTTAAGAAGACAACAATCTAAACGAGTAATTAAAAAATGAAGCTTAAATTTAGTGAGAAATGAATGTCATTGACAAAATAACTCCAGTGAGTGAATGACCTGACCATATGTGCAATCACAAGGTAAGAAACTAATTTTCATGGACCTCTGCTCAATTATTGTGAGCTGGCACACTGTTGTCAGTTCTAAAGGTTAATGCAGTAATGAAAGATGACAATCTCTCCTAAGCGATTACTGAATGCCCAAGCAGATATTCATATTTGAAATTAAAGGTGCTCCAAGCAGCCTGAGGATATGAGTTTTGTCCTGAGTCTCTATCACAGCCTGTGTAGAGTGTCAGCCGAAACTCTGCTTCTCTGAAGCACCACGTACAGCTCAGGTGCCAAGATGATGGCAAATCTCCAAATGCAATATTCTGGCCAAAACTGAGACAAATTTAAATCAACTGAACTGTTCATAATTGAATCCATTGTGATTTCTCAGAAGACAAAACTTTGAGGTTTTTAGGATCCTGCATAATTTTCATAGAATGTCATTCAAATTTTGTGAGATGTATCAGGTAAATGAGGAATTGAATTATAAATTAATAATCACAATTCCAATCCCCTTTTGAAATAAACTTTTACATGGTTGCCATGTCTTTATCTGGAGATAATGGTCTGTCCAATACTGAAACCTCCAGCATGCCCAAGCAAAGGGTCTATTAAAGGTCCATAAATTGCACACCAAAATGCTCCATAGGATGGAGCTAACAGAGAAGAAGAGGGACTACTACCCAATTACATTCTGGATAATGTCAAACCCACTAAAGTCTTTATTATGCCACTCATAAATAAAAACATAATTAAACTATTACTACCAGCAATTAATTAGAATTAAGGGTCTGATCATATATTTCAGCTGCATCTTCAGTCCTGCCACTCACAATACCAAAATGGTTTCTTGGCCACCTCAGCTTTAAACAGTGGTATTTTCACATTCAGAGGCATCACTAACATCTACAACATAGTTACTAAGTATCCCCAAGCAATTCATACAAGGTCAAGAATTACAGCAATGATAGTGTCTCCTTTCAGGGTGAAAGGGTTTTGTAATTAACTAATTGATTTCTCCTGCTTTGACCATTTCTTGCAAGTCTTGAGTCATTTTTTCAAATCATCTCTGCTGCTGATATCCTGGAAATGAGGCCTGAAGTTTAACTTCAAGGTTACTTTGTACTAACTGTAAGCACATGAGGAGGGGAAAGGTTTAATAAATGAAACAGCAAAAGGCAGTGTAATCACCACAGACTCTTCTAGAAAAATAAACTATTATAAGCTTCTCAAAATGTCATAAGATATTACAATCAGAAACGGTAAGGTATGAAGTTTTACACAGAAGTAGTTCAACTCACAGCTTTTACAAATGCTAAGATTTAGGGTTGGGTAAATAGCAAGCTCTCTCTGGAAAGCAAACCAAAGGGAGATGATACACACTCAGTTGTGGGAGATCACTCAAGCTACGAAGATTGGAAGAAAGAGATGAAGCAAGAAGACCAGGACAACAGACGCCAGGAGTTTGCTAAATTAGACACTTTTTAGAATTTGCATTTGTACGTGTTCTTTGTTAATAAACACACCCAACCAAGCGAAACTGTTACCTGAGCTGGCCTGCCCAGCCCTGCCCCTGCCTTAACCCCATGAATGTATCCCCTGCCTTACCTTCCACTCCGTGGGGCCCTGCCTGCCTGTGACCCTTCCCTTTCCCCAATTGGCTAACCGGGTTCCCTAGCTACCCCCACCCCTGAGGGGTGTAGAACTCCTGTTACTCGGAACAAATGGCTTCTCTCTTCACCACCCAGCCTGAAAGGACCCACGTTTTCCAGCACCGGCCCCGGTCCAGAAGCTGTGAGGAGCCGGTACCCACAGTCAAAACCCCGTCACTCACTGATCGAGGAAGAGGTTTTAGAGTGCCTAATATGACAAGTCAGTTTTCATCTTAAACACCCTTTTTTGTTGTTGTTGTAGTTACTGATTTTAAGACAATTACTGGTTTTCATAAGGAACCTACTTTTCCCCAGAACCTATCATCAGCTTAAATTCCAGCTTTGTTACTAATTCCATTGTGGCAGAAGAGTCACAGGTGAAATGACAGGGATGATATGTCCCACCATGATCCAAGGACATGTGTAGATTGAAATCAGAAATGTGAATCCATATCTTTGAGTAAAGAGTAATTATTAAATGTCTCAGAGACACTGGAATTCAAGCCTCTTCATGCCAGCAGTATAAACATATTGATGAAAGCTGTGAAAAATATCAATGGACAGACTACAATGGTGTTTTTCAGCTCCAGATAAAATAACAAACCAGGAGTTACTGATTAATTGAGAAATGTTTAAACTTTTTTTGTATCTGTACACAGTCCAAAAAGTGAGCACCTCCATTCAAAATGTTGCCTATTCCTTAAAGAGCAAATAGCATAAGAAAGTCAATTAAATATTCAAATTTTATGCATTTAGCACTGATAACAGAATTTGTTGCAAAGATCATATAAATTATATAGTGCTCCTGTTAAGAGTAAAGGTTAACACATCCAACTGTTGCACTGTGAGCCTAAAAATTGTTGATAAAGTGTTTTGGAAAATGCAGTTGCGTTCCCTTCTGGGAAACTGGCAAATAGTGAGTACTCTGATTCCAGATTTTTCTAGGTTTAAGACCTAATGAGATTTTGATTTTTAATATCATCAAAGCAACAAGTAAGCACTGGAGAAGAACAAATGCAAAATGGTGAAGTACTAATGATTTTGAAGTCACTTGGACTTTTGTTGCCACAGAGAGCAAAACACTTTGATTTACAGAGAAAAAATCTTCTCCATGAAACACCAAATGAACAGTTCCAGGAATGCTGAGCTACCTCTTGAGTGGCTGAAGTACTAAAAGAGTCCTGTTATTTACAGAAGTACAGCATTTATCGTGATATTTCTCATTAGGGAATGGTTACCAAAGACAACATTAGTTAGAAGGGGCTCTCAGGTGCAGGGGTGTGGCACAATCCTGACAGGAGGAAGACCTTTCTCATCGTTAGAGCCTCATGCACAGACCCCCTTTCATTATGGATGGCCATCAAGTCCCACTTCAAGGATCATTAATCCCTTTCAGATCCCTTGACGTGTAGCCACAGCAAGTTTTGTGATCAGCAATACTCATAACTCTGGGTATGTCCAAAGCAGCAAAATGCTACCCAAGCTGTGTCACTTGAGATATTTGTTATCTGTCTGGAATTATTTTGAATTTAATTTGTAATTTTTTCATCAATGTGAAAAATCTCTTTGCAATCCCAGGTCTGGGAAAGTCGAGAAAATAAATGCAGTATTCCAGTGAACCATTCCCAAAATGTTTCTAATTTTGAGGAGTTGAAACTCCATACTCTGAATCTTACCTAATAACATATTCAGACAAAAAGTTTGTGAAATACTTAGGCATGATGGTAATTTTTTTTGATGGGAAAAACACTAAAAAAAGAAACAAACAGGTAAGGGAATGTAGTGACATTTTATTACTCAAACTGAGACTTAACATTTTCAACCATTGTTCTTCATGTCATTGATCATCACAGTCTTTATTCTTCAAATTAAAATATTCATACAAACAGAAACTAATTCTATTATATCTAGCACCTGGCAGGCACTTACTGACTTCAGCACAGAAGGGTTTCAAATCTCACCCAAGGCGGAAATATTAAGCCTAAGGTTAAACAAAGTGAATTCCTACCAGCTGTCCTTTAAGCAAACTGAACAAAATGGATTGAAAAATAGAAAATTGACCATAGAACAAATTAAATTTCTTAAGCTTTATATATTTTCTGTTTAAAATTAATCTTTACAATAAAAAGAAGAAGCAACAAAGTAGTAGCTTCTTTTTAAAATGGTGATTGTCAGTAGTCCCCTTTATATTGCTTCCTATTATTGCTTTTTTTATTTTAAACACTGAAGGCAGATGAAGATAGCGAAATAGGTTTGAAAGAGTCCAAGTTTTGTACAATACTATTTTTGTCATTCTGTTCCTGGATCAGAGAGGGCAGTACTGCTCCCAGGTTCTCTTTGTAGTCTCACTGGTCTCCCTAATGGAGTAATTACAGTTGGTCGAGCCTCACTGCAACACAACATCGAGTGGATGCATTTGCAGCCCCAGCTGGCAGAAAGGGGTCATTCTGCTCTGCTTTAGCTGAGCTTTTTTAAGCCTTCCTTTGCCAAACAGCTCAAGGCTTACTGACAGAAGGGTCAGCACCAGGAAAAACTCACATCTGAAAAATACACATACAGCAGAAGTGGCCAATGTTGTGCCAAAAACTTTCCTCCAATCATTCAAAAAAAGTCCTGTGGAAAATGGTGTAAAGGTAATACTTTTCATACAAGGCATGTGGCTTAGTTAACTATTACAAACTCGACACTAACTTTACTAGACCATACTCGGAGGGAGAGACACATCAGAAAACACCACATGACATCTTCTAAACCCTGCAATAAAACAATATGCAGCCTCTCAGTGAGGATGGATCACAAATATAAGCCTTCCATGGGCAAAGCCAAGAAAGAAACTGAGATGCCACCCAGTAACAGAACATGTACAATGCTGCACTTCCAGCCTCCTCTCTGAGGAGGTGCCCAAAAAGCTTTCACAGCCTGCCAAGCTCCTGTTCTAGTCATTATGTTAAACAATCTGAAAAAAGCACTAAAATTTAAAATAATTATGAAATTGCAAAAATTCTATTTGTATATAATTATGTTACCCAGTTGGGTTTTTGAATAATGAAATCTTTTACTTTATGGTACTCACCCAGATTCCTCTAAGAAACAGAAATTCTTTCACGTGCACCACACAACTGCATAGTTACTTACTATGAGAGTTTACATTTAAGATGAAATAAGACAGTTTTCTTCATAGTCCTGCATCTAAGCTATCTCGCTATAAACACACTTTTATACTGCTCAGCATATGACTAATCATATAGAAAACAGGAAAGTCTGATCAGGTAGCAAAACTTCCAAGTTCAGGTTATGAACTGTAGCCTTTTACTTTTTTTCTATTAGAAAAATACACTAATTTTATTGCTGTTTTACAAGACCTTCAAAGGCTATGCTACTCTTAAATATAACAACCTTCCAACAGAATATTGTCCTTTTACTCATAAGCCTTTATCTGCTCGTTGCAGATAACATCACATTCACTTTTTAAATAATATTTAAAGGTCAAACCAATAAGACATAGAAAATGTTGAACATCTTGTACAATTCAAACAAGGCACTGCAGAAGCCACAGGGGGGTACTTGCTAAAATGATTGAGCGCTTTTTAACATATTTATTCAATGATTACCAGGGGCACAATGTAATCCACTTCTAATGGAAACCCACGGGAAGGGAAAACTCTGCTGAAAATTCATAAAAAATATCTTCAGAGTTTCTTCGTCATCTGCTTTCAAATCATATGAAGGAGAAGTTATAGATGAGAATATAAATCACAATTACTTATAAAAATATGTCTAAGCTAGTTTTAAACTGCTTCAAGCAATAAGGACTTCCAGATGAGGGAGGTGACCAAACTGGGAGCACAGGGGTCCACAGGACAGACAAATCCCATGAATCTTGGCAGACTCGGTCTACTCTGAGCATTGCTGCCAACACAGGCAATTTCTTACGTGGATCAACTTTTTAGCTACTCACCTAAGCAATTCCATCTCAGTGGATGATCTGACTACTGTCACCCTGCTCCCGAGGAGCAGAAATCACACACATAGGAGAAAGTGCTCATTTTTCCAGTTCTGAAAGGTGCAATTTACCAACCCAAACTTTTAGTCAGCCTGTATCAGACGCTGCTAAGGACATCTAAGCTACATGCAGAGGTAACAAACAGGTAGATATCAAACTACAATCCTGTTCCTATTTGAGATTGTGTGTGCATTTTTCCTTCTGATGTGAATTTGTTCAGGTTAGAAGGGACCTTAGGGGAGCACAACCCTGCTACTCCAAGGATCTCATTGAAGCTGCTCAGGGCTTTATCCAGACCACCAGTCTGCCGTTCCAAGTTCTAGGTGTTCAGCCTACAACAGCAATCTCTGAAGCCATAAAATCCCATGCACATACACTCCTTTGTATATGAAGTGCATTAAACATGTAGAAAGAAAATTCAAAAGCAACAGTGACTCAGAGGAGTGTTTTGAAGTCAGCACCCTCTATGTGTGTAAAAAAATTGCTTTCAGTTCTTCTGAAAAGAAAAACATTTAGATCAGTTTTCTTTCTCCCTTCATGGGTAATTGTTGCAGTCTATAAGCTATTATCTGCCAAGCATCAGACATTTCTCTGATCTCACACACATACACAAGAGAAGAGGGAGGCACAGACCTGTGTTTCATGAGAAGCTCCATCTTGCTGGAATGCCATGTAGAATGCTGAGTCTGCAGGAGATTTAGATGTGCCAGCAGAAGGCCATTCCAGTGCTGAGAAGATGAAGCAGAAAAGCTCCTCTATCCTTTCAAAGTTGAGATAGTCTTGCCCCACCAAAACAACAACATATGGATACCAAAGTTAAGGAACAACTTCGAGGCGCCAACATATTCTGACTGCCAAATACTATCATGGTAGATTGAGCCTTTGTTCAGATCCCTGGAACTCTGGAAATCAACTCTATTTCAAGGTACCAACTAGAAAAGCTCTTGAGCAGAGTCTTTTTTAAGCCTTCATTTAAATCAAATAAATGCCTAAGGCACTGCTCACAAATGCATTGGCTTTTAATGGTAAGATAAAAAAAGAAAGCTTTCATGCCAACAAATTTATGTTCCTCATTGAAAACTTATACATGAAGTAAAAAGAAGAGTATAGCAGGAAAGAACTTCTAAAGCAAAACTTCCACTATTGGTGCCACATGAACAAACATTTCAAAGCACATGTGTATGCTGGGTGCACTAAAACTTTTAAAGTGTAGGGGGACATATATGCCTGTAACAGATACATACACATTATGAGAATTTGTATCATATTAATATATTAGCATAATTGTATCTATAAATACAATTGATATACATGTACTCAAATATGATTGCTATAGTTTGTGGACAAAAAGTTAACTTTCAGGTGACCATCCCACTGCAGCAGAGCTCCACTGCACTTGATTCAAGGGAAAACTGTCTCCAGATAGATGAGCTTTAATGAGTCTACTTCCTTAGAAATTCCTTCTAGCAGGGTCTTTGAGAATTTACGTTGAGTAATATTTATCAGTTTTTGCAGACTCACCTACCTGTTTATGGAGGATCTTCCTTCGATTTTGATTGATGGAGTCAATTATTTTGCCAGCACCATCTCACAACTTCAGCACAGATTTCTGCTTAGTTTGTTGTTATCATGGATATTGAGCTGGTATTGACAGTCCAAGCAGCAACAAAAATGCCATTTTCATATTCCCAGAATGTTAAAATACAAAAAAATTCCTTCTTGTCGTGGTCAATCTTTCAGAAAAATTCCTCTCCTCTCACAGAGATCTTGCATGTTATATTTCTAGTACATTTTAAAATAGACAAATCTCCATTATATAGGGAAAAAAAGAAAAAAAAAGGAAAAAGAAGACACATCATAAATACCTTAACCACTTACTTAGAGATTTGTTATCTGGCTTGCTTAGACTGAACACTTGTGTGAGTGGATATGTTCTGGGTAGAATATATTGAGGATATCCAGTTCTGAAAACAAAGGTATTCAATGATATTTTATTTGGGTGAGTAAGAGATCTATTTTCTATTCCAGACATCATCTTGTTTCACCTGGGATCCTCAACCAGCACCAGGAGCCCTATGTCCTCTCAGGTACTGCTCTGGTGTGGTCCACACCACTAATGTCACCAGCCACCGCTTCCAGCAGGAAACACAAATGCTATTTTACACATTTAACACTGAAGTGGAGTTTACACAGACCTCACCCATTTTAAGCAAATAAAATGCCCCAGCAGATGAAATACAAAGCCTGATTAATGCTAAGGCAGACACTTTCTTAAAACAGATACATAAACTTTACTAAAGATATTCAGAAGAAGTAGAGATGAATATTTAAAATGTACATCATGAGCTGTACTTCAATGACATTTCTTTTTGCTTTTCTGTTCACTACAAAATTTATAATAAAAATCTCCTCCTTGACAGGCTTATAGATATTAAAGGTATTAACAGCTACTTTGCCAACTACAAAAATACGTTAGCAAAAGTGGTTTAATCTCTTGTTGTTACTGCTAAAATTTTAATCCTATTCTAGAGATGCAACATTTCAAAAGAGACAGAAAAAGCAGCCAACAAGGCACCACTTCTGAAGAAGCAAAAAGAGACTAGATATTCTGATCAGCCACTCCTGGGCTCTTTATCTGTTTTTGTCCATCCTCCAACTGCTTAGTTTCTCATCAGTGTTGGAAGGAAGGGAAATGGCAACCACTGAATTGCAAATTTAGTTTTTCCGGTGTTTGTTTTCTCAACAAAATGCAGATGTTGCCCTCGATATTTTCTCATGTTAGGTTCCTTCTATCTGGTTTTGTCTATAAGGTCATGATATCCTTTAAAAGCAGCAGGATGGCAAGTTGATTTCTAGAAAGTTGTTTAATGCAGTACTAAAACAAGTTATATATTATTTCGATCCCCAAAACACCTTTTCTCAAAAGAATAGAACATCCTAGTTCCTGAAGAGCTTCACCACTAACTGGATCTACTCTGTTATATTACTATAATTTCAAAAATTTCCAAATGCTATTTAATTGTGTTTTTAAGTCACAATCTAAACAAGTATTTGAATTAAGGTCATCAGTAACGGCTCAGTTCTGAAGCAAGTGGGGTCTTGTCTTTACAGAGGACAGTAAGGAAGTGAGAGAGAAGAACATATTCTTGGGATGATGGACTGTATTTATACACTTGTTCACTTTTTCTTACAAAGCAGTAGAAATATGCAATTGGAGACATCCCATTTTTGTTTGACATGCACCAGTCTTCTAAGCAACCCGTGAGCTTCTCAGGACAGGTGTTATAACTCCTACTAGTTTACATGATTCAAAAGCAACCAGAAAATTTTATAAAACAAATAACAGGTTATTAAATAAAAAAACTAAAATATATTTAAGTCAAAGAGTCCATGAACAGCAAATTGTTAATGGCTGGCAGACCCCTCTGAGGAAATCTCACTAAAAGCTAGCCTAGTTAATCTATTTTTTCCCAGGAATCACCTAGTAGCCATTGAAAGCACAGGGCTGAATGGGTAAAGATCTCATCTGGCCAAATTGCTAATTTGTTCTAGTGAAAAAAAAAAATATGCTTCAATATTTGCTGAGGGCTTAAAAAAAAAAATTAAAAAAACCTACACAAAACACAACACTAAAATCAAATCCCGGTGTTTTCTACAGATGAATAACCAGAGACATTTATCTTTAAGAAACGGGTTAGAATGTGTAATAGGTAAATAAAAGTTCACCAGTTTCTTAAACACCTGGAACTCTTCCCTAACCAGACACCAGTCAGCCAGCCTTCTACTGCAGAGCACTTCTCCTTTACCCTACTCAGTTTTAATTTCATATCCTCATTGGAGGAAAAGTTGCCCACTTTTTCTCCATTTCTGTGTTCTCAATTGAAAAGTACATAAAAAAAGGGGGTGGTGGTGGTGGTAGCTGTTACAATTGCAGATGTATTCACTCCTTTCAGTGTATTTTTAAAGGTCAAATTGTGCTGATTATTTCAATTGTAAATATTGACACTGACGTTAAAAAAGTCAATTGACTTAAAACTACAGGGCAGCAAGACTTACTTTGACTTTCTCAAAAGCTAAGTCTGTGCCACATACAAGCACACATCATGCACTGCAGTGTGCTGTGCATAGACTGATTCACTGCAAAGATCAGTACAAATCAGCTCTTTTCCCAAGTGGTACTATCTAACTGCAATCCATTCTGCAATTTTCCTCTTAGAAACTGCAAAGAAAATAATGCAGATGGCCTGAGTTGGCAAGTTTGGGGTTCTGTTGTGTTGTCAGTTGATGACTAAATGATTCTTCTTATTGCTTCCACCATAAAATACAAACTATGTATTCAATATACTCCCACAATTTAACTCTTGGTTATTGTGATCTACTTCAGCAACTGTTCCAGTGGCAGTTTGTACAGTAGTCAGTATCTGGCTGGTAGACAATGACATCATCAGCAACAGGATAGATCTCAATGACACTTCACATTTTTATGTATCACCAGAGTTGATGCACGGAGTAATGAATTCTATTCCCTTTCAGAAAAGTGGCACTACAATTTCTTCTCAAATATACCCCAACCCCACTGAGGCACTGAATTTGAATTCTCCATGTTATGAGACCTTTTCAGGCAGAGTTCCCTTCTTGTACAGATTTCACTGTAGCTTCCTCCAGGTTTCATTTTATTACTTGCTTCTACATAAATACCCTTTCACTGAGTTACTGTTACTAGAAATGCAAGCATAATTTTAAACATTCTCCCAAATACTTGTGTTTTGGTTTGGGGTTTTTTTTAAAATCTAAGACAAAAAAATCTCAGTGATATTTAACAAACTTAGAACATCTTGCTGATATTTTTCTTCGGATGCATTTGATAAGTGAAATTTATTCGACTTAATCTACAAGGTTTGCAATACAACAAGCAAAATGTGACTGCTCCAGATGAAGATCTCATGGACACACACAGCTGACCTGTTGGATGTGTGCAGCAAACCAGACACCTCTGATGGGTAACACCCATGGTGCTGCACCACACGCAGCCAGGGTTTGCATGCCTGCTACACTTCCTTCCTATCAGCGTTATAGAAAGAAAAAAAAAAAAAAAGAAAAAAAAAAGGAAACTGTGCAATTGTTTCATGGAATGCTAATGCAGGAATGTACACCTTTTGAAGGGTTTTTAGACCATTCATTACACTTTTTATTTCATTCAAACTGCTGTTCTTTGTGAAGTAAATTCTGTCTGTGACAATTTTTTTCAGCAATAACTTCATTGTTTCAGTCAGATCTACTGCGTAGTTAAACATCACTGATTATTTGCACGATCTTTATAATGAAAGTGTCCTTAGTGTGCTGGCTGACTTTGCAGTGTGAGGCCCAATATACACATTAATCATGTAGCTAATCTAGTTCTCATCTGACCTTGATTTAGTAAAACCACAATATTGCAAAGAAATTAGGTCTGTGGAGATATTTTATCAGACTTAGAAATCTTTATTGCTACCTACTTTTTCACTTTGCAAAAGGATTGAAAGGTTATTGGATACTTTACTCATATTCTTCCTCTCACCTATTTCTCCTCTCTGGTTATGAGTTTCAGTCAAATACTTCATGCAGGGTTCTTCCTTCTCCCTGGGGATTTCAAACTAGACTTTAAAAAGAAAAAAAAAAAAAAAATATTTTCATGAAGGTTTTCATTAAAAGATACAGTTTCAGGAAAGCAGAGAGTAATAACACTATGAAGATATAAGCCCACATAGTCAGCTCATAACCTGCTCCCATAACACTCCCTTGACACTCAACATTAATGCAGACTCTCACCATCTTGAAGATTTTTATAGTAAGACTTCAGGAAAGGGGAATTTGCTCATTAATTGGAATACAAACACAAACATCCAACTGTGCCCTAATCTTTCTCCCATGAATATTTATAGACTAACAAGCATCAGTTCAAAGGAAAGGGAGAGACGTGACAGGTTCACATGGGACATGAGCTTTTGTGGACTACAGAACGAGTTCTTAAAAGCCCTACATACAAAAGCCACAAAGATGATAACTGGCACTGGACAGATTAGGTATGGTTAGAATAACTGCTACTTAACCCCAAGGGTTTCAATTTAACCAAAATCCCCTCTCCCACAGCACCTGAAGAGGCTGCAGAGATTGTAGGAGCAGCTCCACCACCCGTCTCCCAGAGAGAGATGTCCCTGTTATCAGCCTCTCTGATTAGGATTTATGCAACAGCGGAACTGTTAAAATGGTTTTAAAAATTGTTTCAAAATAAGAGGGTTTTTTGACCTTTTGGTGATGAATGAGAACTGAGAGATGCTAAGGTTCACCCTCCCATGACGATAATCCTCTTGGAAGCCCATCCAGTACTCCTCCTTGCCTGAGGCAGGTGACAGTGGCAGTGATGACATGTGGTGTCACGCTCTCAAAGTCGAACAGCTTTAACTTGGCCCTGGAGGGCAATCTTTAGACTTACATCGCTACAGTGTAACCCCTGTATGTTCCAAATACTCGATTCCACAGAGTCGTATTGTTTATTAAGTACAACATGGGAACTGCTCCCCCTTTCAATGATGTTTCAGTTTACCTGAATGATCTACATACATAAAAATCTGCAGGAGGAATGCTGAAGACACCAATTGAAGACAAGGACCAGAAAAAGATGCTGGTGTAAAGGCAAGGCTGCAATCAAATTTTACCTGTTCACACACATTCAATTTGCACATTATTCAATAATTTCAAAGCAAATTATTTTAACATGGCAATTCTCTTCCATATTATACATGGCATCTTGCCTCAATTGAAGAGCACAAAGTTCAGTAGCACTTTCCTTTCCCTCCAAGTAGATAACCTTTTGCTTGGGAAAAAAAAGTTAATTAATTAATTAATTATTTTTTTAACAAAAAAGTAATACAGAGAACCAAAGGTAGATATAGCAAAGTTGGATCAGACAGCCCAGATAATTCACAATGATGTACATGTCCGTCAAGATCTGGTCACAGCAGATGACAGGCCATATTAACTTTTTTTTCTTGTCTCCCAACACCACAGCACCCACAGGAGTGGCCTCTGCCTTTCACTGCAGTGAAGATCTGACCAAGGCAGGCTTCAGCCTGAGCTGAAACCCCGTGTTAAGGAGCCGAGTCTATAATAAACCAAATATACATTCAATTTAAAAATCTATTCATGAACAAACACTGCTGGTTTCAAAATTTTCAATACTTACACATTTTTTAAATGCACCTGCCTATGCTGTTCTGCTCACAGTAGAAGATGAAAAGTCATAAACACCATTTTAGCCTGCACCTTTCAGCAGCCTCAAAACAAATATGCCATGAAATAGAGAGCAAAGAGGCTTTTCAGCAGGTCATGATGATCATGAAACTGGACCTAGGGGAACCAGGAGAGGCAAAGCAGCACTGTAAAGTGTCATTCAGAAGCTGTTGTTATTATTTACATTTCTATTTAGCATTGTGTGCACATCTAAGAACAAAATAACTTTTATTGTATCTACAAGCAAATACATTCTCAATTTCATTTTTACTGCATCTATGGTACTTTTAACTTCCAATATATATTCACATGGGTAATTAAGCATAGTGGTTTAAAATACATTTTTAAATGGTAATTATCAACTGGAATTATTCCCAGAAGTAATTTCTAAAATCTGGGGCACTGCATTTCACTAAGTTTCAGTAGTGCTATATAGTTTCCTACTCTTTTTTTTTCCCAACTAAATGTAGATCACAATACTATTTGATCTAGATGAAATTGCTATGATAAACACACTATGGCTTTTCACAACTAGTATTGCTTCTCTAGGAATTTCAGAGCAAAATCTGACAATACAGCTAAGACTACAAATAACTAAGCAAGAGAACCCCTGCAGTTTGAAGAGGGAAAACCAACAAGCACAATACTTGCTCCAAGATGGTTGTAGCATAGAACAACAGAGTCTTAAATTATTCTAAAATACCAGGAACTCATATGCACTAGAAAAGCCTCTTCCTTTTCTAAAAGTGAACATAAGCTACTGGAACTGAATCTTGACATTCAAAATTAACAGCAAATGAAAAGTATCATCTCTTGATTCACCTACACATCTTAAAATAGTCCATCTCTTCTTCAATGATACATTTTAATGACCAAGTTTCACTTGAAACTCACCCTAGTTTTGTCCCATAGTTCCAGTATTGGTGATAAACCCAGTTTAATTATTCAACTGAAAAGTTTTATAAGTTCCCCTGCAACATGGGACAAACACATCACAGTTTAACAAGCCAGCAGTGCTCACAAAGCATGAGCCAAGTTAACAATATCAGATTCATACACAAGTCAACAAACAGAAACAATCAGACCTGTGTTTGCTTTTTTGGAGGCTCTTGAAAAAACTAATACTGGTGGTGGCAAATGCCCAATGTCTCAGTATCATTCAGTGGTGAACCCCAAAAAGGACTAATTACAGCAGATTTCCTTTGTACATACTAGCCCTGTGATCCAATCCTGTAAGTTTATGATGCAAGATAACCCAGGACAAAAAGCAACCTCAGAAAAGTCTGAGGATTCTGCAAGTCTCAGAGCAAGCTAAAGCCACCAAAGAGCTCAAAACCTTTGTCTCCATTTATTTCTTTATCTCTGTGTTTTCTTCCATGGTCACTTGCTTCCTAACAGCGCTTTGACAAACACCAATCAAAGCTTCTCATCACCCCAGGATCCTCCTACCAAGCTAACATTATACCTCTTGTAAAGTTTCAGTCTAAAATTTAAGTTTCAGTTTAAAAATTAACTATTCCTTTCAGGGCAAATGAGGATTTTCAGAGTGGAAAGGTACACTTCACCTTAATTACAGATATCACAGCACTTTCATTATAGGATAATAATACCCACTTCAATAGATTCTTCTGTGAAATAACCATTTTGCACCTCCATAGTTTGAACCATCACTTTGATATTTTATCTTGCATCGTCTTGGAGGACAACATTTCTTCCTGTTGTGAATTTTGTCTCAAATTGAAGTGATTTTTATTTTAAAAAATTATTTTCCTTCTTCCCCAGGATCATGCACTGTAAAACAGTCCTTAACTGTATGACCATATTTATTTTTTCCACAAAATTTCCACTTCATTTAGGGGTTTAGATTAAAAATAAGAGATGCAACTATTGCTTAAGGTGTCATGTAATTTCCTAAATTCTAGTGCTTGACTCAGCAATCTAATTAACATTCTTGTGTATGATTTTGTATGTAAGACCACTATATGTTTACTTCAAACTCCTTGATAAATACCTATTTCTGGTTATTTATCAATAATTACAGTTGATCGCTATGTCTCTGGCTTGTATAGTTTATAAAATAATTACATAAATATATAAATCAATCTTCTAGTAACTGCTAACCTCATAATAATTAAAAGTGCCTAAAGCTAATGTTACTTAGAAATTATTCACTTTTATCCCCAGATTTTTACACATCTAAAGACTGGCCAGACATAACTATCAGCTTTCTTTCAAGACTCTTTTCTTTCATACTGGTAGGAGCTTACGAATAGTATCTCTAGGAGATTCATTAGCTGTCGCCCCAGGTATGCCATGAAAAGTACCAAAGCCAATAGGAATCTTCTATGAAACTTCCAAAATAGGTTCAGTTTACACCGTTCCTACATCAAATACAACCAGTGTCCTATGCATGAAATTTGCCCAGAAGCCAGTCCTCCTACCAGCCTTTGCCAAAATAGTCTACACTACTACCTACTACTAGAGTACAAGAAAAAAAATTTTAAAATGTAAACATTTAGTTTAAGAATGCATATTTAGAGATGTACCTCTGCACACTGGCTCCTTTTTCCACACCCCCAATTGTTAATCCTTTTGTTTTCTCCAGATTATAAATTTTCCAAGAAAAGTCTGTAAGTTTATGTAGCACTTTGCATCTATATATCCTGACTTTAATTCATCATTAGACAAAACCACCATAACAAACCAGTCTTGAACCTCAATAGCAGCCTTGGAGACATACTCTGCAGCCAGAGGGATGAAGAATTTCTTCTACAGAGTTCCCATAAGACAGGATTTATACCTGAGCATCTGGTTTTGTTAGTACAACTTTCTGTATAAAGCACGTTTTAATCTGAACACTGGTGCCTCTGCTATTTCAACGTAATTGTCAGTCAGATGGTTCACTATCTCTATGTTTAAATTATATTTACAAAAAAAAACAAAAAAAAGTGATACACTTTGAACAGCATTTCCACTTTCTGAGTGCCATCATGATTGATTCATACCTTTTTCCTCATGACATTTTGAGTATATTATACATACTAGAAGGATTTTTTTTTATATCTAACAAACTAACTGATTGTTAATTACTTTTGCTCTTTCATCAAGCTGTTTTGTTTGTTGCTTTTCCAGATGAATCATTTAAATCTATTCAACCACTGATCAACTATGTGATCAGAGGAATAAGATTTTAAGAAGCATTAAAATACCCTCCTAGCTCTGTGCTTTACGAGCTGCCTACAGTGTGAATACAAACCATATCCCTTCAGTGAACCTGCAGTGTTCTGCACTGAGGCCACAGCTAGATTCAAGGTAGGTACTTTAACTCATTTTTCACTGGAGAATCAATCCTTTTACACATTTTCTTGTTGTCAAAAATACTTTACAATCAAGTTTCTCAATAGTAAATACTCCTAAAAGAGTAAGATCTGATTTGATATTTCTTCATATATTCTAGGCTTGCAACATAAATGCTTTAAAACTTCAGTGTCAAAATTCAACAAAAAGAAATATATTTCATAATTATCTCTAAAAATCAATAGAAAAAATTACCTTACATTATTTTAAATCATCAGGCAAGTAGATACATAAAAAGGTCATATGTATCCTTGAGGTCAGAGTCTTAAAGGACACCTGAAAAACCTCAACAGGAAATTTTTGTAGATGCATTCATTTGTATTTTGCTGTAGGCAAAGGAACTGTGCAGCTTCTAACAAATCAATGCAAGCCAAACCCAAAATTAGCACATAGTCTGATCTGACAAAACAAAGTTGAACACTTACCTTCAGGAGAAGGAAGTTAGCAAAGCAAATAATACAATTTACTCTGCTGATACCAATCTGTTCTGGCATAATTATAGGACTTGATTTTAGAGGTCTTTTCCAGACTAAATAATTTTTTGATTCTATAAAGTAGAAAGTTCATTTAAAAAATATGAAAACTTTAAAATAATGTCAAGTCTCTTTTGCAGCACATTCCCCTCATTTCTATGGGGATCACACTGGCTAACATGCAAGTTCCTGAGATTTCCTGTTGTTCCTTGCTGAGTTGCAGAGGCCACTGGTCTGGCAGAGAGATGAAAGGCTATTATGCAAGTCAAGAGGAAACCTCAAGCAGAAAACTCTGCACTGAATAATGTTATCTGTGCTCTTCTACTGCAAGAGCAGGAGAAATACCTTAAAGCTTGATCCTATCCTAACCAGGCATTTCCCAAATAAAAGACATTCCATCCACCTTCTTCCTGCAGAAGTTCTGCAACACAACTGTCTCTCCAGTGCAGGTACCATTGCTGAGCCAATGTCACTGTTGCCAGCAGGACAAGGGGAGAACCTTGCTGGAGACCAACAGATGATCTGTGTGAGGCAGGACCTGTCATTTACATCCCTGGATGATTTTTATTAGAATGAATTAAACATTTGTACTTCAGCATTACAAGAATATCAGGAAACTTCGCAGTTCTACCTGGCAAAGAGCTGATGTCTGGAGGAGACAAGAACTCTGCTGGATTCTGCTATCTAACTTCCACAGCCAGTGGAGTCTTGGATAGAAACAGGAGGTTTGGAAGGTGAGTTTTACTGGGAGGTTTTGTTTGGGTTTTTCTGTTCTACTTGGGGTTGGAGTTTTTTGGGGTGTTTTTTGTTTGGTTGGTGGGTTGGTTTGGGTTTTTTTCCTTTCTATTTTGGTTTAGAGGTGTTTTGGGTTGTTTAGGGGTGGAGGTTAAGGGTGTTTTGTTGGGGTTTTTTATTTTGTTGTTGCTTTGGGGGCGGAAGGGGTGTGGGTAGATGTTGTTTAACTGGGCCATTAAGTAAATCATATTTTTTAAAAGATCGATTCAAATAGTTTACTAAGTAGTTCACCTGGAGCTGAGTTTACCATTTGCCTGGAGCTGTGAGATCAGGAAAACCACTGGTGTGACCTTGGTATCATTTCTGCTTGAAGCAGTGTTAGCAGGCATTCATTTCTCCCCTTAAACTATTCCCTTTTTTTCAGAACCTCTCAATTGTGCAGTTATATTCCTCCTGATCTGGATTTCTGAAGCAACTGAGGGCACTGGCATACAAGCACAGAAGCCTCAGGGGAGTCCTAAGGAGCAGAAAACATGATGAAGCTTTCCATGTTTCGTTCTGTAATACAGCAGCTGTAAAAGCAGAGAAGAGACTATTG
The DNA here is from genome assembly GCA_013399695.1 of Formicarius rufipectus. Lineage (NCBI taxonomy): Eukaryota > Metazoa > Chordata > Aves > Passeriformes > Formicariidae > Formicarius > Formicarius rufipectus. The sequence goes on along the minus strand of VXAU01002126.1, from coordinate 317,162 downwards.
TTACATGTCACTCAGAAATAATATCATTCAGGTTGCTTTGTGATAAAGATGTAATGCACATATGCTTCTTGAATGATAACAATCTATTTTTCTTTTTGAAGTTTGCTGTGAATCCAAAGTGATGTTTTAACGAGCACATAATCCACCACACCTTTCATGCAGAGGATACAGACACAGAACATGCAATTAATAAGTTATATTTAATAGGTCATAAGCTATGCCATTTTAATTTGAAAGTGCACAACATGCTATTCTGTAACTCTGTTCCTGACTTCTCACTTGCAGACATGATTCCTGATTTATATTGGCATTTACGATGGCACAAGTGACAGACACAAATATACTATACCAGTTGTTGACAGGCTGTGCTGTGGACCAGGTTATCATTTCTCTGATTAAAAGCAAGATGAATACATGCACCAGAATAATGTATTTATTTCTTACAGTTCCATATCACCAGGGCTTTTCTTCAACCTGTCAGATGAAGTGTACATTAAATATTAGCAGACTTAAATCTAACATGTTAAGAGTTTCTTTTTATGCCCTTTTTTACTAGATTTTGCTTCAGCTCATTACACACATCAACACAATAAACTGTGAGATATATTGCTATATATAGTGAACATATTCTCCCTGACACAGAATGTTAATCTATTCTCAGTATTAAAAACTGTTAGAAAATACAATATAGAGGCACTTATTTATTTTTCCTCCTCCTAAGATGTGCTAAGAGCTCCCACCCTAACAAACTCTCAAGCTGTCAAAAATCAGATGGTCTTCTCAACACCTTTTCAGGCTTTCCTTTGCCAAGTTCAGTTAAAATTTTTATTTTAATGCTTATTGGCATTTCAGATTTCATTAAAATTCAGTCAAGTAGGAATAATGATTAAACTTATCTACCAATAATAGTTGGGTCATCAAACTAGGTTACAAAGGGAAGATTCCTTTCTGACACATTGTTGAAATAGCATTGAGAGATACAATCATAAAGATAGTGGAGAGGGGAAAAAAAAAATAAACAAAAAGCCAGCCTAAAAAGATTGGGCTGCATTCTGTTTTGGCATAATCAATAGCAATTTTGATGAAATCAGTGATTTCACTGATGAAATAAATACTCAAGTAGATCACCACAATTCTTCAGTGGACTCAGTGCTCTGACATATATATGGCACTGCCTCTGCCTCTGCCACTGCCTTCTGCCCACCACCCCAAGACTCCATCTCCACTGCAGGGACACTTGACCTACTCCTCAATCAATTCTAGGACCACAAGTCTCAGACAAGCATATTTGGGTAAACTGGCCAAAGAAATGCAACGGATTCCCAACCAGATTTGATATCCCTCTCCAGGTATTTGGCAAAAACCACATATTTGAGAGCACAGCTATAACTATTTTGTCTCTCTACATGGAACAACAGAGCCCTGATTTAGCAGAGGTCCAAGTAAATTTTATTATCAGTGTTCTACAGCATTTTGTTTAGAACTGGATTACAGCTGCAGAATTCAAAACAGACTTAAGATTTTCGGTATTCAGAGTCCAGTTATAAAGCAAGCACTTCAACAATCCTTGAGTCTGTGTGCATGTCTGTTCTTCTTGATACCTGGGAATGAGTCAGTAAATCATTCAGATCTACAACCGTTACATTACTACATAACAAATATATTCTCATGCTGAACAAAACCAAGCTGACAACCACAATTTAAATGGTGTGTCCTCAGGTTCTGTTCAGTCCACATTGGCATGGGAGAGATGGATACAGTACTTATCTCTTGGCGCTTCTTTTCTCTCACCACAATAAAGGAAATCACTGACTCATAATGAAGCCAAAGTTTCAAAGCCAGAGGTACATGATGCCAGAATACCTGGCCAAGTATAAACTAGTGTTCTTAAATCAAGACGGGTCTAGCTCTTGGTTTATAACTCACATCCATCCCTGCTATTCTCAGCCATGCTGCTGACATCGCCAGACTCACAAAAGGGATCATTTCAACACACATGCTAGAAAAATAGATGGCAAGGCACTGCTGATGCTGCAGTAACTGGAAGAATGTTCTCTGTTCCTCAGCTGCAGACTAATGTTATTTTTAGACAGAAATAAATCTAGCCGTCGCTGAAAATGGAATCTATAAAAAATGCTGAACCTCTGGTTTGTTTTATTAAATCCAATCCAATAGGAAGCCATGTATTGTGATGCAAATTTCCTGCAAAATACCTCTGTGCAAAAGCGCTGAGTAATGATTCTCTACTCATACTCAATATGCGGTTCTGACACAATATTCATGATTGCTGATTGCTTATTCATCTGATTTTAAGATGGAGTTAGAGGATCTCATCCTGGCATCCCTTCCAAGCATGAAAGCAGAGAGATTTCAATAGGCTTTCAAATCCAGAGGTTTTCTCCCCTGAGGAAAAACACCTTACCTTTATTGTTTCACACCTTGCTTTATAGGCAAATAGAAAGTACATCTTTCATTGATACATAAAACAAATATAAACCAAGAATTTATTCTTGGTCTATCTGATATTTAACAGTATTAGCTGAAATTAACCATTACAGAAGAAAGAACAGGAGAGTGTGCATATAAAAATGTTAACCTTTCTGGTGTTGCTCTTGCCCTGCTCATCTAACTCCTTCATCCAAAGTTTTCATTCTGGCCTTGCTGTGGTTCCTCATCACTAGTCCCTTTTGGGGGGCAAATAACATGTTCCCAAGGACAGTTTCATCTTCCTCACTCTGGGATGAGCTCTGGGAATGGTTCTTTTAAAGACAGGTGTGATAACATTTTTGTATCTTTTTCTTTCTACTCCAGTTTGCAGATCCACATTACATCCAGATTAACTACGTGATACACTTCATGGATGTTGGGCAGTATTGCTTTGTTCTCAAAGCCAGTTTTGCCTAGCTCACGTGGGCTGTGCCTCTTCACATGACCACAGCCTAGTCACTTATAGCCCCAACAGCATCTTGTGGTTGTGCATCTCCACATGCCTCTTGTGTCTCCACTCTTCAAGACCTCCATTACTACACCAAACCTTGATTTATCTATATTATGTCATTTGTGAGCTACAAAACTGGTGGCACCATACATGACCTACAGGTTTATATCATTTGTGTTGCCTCCTCTCAGCTGCACAAGACAGGTTATAACAGGAGGGAAAAAGCAGAGAGAAAAGGAGGGCTGGAAATGACTCACACCATGGCTTTCCAAGGATAATGCCTTCAAGTTCCTTCAGGTAACATGAACATGGTGCACATGGAACTACAGATAAGCTTTCCGTACCACCAACAGTACTGATGGAGTCAAACAGCATAGAGCATAATTCTTGTGTTTGCATTTACTTAAAGCAGCATCTCTTTACCAAATTGATTTGGTGCCCAACAAAAAAACCAATAAGCAGAAATTTTTATCTAAAAATGACAAAAATCTGCTTTAATTTTTCAAATCAAAATTACAAGCTCCATGCTTCAGCTTTATTTTGTCCATAAACCTTTGTTTCACTGCAAGTTAGAAGAGCACTTAAAACCAAAATCTATCCATTGCGAGAAAAGATCTTGATAAAGAAAGATTAGTTTATTATGCATTCAGTGAGATGAGTCTAGCATATTTTACTAGTGGAATTTTTAGTATTTGAACAAGGAGAGGAGTGAACAGCAGCACACTCAACTGCGCATAAGCCTTGAGGCTGTTCAGTGTCTCATTTATCAGAGATGCTTAGATGATTTCCATCACTGACACAGACCTCCCCTCTTCTTGTAACACATCTGTATTCTAATGTACTATACATATTTAAAATATACAGTTCAGATGAGGCACCTTTGCTATAGATAACTGTAGATAAATGAACTAAGAAGTAACTCTATAGAGAGGAAGCTTCTGCATCTTCACAGTTTGTGAGAAAGCACTTTCAGTAATAAGAGCTTCTCCCTTAAAACATGAGAACCAGTAAGACATAGGAGTAACTGTAATAGAGTTGAAACAGAGTTGATAAAGGTTAGTGGTTGTAGTTAAGAAAACTGAAGTTCCTTTCAACAGAAAAAACACAGCAGTAACAAATCTGCCAAATTTTCTGGTGATAACATACTACACACTTCTTTTCTGCATACTAAATATAATCCAGAGATATGAGTAGACAGAGGTAAATCTCACTCTTTCAAAAGGGTGGGGTTTTTTCTGACAGTGTTTTTATTATTCCCACCCAGTCTTTCCTACATTTTGCTAACTTTCTCTTGTTTTTGGTTCCAGAAACAATTTTAGATGCCAGTAAATCTCTATTTGCCCCAGTACTGCAGTGCTCCATTGAACATCAGGCTCAGTGAGAAACAAGTGAGAGCCTAAACTGACAATTTACATTCTCAACTTAATCCTTTAAGATGTAGTTGGTAATGCAGCACAGTTTGAAAAGCAAAAAGGTTGATGAGATATCTCTAGTTCACATTCACACACCAACCTGGAAGTCACATGCTCCAATACTGTTCATATTCCCATTTTTATACCATTTTAGCTTTATAGAGATCTTTATATTATAGCCCCTTACTCTACTATGCATTTGTATTCAGGGACAGTGTAATATTTTGGTCTATGAAGTAGAATCTTTCAAATCTGAGTACACTAAATGGTCTCACAATTTTTTTTAATTTTCAGATGTGTTACTCTGCACCAGATGAAGACAACAACGTTTACTTAAGTCATCTTTGCATCGTATTTGCCTTTGTCACAGAGCAGAATATAGCATTGGACTATCTTTCACACACACTGCTGCAGGTTGGAGACCTGTAGCCCCCAAGACCTTTGTGTTAGGCTTGCTCAATTTGTTGGGAATTTTCATCCTGAAGAGGCCCATCCAGGATGATCCCCCAGGTCAGCATGAGAAGCAGAAGTCTGAGCAAGTGTAACTCAAAATTTCACCTAATAAAGGAAATTAGTCTCATACAGCACTTAGTTTTCAGTGATGGTCAGCTTTCAGATTCAACTGCACTTTTATCTTGTGTGCCTTGTACACACAGAGGCCACAGAACTCACAGATTGCAGAAGCAGCAAGGAGCTCCCAGCTCTGTCCTCAAAAATGCATGGCTGCAATGCTCTCCACTTTCCCTCCTCTTCTAGCTCTGAGAGTTGAAGTGTCCTAATGATATCTGGACCATGTTTAAATCTCATAATTTAAAATTTGCCTGATGAAGAAATTAAACCCTGCACTGCTCCAGTTACACGGCAGCTTCAGGCGTACATGCGGGGACACCCTTCCTGACCCTGCTGCCACAATTTGTCAGTCACCCACAGTATTCATTATCCCGGATGCCTGTAGGGGACAGCTCCAAAGGCATCTCACATGGTGCAACATAGTGCCAGCGTCATTCCATCAGTTTTGGGATATAATGGACCTGGGAGCCATCCGTAGCAGATGGTTGCTGAAGCATGAAAAAGAGCATTCCTTCTAAGCAGAGACTGGCTGACCACAGGCAGGACCTTAACAGCAGAAGAGCCTCTTGGGTCTGTACTAAACCTGTAGAACCATTATGTTCAATGGTGTATGCAAAAGTTATTATGAGCAGTGAGGGCTGAAATGGATTTCACAGAATTCAGAGGGTAACATCTAGAACCTCCACCCTGGCCTCCAGAGCTCAGCAAATTTCCTTACTGCAATACACTAGAATGGTATTTAGTATTAAAAGAAAAAATAAGTTTCATTTCCATGCAAAAACAATGTTAAGTTATGGAGGACTGTGTGTGCGTGTGTGTGTCTGAAGTAAAATAAAAATGTCCAGAATTTTAAAACTTCATAGATTTCTAGAAGTGTAATATAGGTTTGTTTGCATGAAAGCAAGAAATTAGTGTTTAAGTATTCATTAAATCATCTTCACCAAATAGGAATGAGAGTATTCTGTTAGGTCTGATTTGTATTCCAAGTGTATTCTGCACAATTACTCAAGCTTTTGAGAAGAGATAATGAGAAAAATTACTGACAAAGAAGAAAATGCTGTAAATGTAAATGAAATTATCTCCATCTAATTAATCAGTCATTCCCAGACAAGAAAAATATCTAAATAAATTCATACTCCACTTTTACATTGACTGTTACTTCCCATTGACTCATAGGAACCTCAAAAAAACTTATGAAAAGCATTTAAGATCATTTGAATATTGTCCAGTTAAAAAAGGGCATCCAAATGAGATGGGAAAAGCTTTACTACAAGAGGTAACTATACAAAAGTGTGATAAATCCTAATTGAACACAGTTTCGTATTTTAAACCATGTCATTTATATTATTTTAAAAATCAGCTTCAGGTCTAAGGGCAAAAGGAGTCATGAGAGTGTATGCCTGGTTTCAGTACTTGGAGCAGAACCTCATCGCATGTTCAGCACTTTGCTGATCCTGTCCCTCTCCTGGTGCAGGACACAGGACCACAGCACCCGCTTGTGCTTCCTGTAGCAGGGTACCTTCTAGACCTTCAAAAGGCACGTAAAAGGACAGGGCCATCAACAGCTGCCGGTCATCTTTTCTCCTGCACTTCAATTTATTCCCTGACACTGAGTAAAGCCTTCAGAAAGGTTCTGGGCAAGTTCAGGGTCTTTCCAGGAGGTTTCAGATGATGATGTCCCATTTTAGATGTATCCTTAGGTTTCACTTTATTCTCCTTCACAGATGTGCGTGGACTCATCACTTACTATATTCACATATTTTTGTATATGAAAATCAAAAGAATGTATATATATGGATATATATGTATATAGTGCTTGGAAGCTTCAGGTAGTTAACCAGGTTAACTTGTAGGATTACAAGGAGACATTTACTACAATACATATATTAATTTCCCATTCATAATGTATTTTATCATCAACAGCCACAACTGTAACAAAGTTGTAGAAAAGAATCAGTTTAATACTGTTGAAGACAAAGGCTGTTCTGTTTTTTAGTTTTTCATAAATCACACAAAAATAGTTACATCTCTTGTTTTTACCTCTGAACTGTTTCAGTTTCTTTACAAACTATTCAGTTTCTTTACAAACTTTTCAGTTTCTTTACAATCACTTATACACTTTGAGAAATTTGCAACAACAGACAAGAACTGGATCATTAAGATTGTAGCGACCTCCCTGCACAGCCATCTCTGTGCCAGATGTGGCTCTGCCAGAGACACCCCAACTGATCCGCTTGCAAATCCCCTCTCACATCACCTCATGTCATGCATTCAGCCCTCTGTAGCAAGGCAAACTGAAGTAGAAGTTTGTAACCATACTATGCCAGACTGAAAACTGCTGCTCTTCACGGCCTCATTCCTGAGATGAGCAGACATCCCTGCCCTGGGGACAGAAACATCCGTCAAAACAATGGAGCAAATGGTTGAGGACAGCAACAGCGTCTGTTGTCAAGTCTGATCCTCATCCCCTCTCATGTCTCTCAGAGCCTGGATTCTCCAATGAGGATTAGGTTAAATCAGAAAACATTTTTGTGTCCACAACATCACAGCAAAGTCATTGATTTAAAAAAGAACTGTTTGCTTTTGTTGAGCAAAGTTAGAACCAAACCAATGAAATTTATGTTTATGCTGTTCTCCCTTTTTCCAGTGTTATACCAAAAATCACTAAATATTTAAGGCACTGACTATTAGAAATCATATCTCTACGATAAAGCTCCATTTAAATAAATACTAGTGAACACATAATAACTTACTCTGCGACCAGGAAGGAACAGTGAAGTTCTGCAACAATAACTGAGGTTAGACATGTCTGCTTCGAAATCACACACTTTCAAGCACATGATCAAATGCATTCAATGTGACAGTGAGATTAAAAGAAGTGTTATTTCATTTTGAAGATCAAATATTCTAAGATGAGCTGACCTGAGCAACTTAATGAACTAGCAAGTTACTTGAAATTTAATTGGAAAAGCACCAGTTTGCTGCCAGAAGCAGCACATGGCCATTGTGACCTGCAGTTCTGAATTTGTTTGATTGCTCTGCAGGAAATTCCCAAGAATTGCTGGTTTCTCCTGACTGAATGCATGTCAACAGTTTTTTCATTGTTTATCCACAAGGCAACAAATTTATGGGGTTTTGCCTGCAGGTAACAACACAGGACTATACATAAGGGTTGCACGAGCTTTAACTTTTTCAAATAGAAGACATTTATATCATTGAAAGTACTCTCACTTTTAAATCACTCAGCTAAATCCGCTTCAACTAAAAAAGCCAATTCCATGTAACTGGTAGCTTTGCATGCATGCTGGGACATGTCCATTTTGCTCTGCTATCTCTGATTTTGCTCAAAACATTGTCTGAGGGGGGAAAAAAATATACTGATTCTTCCAGTTGCTCATCAGCAAGAATGCCTCTGGTTAAATCCAATGAACCTCCAAGCCAGAAGACTGGCTGGAAAAAAGTATTTTAGAATATACCAAGAAGTTTTGAAATATTTGTATCTTTCTAGGGAATGGAATACCTGCTTGTAAGAAAAATTCCCTAGTTCTTCTGATTTGTAGGAATATATCACCTAGTAGAGACACTTATGATGCCTTCGAGTTTGCCCAGTGTTTTCTTGCTCCTTAAGTGGGTGCCAACTGTCTCAGAGGGCCTGGGTTCTGCCAAAATACAAAGGAAAGGATCAACTGAGAAACTTGACTCCACAAATTTAAGAAGGATTGGTTTAGCTCTCTTCTGAAGTAATTTATTTTTATTCCAGCTTAATTTTAATAAAACGGAACTGAAACAATAAGTTTTTAATACCATCATGAAATGAAAAATCGGGATCTGGGACCAAAAGGATTACAGCACATCATGATACTGCTTTCTTGAATAGTTCAAGTGGCAAGAGGTAAATTTCACATTGTGCAAATTTTAGCAATCTTATCAAGTGCAAGCCAAGGTATTTAGAGCAGGAAAGAATGGCATAAATATTGGGTAAAAACAAATATTCCAGATTACTAGTTTGGTATTTTAAAAGATGTAAGTACATATCCACCAGCCTCAGAAACCTCACAGAATACAAACAGACCACAGAGGTGGGAAGAACAAGCACTGCAATACATGACAGAGTGAATCTTGCAGAGAACAGGAATTTCAACAATCTATTTCTCTTAAATATATATTTGAGATATATTGTTTTCTCAATTTATGTTATTCAGTCCAGTCCCATATTTTCCTATTTTTAGCCTTTCATGCTTGATCTCAGAATAATTTTTATCTGCTAAATGCATCTTTAACACTGTGGTCACCGCTGCTTGCACTCTCTCCCACTCACTGAAGTTACAATACTATGAAGTTCATCTAATACACCAGAAGTACATTACACATTTTTTTTTATTAAAGCTAAGTCACAGCAAGTGCATTTTTCTAGAAGCAAGGCCATGAGCTTGATAAATACCAGTGTGACTTGCAAGGTGAACATTTGGCTGCTGCTCTTGTTTTATTGGAGATACTTTTACACGACACAGGGTTGACAGGAAAACTACAGCAAGTGCTTAACATAAAACCATTATACAAGCAATAAATAATAATAAGTGTTTGTATGGTGAAAGCTATTTTTAGAAATAGAAATAAAAGCTTTGGAGGAAATAACTTTAAACATGAAGTACTAGGAAAGCCCTAATTTCAAGCTACAAACCTCAGCAGTGTGTTTTTTATAGCGTAACTCTTAACCCTTTGAATTAATAAAGCTACTAATTATAAGGACCAGAGCATTATTTTACTGAGGGTGGTCCACCCACCAAATGTACCAGGAAATAGGGACCACACCCACAGGCTAGAGGCAGCATCTCCAGTTGCTGGTGGGTGACATCCATGAGGAAAGCTCATCTCCTGCCACCCTTTCTGCACCCACACATGCCACAACAGCTCTGACTGACTGCACGGTCCCATCCGACAAACTCTGCTCATGGTCCACCCAGCCAAGTATACATAAGAACTCATATAATTACTCCTCTCTTTAACTGGTCTTACAGAAGTTCTTTTTGTCCCTTTATTCCAGTTTCATTGGAATTACTATCTTTCCGTCTTAGTATCAACTTCATAAACACTTTTATTTTATTTCTAGCACTACTACAAAATATTAACCATTGTTACATTAAAAACTACTTAAATACTGTTTAGATCAGAAATTTCTAAAATTTCCTTCCACTCCTAAATGCAAAACTTGAGAGTCACAATGTCAAAGTAAAACCAGCCCAAGAAAGTCTTCTGAAAAAAGGGCATTATGATCCCACAAAAATTCAACTGTAATTTAAGTATATGGGGGGTTGTGCTTTTTTTTTTTTTTTCAAAATACTGAAAATTTCTAGCAGCATGTTTTCACATTCTTAATTGCCCTAGTATTGGTTTCCAGATTTCTCCCCCACCACACTATTACCAATTTGTTTGTATCAACTAAAATGAATATTTCCTCAGAATGCTACATGGGAAGAACTCCAGACAGAAGCTATTTTTACTTCAATGAGATTATACAAAAACAACGCAAGTTAGAAAAATTATTCAAAATGGTAATGCAAAGTCAGTGGGGAACCAGCTCACTCCATTAAATATGTGCATGAGAAGTCTCAGACTTATAAAGAAATTAAATTAGTTTACAGTAATTCATAATATTTATTGTAGCAAGTTGTCTTATGTTTTCTACTCTAAAGTACTAAACAAACTTCTCCATGGACTCCTCCTTGTCATGGGGCAGAAGATTGTGTGCCCTCATGAGGTTGTGAGCTATGCTGGTGGTGGTTTATGCCTCCAGTAGGGTCTCCCATGCTGGTCAGGTCTCAACTGAAGGGTCAGACAAAGTGCATCCATGGGCAGGATGGGCTCACCAGCCTCCCAACAACCATCCTAGGAGGACAACTCTAACTCCAAACCCGGGCAGATGGAGCTTGCTTAGCCCTGTCAGGCCATCCATCTAAGAGAAGGATACTCTAACCAAACCTACATCCTGAGGACCTCGTTGTCACTGTCCAAGCTTGCTAGGCCCTGGCAGATGAACCTCAGGAGTAAAGGATGGGGCCAGTTCTGCACATACTGTGCCTCATGTAAAAAATCCACTGTGCATGTTTGAGGGATTCACGCACTAACGCTGCTGTCTCCTTTGAAACCGCACACAAAGTCAGTCTGGAAGAGAAAAGACAACGCCGAAAGAACCATGCCCTGACAGTACCACCTACAGAGACTTTCTTCTGTGCCTTTTGCAATGGGACTTGCCTGTCTCTCATTGGCCTTATCAACCATCAGCGTGCTTGCAGCAAGCGTGGGTAAAACCCTCCCAAATCTTCGTTCGTGAAGTCTAGCCATGATGATGACGAACAAAAAAAAAAAAAAAAATGGTTTATGGAAGAATTCATACACTTTAGTTTGCCTACTTCTACTTATTACGAAGAAACACTTAATACTCCCTGACAGCATAGACTATGCAATGTAAACTTCAAGGTTTCCCCACAACTTGTTTCTTTCACAGCAACCGTCCATAGCATAGTACTAGGAAGTGCTGTAAGAGCTAATAGTAAACCAAGCTGATCTTCCATGGAGTTTGGCATATTGAAGGCTGAAGATAACAGAGAACTGCCCACAGATTTCCTTTTGAGTGGAGATGAAAAGAGTGCTATACAGTGTTAAGTAAAATTAACTGTCTCACCATCCAGGAGCCACTCTGGCAGTCATGCCTTCACCACCTGATCTGGGACCAAAGCCCCTTTGCAACTACAGCCCCTACACCCATAGTCAGAGTAAGTTTCATCACCCCAGGGTTCACACAGGGTTTCAGACTCCTCAATTCTTAAAAAAAATTTAATCTTGGTGCAATAACTGAATAGCACACATCTCTGAGCTAGTGACCCCAAACAAAGGAAATCCTGGAGTTTCATCCCCTCACAGTCCAAGCACAAGTCTCACTCTTCTTCCTGAGCCCTTGGCTCCTGCAATGTCCCTGGGTGTTCCTCACCTGGGTGTGACACAGGTCCCCATGCCCTGTGTTATGTAGTTCATGGCCTTCTGCCTCACTATCAGGCTCCTGCCCCACAGAGCTCACCTTGCAGCTCCCACTGCAGCTGCACTCCAAGCTACCTGAACCTGTATTCCTCAATACACAGGAAGGAGGCATGGATATAGAATTAGAAACTTAAGATTGGAACCAAAGACTTTCTTTCTATGAAAAAACGTCATTAATTTATAGATCAAGACAGTTGTCTGCAAGTACATTGAATGACACAATCCTTTAATTATTCACAGGAAATACTTGAACTGTTTTTTCCCCTCTTCTCCTAACAACTTTAAACTCTGAGTTTTTATAGACCAGTCACTTGCAGGAGACAAGTTTCCAAGTACAGGAGAAACCTCACATCAGCAAAGTTTGACAGTGAACATGAAGTGTACCAGGTACATACTGTTCTTTCTGGGTATCTTCAGTCAATAGCTCTGGTTGGGACCGGGTACACTTGGTGCTAGAAACACCTTCCCACTTTCAGAAGATGACGAAGATAGTTGTCTATGGGTTTCCTGTTACTCAGAGATCATCACATTTTCCTTATCAGAAGGCATGGAGATAAAAAGTCTAGGGTTTTCTCTCTTCTTCCATTTGCCAGCTACTCTAGTAGTGCCAGAGTGCAGACACAGACTGCGGAATTAGCAGGAAATCGGACACAGCACCACAACCAATATGATCTCCTGCTAATGTCAATTTATTGCTAACAAAGCTTATAGTTTTATACAATAAGAGCATCAGCATCATACATATATCAATCACTTATTGGCTACTACATACTGTTCACACGATTTCTTTATTCTATCATTGGTTAAAGTTATGAATAACTATTGTCCTTATGGTCACAGTCCCCTTGTCACGTAGGCATCTTCTTGTTCACTTATTTTGCAAGTTCATACATCTTTCTCATCTGCAGTCTTCTCTCTCATGTTTCTTTTTCAAGGTTCTCACCACACAGCCGCATTGTCTTCACAAACTTAGAATATCTGGATTGCTCATATTTACAATATACCCTTGTTCTTGCAAATATTCCACAACAGACCTGGCTTGAGCTCAGGACACAGGACAGCAAACAACTCCCCTGAGCTTCTCTGTGCATCCCAAGACAAACTTCAGTTGCATTACTGAGCCACAACTGTTGACCAATATTTCCCCCAGCAGTGTGACATTCGAAACATCCTTTCTTTTTGGCTGAATGTCATAGCTGAGGCCACAGAACTGTACGAAGTGCCTGCCTCCATAGACAGACAGTTCCCTCAGAATCCAAAAACATTTCATCTCACTGTCTGTTGCCTTTAACGGACACATAAAGGAACTTACAATATGAATGTCGGTTTCAGGGCTAAATTTGCTACCTACTTTCTCAGTAAAATTCAAGCATTTAACACAGATAACAGGAAGTCATTCTATCAGAGAAGAGGAGATTATTATTGAGATGCTGTAATTTATCTTTAATTGTTTTAGGTATCTGTAACTTAATCTTGCTTGAAACTCAAGGAAGATCCTCACTGTACATAAATACCATCAATTATCGGTTACCACTATGAATTATAATACACCTATATAATAATATTCATGTACTTTTCACACTGAACCATAATATAAATACTATTTTTAAAGTTTTCCATTGTATCATCAGAACAATGATGATACAGCATTACCATTCTGGCACAATAAGCACAAATAAGAAACCTTCTAGTTATATTTCAAAGATATTTTGGATGTAAAATGAAGTCATAGGACAGATACAAGGAACTTAAGAAAAGGATTATAACCTGTAAATCCCAAATTCTATAAGAAGAGAAAAGCAATCAGTCTGAAAAGAGAGACTTGAGGCAGAGGAATCAAAAAGTGGTGAAGCAGAAAGGATGTTCCAATATAAAATGTGTTTTGTTTCTTCATATTTTTCCATACTAGCCCAAAGCACACGTCTGGATACATGGCACACAAGCACAATGTAGCACACAAATTAAAATTAATTGATTTTTACCAAATAAATACGTGTTTTAGTGAAAATCTATTGCAATTACTTGAAGTATCCTTTTTCAATACAAATTAATCTAAAAATACAGAGACTGGGCACACTGGAAAATCAATTACAGTGCTTATCCTGCATGAGATGACAGATCTTTGTGATGCCCTTGAGTTTTGACCTTTAGGAAACAAACAAAAAAAAAATCATTAAGAACTCTGCAGATATTTGCTTATATTGGTTGGTTTGGGGGTTTTTGGATCTTTTTGGGTTTTTGCATTATCTCTTCCAAGACAATCTCATCTATATTTTCATGTTGGGTGCATATGACTGTGTTAATATGACTGTTTCCGTGCCTACTTTCTCCTTTTCCACTTTCAGCCATTGCTTTAAGCCAATGTGGTTACAATTCTTGGCCCAAAAGATCTGATTGCCTCCATGTCTTTGGGATTAAGAGCCTTTCACAGACGGCCTTTCTCCACCATCAGTTCTGATTACAGAGAACACAGAACTCCAAAGCAACATCTTTACAGGAGCATCGCCAACCCTTTCCAGACAATTCAAACAAAACTCAGTATCTGTGGATGCTGCTACTGACCCCAGTTGAATGCTGCCCTTTTCTTTGCACTCATTGTAGGTACTGAAGCTTCAGACATTGTCTCAGCTCACAGTCAAATGGTGAATGAGCAAAGCTGTCACTTCATTTACATTCTCATTTCACACGAAAATGAGGTTTGTCTTACACATGCTCTTCTTAACCCTTTTCAGACAACTCGGCAAGTCAGTCATCATAAATCTGTCATATTTAATTAGCACAAAGTTCCTAGTACTGTCTAAGAATTTAACAAATGAAAAAACCAACTCTACCTACATTTTAAGTTACAGAAATGTTATGGCACCCTCAGTTTCCTAGATGTGCAGGCAAAACACATCAAGTGTTAACATGAGTTCTGTTACAGAACAAGGCAAAAGCACTCAGGGAAGATATAGACCATGATATTAATTGGTTTTATAAAGTAAAACTGGAAAATCAGTTTATATCAGGGTTGGGTTTTTTGTTTTTTAAGAGGTTATCACAGTCTTGTTCCACCAATATTCCCAAATTCGCATAAACTGATATTCTTATGAAAACTGAGAGGAAGCACCTCTCAAGAATCTTGCAAGAGTTAAACTAAGACATTCTCATAACCTCATTCTCTTGGCTGTGTCTTGTATTAACACACACAATCATTTCACCACAAGTGACAGTGTGAAACTTATTCAAAAAGGAGGTCTTGCATGTAATGTACCCCTGCAAGTTTACTGATATATGCTAAAGTGATATATATTCCCTTTGTATACTACTGCTAATTACCCAAATAAAATCCACCCTAAATAAGATGGCTTGGATTGTTTATCATTTTTTGCAGAACTGTTCATTAAATACAACACTAGGCATGCATTATTTGACATTGTTGCACAAAGTCTCGCTTTGTTTGTTAAATTACACTTTTTTTTTTTTTTTTTAAATGAAAACAAATCAGGGAGGACATTCTGGACATATGAAGGTACAGAAAGCAAGTAAGAATAGTCAAAAAGGGTCCCTGCTGGACCAACCTGACCACCTGCTATAATCAAATGACCAGATATGTGAACAAGGGGAGAGCAGCAGACAGCATTTCTTGGTCCTTAGCAAGTCTTTCAACCAGAGCCTTGTATCCAAGTTCTGCTGTTACACTTGAGGTGGATGTGGGGTTAAATGGTTGGAAGATCAAGATCAGAGGCTGGTGGTCAGCAGATTAACCATCTCTCTAGATGGAGACCAGTAACTTCACCTTGCATACCTGTGGCAAGGCCAAGCCTAAGGCAAGAACTTAGATAAAGAGAAATGTTCACTTGTGTATTACCAAAGATGGGTGAGGAGTTAGTGCCACTGAACTGTTTGCTTTGCCATCTTCCCAGGTGTCCATTAGAGACATAATGGCTCTCTGGGTTGCTGTGGAGAAAAAGCCTTCTGTGTTGCTCTGTTTGCATTGTAATCCACCTGGAAAAGAGCTGTTATGACCATTATTTCTCTTCACAGAGAGGCACAGCAAGATTACCTCAAGCTGCATTAATGCTTACTGTTTCCAGGTTTGCTGGAAAGTTGTGAGAAATTGTGAAATAATGGGCTGTGGGAAACTCTGGCATCTTTCATAGTGGGATCAAGCTTACTGTCAGTTTACTACAGATTTTTAGCCAGCCTGGTTTCAGTTGAAAATATTCAACCCACTTTTGGCATTGCTCCCGCCTGAACACTGCTCCCCAGGAACCTGGCAATGCTCAGTCCTACAGCACACAGACCTCGTCACTTGGATCTCATCAAGAGACACTTCAGAGTCGATTCTGGAAGCATTTCAAAAAGCAGAGCCATAAAATTCTTCTCAACAGTTTCCTATAACTAGAGATTAATTTTTCATTGTTATAGTTTTAGGATCTGGTGGAATTTTTCTTTCCCCTACCAACGAATTAGGAGTTAATGACCCTATCTTTCCCCATGGCTAGATAACAAAGGAGGAGATGATGGGTGAAGGTGGGTTGCCTAGCGACCTTAATGACTGAGGTGGGTGTGGTGAGGGAAAGTGGTACTTGGATTTTGGCTGGCAGGGGAGGAGGACTGTTGTAGGGGAGAGAGAGACGTCTCCTTCAGAGAGCCTCTGCCCTGCTGGTTTGATCTCCTTCCCTCTTCTCCTGCTTCCAACCCTCTAGATTTCTGAGTTCCTGGTGCTTCAGAGATTGAGACAAAGAGAGAGAGATTTGCTACCCGGGGCCTTTACTGCAGGTTTCATGAGAGAACCGATGGCTGTCGTCCAGGGCAGCGGGGTCCCTGCTCCATCCCCAGCTCCCCAGCCCAGAGCACCGTCCCTCCTATAGCCAAGGACTAGGAAAGAGTTTTGCCCACGGAAAAGGATCCCAGCTCCTCCCTCTCTGCACGGCATTTCCTACCAATCCCTCATGGTCCGCTCCAGAGGGACACACTGAATCACCTGTGCCCCTGGCGGCAGCCCCGCACTGGTCGAGGAGCGGCATCGTCACCTGCTGTCCCTAAATATTACTGCGCCAAATGGGAGCAGAGACTGCATGGTGTTCAGAGGGTTAATTACAAACTGGTTGTTCTGGTTTCTTTGTTTCTCTTGAATAGATATATACATGTAGTAGTTAAGAACTGTTATCCTTTCTATTATCATATTTTAATTAAAGTTTGTTTTAAATTTAAAGGAGGTTTGTCTACTTCTTTGGTTTCAAGTCTAATAAATTTCTTAATTTCCTCTAAATTAAGACATTCACTAATGAAATGCTAATATATAAATAACTGAATATTTATGGAAGTTGAATATCAACAATGAACACATTAATAAATAGCATAAACAGCCATTCAGGATGTAATTCTTTGTAATTGTACTTTTTCATTAATTTGTATTTTGCTACTGCAATTCCTTTCATGGCAGGGCAACACATCACGTTGTTGTTGGTTGGACTTCGCGAACGAAGATCTTGGGATAAGCCTGCGCAATGGATTTTTTAGGTGAGTCACAGGGTGCGCAGAACTGGCCCCACTCCCTTTACTCCTGAGGTTCATCTTGCCACAGCCGAGCACGCTCTGACGGCTACAGCGAGTTCCTCCAGGATTCGAACCAGCGTCCTCAGAGGAGGAGCCGGCTCCACAGGCGGGGGGCCANTATGCCACTCGGCCAACGCCTGCCGCCTCTCAAGTGTAACATACAAACAGCAAAGCAATAATGTCAGGCTGTTGAGAAATCCTGGGAGCCCACGTGGGTCAGAGCACCAGGGGAAGACCTCGCCTTGTCCTCTCTGCCACCGAATGACACAAATGTGGCACTGCAGCCACGCCTGTAACACGAGCTGGGGCAGGCCCCAAAAGGTGGCAACACACATCACGTAAACCTTGTATTACAGACCATAAAAGGCAAATATGTGGATACTTTATCTTGATGCATAGAGTTCAAGCTATGAACTTAGAGAACATATTTCTGTGGGCAGAATTCACCTTAAACTGTGGATTTATCTGTTGCACAGCCTTCATGCCATCACTCTCCATCAACAAAATCATAGCTTTTTCAGGTAGGCATCTACAAAACAGACTGCTCTGAGATTCCAGTTGTGCAGAGATTTATATTCCCTCTAAACATTAACTGACGGAATTTCTGAGATTTATATCTGTAAGCCATTAATGTTTTTATGCATCAGGAAAGCTTTTTATTAATGGTTTAATATTACACCTGTGGACAATATGCTTGCAATATACACTGGATGATTCATCACAGTTGTTGATATTTTTACTGTATTTTAGGTTTACTTTGTGCTGTTTCCAATAAAATAACACCGTCAGAAAAAGAAGTGAGAAACAAAGCTGTAAATGCAGCCTAGAGAAAGGGCAATTAACAGCAATTCCTGGGCAAAAAAAAAGAAATTCCATGAAGTGTAGAAGTCGTATTTTTCATCATCAATGACATTGCCATTGTCATTATTAATATGTCTCTCTACATTTATTGGCACTTTAGTGCAGTTAATGGCCCATTTCCTGTGCTACCTCACTCTTAATCTGTGTCTCTCTTTATTAAACTACTAGTAGGAGAGCAAAGGCAGCACTCTTTACTAATACCTTCCAAAAAAAGACTGGAGGTTGCATTGCTTCAAACAAGAACTACATAATCCTTGGAAATATCCTTAAATTATAAATAACACATTTAATTCATGTCTTAATACCCGTAAGTTCAAAGACTCTGTGATGATTCTTTTTCAACTCATACTTTAAAACTGTTCCATTTTCATGAGTGTATTCAGAGTCAGCAATACAGAAATTCGTGTGTCAGGGAAACCTGATAATGTTCCATTTACTACTGATAATTTAATAAAGTCAAACTGATTTTCAGTGGTTTTTTAATAAGAAATTGTTATTCTACTGTCATTGTGAAAATAAAATATGCACTTAAGGTTAAATATTCATTTTTTTTCAAGAGCAACTGGAGAAAATAATTTAAAGAAAATCAAGGCTACAAGTCAAAATATGGAAATATTTGCTACATTCTTTTTAGACAGAAAGCAGAAATGGCAGAACTCCTGGGTTTTAGATTAAATTTTTTTCTACTTTTTTCGCACTTCTGTTCCAGCAAAATACCCATCAACTGAATGTGCAAATGTGACTATTATGTCAGGCCACACATCACCACATAACTGTTCATCTGGCAGAATTTTACAAATAGAGTTGATCAATGCTCTCAAGAAACTACCTGAATATTTTCCTTAGGCTGACTACATTGATATAGGAAGGTTACTCATAGTTTTGCCTTTCTTCCCTGCAAGGGAGGCAGGGATACTGTTGTCATATCATCATCTGGTGTGGAACAAACACAGAGTTTCACTAAAACTATACTGGATTACAAAATATTGAGGAACGTAACTGAAAAGATCTGCTAATGGTTGTGCTTACAAACATTATTTGCTCTCATGACAGTTTTCTAGCATTGTCATAAATTTGGACTACAATGGGTCATAATCCAATTAAAATTTTATTAATTATAGCAAGTAGGATATGGGCAAAAACAGGGCTGGACGGCAGGGGAGTCTGCGCTCCGCCGACTGCCACGCCAAGCGGTTCAAACAGTCCCTTCTTTATACATCTCCACTTCCGGGTTCGTGAAATAGTGGAGATACTTTGTGCATGCTCCAGTTGTTATTAGGGGTCGTTTTCTGTCTCCCGGTGGTCGTTGGGGCTGAAGTAAGAAGTCTTCCTCCCTTGTCCTATAGTTGGCCCCTCACTCATATGTCCTTATATGGGGTTGTTTGCCATGTTTCTGTCGGTTCCAGGAATCGTCTGGCAGTTATCTTATCTTAGCTTGCACGAGCGGTATCTGTTTGCCATGTTTCTGTTGTTTCCTGGGATATCTGGTTATCTTGTCTCGCACAAACGGTATCGGTGATTGTTTTAGTTTGGTAGGCGATGTCTTTTGTAATCTGACATTTGCATTGGGCTTAACTTAAATCTTAATAAACAATATCATAGTTCATAGTTTTTTACAGCATCATTTGCAATGGAAAGATCATGAAGCCAGTTTTGTTCAATCCTTTCCTACAGTAAACAAATCTCTTGATATACCACTGAAATGTAGGAAAGTGGTGAAATATTCCAGAACAAAAATATTCCTGGACAGCAAAATTTATTAGGATAAGATGGAAGTTGGTATCTGGTAGGAGGTATAGCCCTGACCCAAATTTTTCTTTTTCTTTTTTTTTTTTGTCTCCTGAGGAAGCAATCATCCAAACATCTCATCTATCACAGAAAGCCTGACTACTGCATTCAGTCTCGTTGAGACTCAGATTGACTGTGATATGTCATTTGACTTTGTGAGACTGTAAAGTCATCCATCACATTCTTTAAAACTTTGCATATCACCTTGTGCACAGAAGATGTTCATGGGGAAAAAAGAAAAAGAAAAGAACTGGTTGTTTCACCCTCAAATACTGGGTGACTGCTTTAAGACTTGGTCTACTTAAGACACCAGTATTCATTTATAATTCCGCATTGGAAACATTATTTCCTGTTTGAATTTGACCTATATTTGCAAACAGTTTCAGATCACAGAGGGGCAGATATCTCTGATATTAAAATTAAGATACAATTGTCTGAACAGACTTTCCCAGGAAAACCCATGAGCGAAAATATCCTGGTGTGAAAGTTTACTGACTTTTCATCAAGCATTAAAAAAACCTCACAGAAGTTGGTGAGGTTTTTGTGGGGTTTCTTCCCTTGTTTTATCAGTCAGCAGTTCAACTTCTTCTTGTCTATCCTTCTTATACTCTGGCAATTCCCAAGTGCAACCTGTTTGCTATTTCTCAGCCCCAGAACATTGTATCACCCTCCACAACATTGCACTGCTGCATGCCCAGCACCTTTTCCACCACACGGAGCTCAGACATACATCCTGCAAATCTGGATTTGCATTTTGCATTCAAACCAACAAGTTGCTGTGGTTAATTGTTTTTCCCTCCTTTCCTAAGTGTCAATTTTACAGTAGGTCACTGATTATCAGAGGTGAGGAGGAAAGAGCAGCAATAATCTAAGAAGCCATGCTATGCATTCTCAACTATGAAAGAACAATTTAAATCACATGGAAGCACAAAAAATTAGCCTTCAGTTCTAGACCAATATCTCATTGCCTGAGCTTTGACTAAAAGCTTCCTGAGGCAACTTATTTTGATCAGGTGCAAACTAGATAAAACCACTGTTCCTATACAGCCCATAGATAATGCCATATGTGCCCAAACATTACATAACACTTCAGCTATTAACTATCCATACAGACAGACATCTTGTAGATTATTTTTGCAACATTTCCCCATTACAAGTGTGAGATGGTTCACATGATTTTTTTTCTATGCAGTTCTTGAAATAATTAAGCATATCTATTACTCTGGTGTTTTGTTTAGTCCCTTTGTCATACAACCCTTAAGTAATTATTGCACTACTAGGCTTTCTGACATCCTTTTTCCTAACTGCTTGAGGGACATTTCTATTTATATGGCATTGCATGGCATCACACACTTTATGCCTGATCACATACTATCTGTTTTAGAAAAAAAAATAAATCACAACATAGCCTCAGTTAGAAGGGAGCAACAGGAATCATCAAAGTCCAACACCCAATTAAGTCTTCCATTGTGCTTGATACACGAACTGAAATGACCTCTATCTCTAGATATTAAAAAGATTCTGTTGCTGTCTCCAGATGCCAGACAGAGGCAAATTCACTACTGATTTACTATTCCTCCTTGTAAGATTTAACACCGAATTAGGCTACAATGAAAAAAAAAAAAAAAAAAAAAAAAAAAAAAAAAAAAAAAAAAAAAAAAAAAAAAAAGACAGATACAATTAAACTTAACTATGAAATAAAATATAAACAGAGAAGAAAATTGGGTTAGGTATCAGTTTATCCTTTAACTCCTCACAGCTAATTATAAGTTATGGAGACCCACACCTATTATATAAGCAACCAGATAGAATGCAAAAATACTCATTATTAAACCCATCTGGAAAATCTGCATAGAATTCCTAGAGTAAGGCCAAGCGAAATGAATAACATCAGAATTGGAAGTATCATATGTAGTAATTGACTGTTAACATTTATCCATCTTAAAAAAACTATGCTGCTGAATTGCCAAGAATAATATTTTCACTGTTCTCAGAGAAGTTTTCTCGTTGTGTGACTCGATCAAATATTGTCCTGTAGGTAAGTTAAAGAACACAGGATATTCAAAAGGAAGAGCTAGTTTTCACTGAGAATCCAACCTATTGGCTGGCTTGAAACATCTTTTTTACAAAGTGGCTCTTGATGAATAGGTATTGTCAGAAAAATCAAACCCCTCTTCTGTGTTAATGACTGGGAATGTGGCAATTTCCATTCTTCTGGTCTGTTAACAGCAGCTCCAGCATTTAAAAACCTGAGTATTGAATCTGCAAGCTGAGATAATGCAAGACACCACTTCCCAGTGATGACTCAGTCATCAAAGCATTAGAGAGCTATTACTTCCCTATCCTTCTGCTCAAAAAGCTGAAGGAGCTGTAAATGAAGTGCCTCCTACAACTGCTGTTCTCCCAACACAATCACAGCAAGTGCTACCTGTGACTACACAGGTAAGGAGTTCCCATCCCAAAAGCAACTCACTTCTAACCTACAGATGGGCATCACAGCTAAGCAGCACATGGAGAGCTTTGAGGGAACAGGAAACTCAGTCAGCACTTCTAGTGCCTTGGTGTTATCTCACCACTTCTCAAGTATTCAGTATGGGGTTGGGTTTTGACAACAGCATCTAAAACAGGATCTCAAGACAGAGGTTCTCATATGGCATAAAGCACCTGGGTTTTGTCACCTTATAGGCTGATCTGACAGAAACAAGCTCAGTGTCAGTTAAGCAAATTGTCTGCTACAAATAATCATTCAACAGTTAATTGTAGGAAAAACAATCAGGCCCATGTTATGGGAAGGAGCAATGACTGTCTCTGTGTAGTCTATACAGTCACTTCACTCAGCACTGTTCTGAATTTTGCAGACTGGAATGTCTTTAAGCAAATATGACATAAGAAGTTTAAAGCTGAATAGTATCTTCAAGAAGACAACCTAACTCATACACATTAGGAAATTTTTTTTGTATATCACCCTAAGGAAAAAACCCACACTAATTTTTTCTTATTTTAGGAAAACCAGATAATCTAGAATTAAAGTTTCAACTATTCCTGTTGAAAGGATTACCTACTACAAGGAGCAAGCAGTGTGTGGGTTGTCCAGAACAGAAGGTATGTTCTCATAAAAATTATGTGTTTGAGCACAGAATTTTGCTTCCTTTTTGTTTTAATAACCAGTACAATCATTCCTCCCGACTCCTGACTTCTTAGTCTTTGTTTTCTCTAGTTCCATTTTGACCATTTCAATTCTTTAGCTTAAAGAAATGATTTGGCAAGAATCAGCTGCTTTATTGCTTCACTGCCTCCATACAGTGACACCACAATAATATTTTTTAAAGTTGGAGTTGGTTTTTTTTTGGGGGGGGGGGCAACAGCAAACCAGTAATGAGAACAGTTTCTCCAACAACAATACAAGAGTGTAGAGTGATGGGATATTGATGCCAAGGTGGTAGATGGGAGGGAAGGTGGTTTGGTAGAGGCCTTTTTTTGATGACTTACATCAGCAACCTCAA
Source organism: Formicarius rufipectus (assembly GCA_013399695.1). Lineage (NCBI taxonomy): Eukaryota > Metazoa > Chordata > Aves > Passeriformes > Formicariidae > Formicarius > Formicarius rufipectus. Next base: position 293,511 of record VXAU01002126.1, on the reverse strand, counting down.
TGCAAATGAAATAGATAAAAAACTCCCAAACCCTAGCCAGGTATGATTATATATTATTCAAGTTATATTTCATTCAGTATTAACATTTCTTACAGAACCATCACAAAAAAACATCATTTAGTGTTTTCCGTTACAATTTCAATTTAAGGGCTGGCAATATTTTACCTGTACACTCTATTCAAGATAAGGGCAGACAGGGCACTGAAGCTACTTTGAGAAAATATCACAGCATTTCTGTTTCTACTATTTCTACACTATTTTTGTTTCTACACTGTCGAAAGACCTTGTTACTTTTCTAATAAAAAATACTAAAAGAAAAAAAAATTAAAAAAACCCAACAAACTCAAACTGAAATGCAAACCAAAATAAAGCAGTTTACTGAAGCATCTAGAAAACATAAATACTTTAGTAGGACAAGGGAGCTGATCTTCCCTCTCCATCTGACTCCCAAGACCACACCCACATCCAGCTCTGGGGTTCCCAAAGCATTAGCTTAAAATTGAGAGAAGGTCGATTTAGACTGACTCCAAGTAATTTACACATGCACAGAGCGAGGGTAGGAAGGCCCTGTCACAGGTTGCCCAGAGAAGCTATGGCTGCCCCATCCCTGGAAGTGCTCAAGGTCAGGCTGGAAGGAACTCTGAGAACCCTGGTTTGGTGAAAGGTGTCTCTGCCCATTGCAGTGGGGTTGGAATGAAATGATCTTTAAGGTTCATTCCAAACCAAACCATCCTATCATTCTAACATTAAAAAACCAGGTTTAGGGTACGATCACTCTTAACAAATCACAATAGAGTTGAATGACTATTGCCTAAGTTGCAATGTAAAACAATCTGTTTCCTAGGATAAAAACTAATTTGTCTGCATTCTACTCATTTGAATTTTTATAAAAATCATATACAGAAAAAAGTAATGTCTTTGCACCAGGGATGTTCCAGCTCAAAAAAATCTTTTCTAGATATGTCCTTATAAGATACATGGAACTACAACCTAATCTTGAATTCTTCTGAGGGCAAGTGACACTTAGGGTGTCTGGATTATATTTCACATGTAATTGTGTCATCCACTGTATCTGCAGCGCAAAAAAAAAAAAAAAAAAAAGCTTCATGCATGTTTTTTTACTAATTGGGAAACTATGTAGTAATTTGCCATGGAAGTTAAGCATGCTTCTGGACCTCCTGTGCACCTTCCACAGGTTTAAGGGCAAGGCATTTGATGGTGCAGAGGTAGAAGTTTAAATTACTTCTTTTCCTTCCTTTTACCCCTGTCACAATGTTCTTATGGCTTCTGAACAAGAAGAGGAAAAGTTGTATACCTGTCTGCTGTGGCACCTAATAAATGAATGTCTACTGGCAACATGAGCTCTCCTGATGGAAAATACTTGAGACGTATAAGGGACCCACATTCCTAGGATCAGTTTGGATCAGTAACTCAAACAGGAAATTGGGAGTTTCCAGTGCAATTTCTCCCATTCCTAAGAAATAGATTCGGATGGAGTTATGCAGCATAGTGCCCATTAGTTCATTAAAATTCACTGATTCTTGAACATTTAAATTTAGTTCATAATTAAGTATTTTAAGTAATTATAAAAATAATGTATATGCCTTTCAAGGCAAAGTTTTAAATAGCATTACAATATCCAATTACTGTTTTCATTTGCTATTCTGTTCATTACTTTCCTATTAAATTACCAGATCCTGTTACCTTTCATGCTAAACACTCCAACATGGACTCAGATCTCTCAAACATGCTGCATTAGTCTTACATTTAATTTCCCCTAAATTCAAGTTTTTCTCTTTCATGATACTTTATTCAGCACTGCTGCATCAGTAAACTGTTCAGTAAACTGAAGTATTAGCTGACCAAAGACAGGGGAGGAGGGAATTCTCTACAAGTCTGTACTTATTTATAGTACCCTTTCTTTTAATGTGAATTTACATTAATGTAACTCTAAAAGGAAAAAGGAAAAAAAAAAAAAGAATATCGATTAATTTAATAGACACTGCAGTTATGGGGATTTCAGAAATTTGAGAGAGAATTAGAAAATGTACTTTGAATTTCTTACCACACTAAAGCCCACATATGAAGAATAGGAGAAAAAGAGATATTTAAAACAGAAGATATATATGTATATTATTCACCTTTGAAAGCATAAGTACTAGAGCCACTTTTTGTATAAAAGTTGGTTTGGGTTGTTTGGGTGTTTTTAAATCTTCTGCAGAGCTTCATGGCAATTCTTGCCTCTCAAGCATCACTATTTAACACTCTACACTGAAAAGTAGCTTTGGAACAGCATACCTGGTAACACAGAGTGACCAGCCACCACTGAAACAGTGCTGTGCTTCCACAGAGGATTTTCTCACTTCCCATGAATAACTACTTTTCATTCACTTCATGCTTTGGTGTTTGAGGGTATTCTCACTTGTAAACACTTCCCTCACTTATGAAAGTGCCCCAGTAAAGCTCTCTGTTACTGGGAGTTTCTATCCATAATTACTGTTCCATAACTGCTCCAAAGAAGAGACATCTGCAGTTGCTCATTACCATTTCATTGTTGTGTATTTAAGTATTTTGGAAGCACCTTTGATTGTGCAATCATTAAGGGATCTGGGGTATTCTGCAAAAGAGTATCAAATCAACGAAAGGCAAAAGTCAAGTCTCCTGTGGATTTCAGTGTCTGGTAGGTCTGAGACTTTAAAGAGAAATGTAAAGAGATTTTAGGAGTCTTTTGTTTGAATTTCACACACTACAGCGACATTTTTTTTTTTTCCACCTGTGTGTGAGTATAGAAGAGCATCTGAAGGAGAAGGAATGGGAAGGCTGAGCAGTAACAGAATCTGATGAGTGACATCCCTGTGTCAGGCACTAACTGAGAATTTTCTCAGCACTGATGCTGCTGCACAAGAAAACCACAAAACCTTCAGCACTCCAACATGCTCCACACAGTAGCTCTGGAGAAAGCAGGTAATTACTACTTCTGTTAATCTAACTTGTTGGACTGACCAAACAATGCAATGGGCACAGCATTCTCTAAAGTACAGTCAATTATTTAGTATGTGCCTTGTTGCCACTTAAACTTTTACTGCCACTTATAACTATTCCTTCGCACAGATACTTGATTTAACCATGCAGTATTTCCTAAGGGCGCATCTTCATGTCCCAGATTCTGCACACACATGCTTGGCTTCTCAGGACTAGTTTTGGTTGTACTTCAAGTTGTGGGGTTATTTTCATTTTGTTTATTTGTTTCTGGAGTCTTGTTTCCTTTTGGTTGTGGAGGGTTTTGTTTGGGTTTTTTTTTTTTTTGGGGGGGGAGTGTGTTTGGTTGGTTTTTCCTACATTATTAGCTACTTTTCTTTTCTTGACTGAACTTCCCCTGCCTTCAGCAGTCCCTTCAGAAGGGCTTTCTTAGCTCAATTTAAGTACTTTAATCTCCTCACCTACCAAGTATTTCCTCAATAACTACAGCTACCCAATCCAAATCCTTGTTGAAAGCCTTAGTAAAAACAAATACCATTTCAACATACACATAAGAACTTAAACAATTTTTCTGGTTTGTTGGTGTTTTGTTTTGCCTTTTTTTTTTAAATTTTGTGGTTTGTGGTGGGGGGTTTTGGCAGGGGTTTTTTGTTACTGTGGTGGTGGTGGTTTTGGGGAGGGTGTTTTTTGCACACATATATTTAGCTTTCTTGTTAAATGGAGTTTTTAATTAACTGTACACATTTCTTTTTGTTGTACTTTTGCTACTGGTTTTGTCTGTTATGATAGACATCATGTACCTGAGCCATTCAGTTATGAGACTTAAATAATGGTTCCTTCAAGTACTGCTGAAATCGTGTTTCTATAGTTTACTTTGGAAGCCACATAGGGATGGAAAGTTTGGGAAGGTATTCGTGCAACAGAACAAGACGTGCAAAAAGTATGTATGACAGTTTCCCACTTAAAGTAATAAGGCATACACATTACTTTCTGAAATAAGATTTTGCTTTTATTTACAATTCCTCACACAACTGATTAAAATTATAGTACAATCACTCAGCCTTCCATTGTCTATTGAAGTTGCTTAGGTGAACATTTGTATTTGTGTAATTATATAAGTAGACTCATTCCATTTACCTTTTAAGGTGTAATGAGATGTTACTGGCTGCTCTCACGCTTTACAGACTTGGTTTGTTTGTTTCAGAAGAAATTTAAAGGCAGAGGTATATATAATTTTTTTTCAATAAGATGATTAGCAGTCTATTCATTTGTACTTTGATCTATCCATTCCACAGTAAAAATTACCATTTTTATGGTAGCTATTAGCAAAATAGTTCTGAGATAATATTTTGACATATTTCCTAATGGCAACAAGTCATCAATTGAGCTATTTCCAACAGACACCACAAAAAGGCTTTTAACATTTAACAGACTGTTTTAATATTGTTTCCCTGGAGGAAATATGTGAGAATCACTGGAGCTCTCTGCAGTACATAAATATTTTATACATTGAAGAGACTGCTGATGAGTATATCTAGATGGGAGAGATAAAGTAGACACACACAGTTAATACAAAATTAGTCAGTTTTCCTAAATGGTGACTTTTGTCCTTCACAGCTGAAGGTACTTCAAGTATACCAGTGTCTCTGAAGCTGTTTTAGACTAATTTCACATGAGCATCAAAAGGGCAGATTTATCACAATAAACCTTATTTTAAATGTTGCAAGTTAGTCTGCCTAAAACACAGAATTAGTTATTTTGTTCCTGGAAATGATGGTAAACGAAAATGGTGAATTTTACGTGGACCTAATAACTGATACTTAATCACATGAACTTAAACTCACTATAATAGCAATCAAAATCTTGCATGAATACTTTATCTCTCCAGGTGATCATCACATCAGTTTGAGAAGAGGGACCATTTTCCTTTTGTGTAGTCACAATGGATTTCATATACTGCCACACAAAAAAATTCATGGCCTGAAACAACACAGTCTTTGCAGGAGTGACATATGTTAATACCACTACTATGAGCAAGTGGAAAGCTTACTCTTTTATTTAACAAAGGCAAACGATTTGCCAAGGAACAGGAGAACGCCTGTGGTCCCAGGTAATTATTGAAGACTGACATGAGACCAGAAGCAACCTGTATGACTGAACCAAATGTTCCTCCATGTGAGAGGGTTGTGAAACAGCTGTAGCATCCTTTCACTTAGAAGCTTGTGCTTCAACACAGCACTCAGCCATTACTGAAGGTACCAGGCATTTCAATGTACCAAGTTCCTAGCTGTTTATTTAATAAAAAATCCCCTCTCTCATTTAACATTGTGCTTAAATATGTATTTACAACCACCAATCTGGATGTTATCCACTGTTTTGTACAACTTCCATTCCATCAGTGTCAAGATACCCACTTACAATATCAAATTTTTCAGTATGAATGTGAGCCCTTGTCTTCAAGTGCAGAGGAGAAAAAAAGGCAACAAATGCACAACTACAATAATAGAATAACTTAATTTATAGCAATTGGCTCTAAAATTCCAGGACCCTAAATTCATTCAGTTTGACTTCTTGATAATGGCAATACATGGAAAAGAAACTGTTTAAAGGTTTCAAAAGTAAAATAGATGCATGCTATCCGGGTTTGGATATATGTGTAGAGCCTCGTTGGAGTGTTGGGTGGTGGGATGGTCGCAGCGATATGAATTAGGCTCCTAGGTTAGACTTTCCAGTCCATGTATCCAGGAGAGGAGGGGGTGCTCTCCCCTGGTTCCCCCCCCGGCCACGTGGTGCCTGAGCCCTGGGCAAAGGACACAGAGACCACACAGCTTGGAGAGGGTGCAAGCAGAGAGAGCATTTATTCAGGAAGCAGGGACTTTTTATAGTCCCTTGGAGGGGGTTCAGATTCTCCAGTGGGGGGAAAAGGTATTGTGTGGCTTTGGGCCAACAGGGATGAGGGGATTAACATATAGGCAGGGAAAGGTTTCAGGTAGAAAGGTGGGTCACGCCCCTCGGTACCCTGAGGAGGGGTCACAAAGGATCTCTGGGAAGCACATGGTTTCGGGGAAGTGGTACAAATGGATTCTGGGAAAGGGAGGACATGGATTCCGGGGGGAGGACATATGGAGAAGGTAAACACACATTTTAAGCAATATTAAAACATCAGTTCAAGGTATCCACATTCTCTGAATGGCTTTCTTCTGTCCATCTCTGGCAGGACTCTTTCCAGGTTGTATGTGGGAAATCCATTCCCACAGCATGCTGACAGGGCACATTATAAAGAAAGTCTTTGAAAGATCTCAACACAGGAGTGTACTTTCAGTAACCAGAAAGGTAGAAGTAATTTGAGGAAGCAAACCCCATAAAGAAATCAGATAATTTAGCATAATAAATTCAATTATTTGGGGATTTAATCCTCCCTTTCCATATCAGACAGCCTACAAAATTTCACTTCTAAAAGGGTTATCAAGTTTCTAGGAATGCTACAGAATTTTCCACCTGTTCCTACTCTCATCTCCTTCAGTAACATGTCTCTGCCTGGCCTTCTCTGGAAATACAAATGCAGCTGTCATTTCCAGCTGAATCATTCATCTCTGAGCTTTCCATTCTGACATCTCCTCATGGCTGTTGATATTTCAGCTACAGTTCGACAAGGCAAAACCAGAAATCCTGACCTTCCCACTCAAGTTAACTCTTCCACTAGTCATGCAAGGCAGTACTCTGCTCTCTGTCACTCAAACTCATCACCTGTCACTGCCAACTCTGTCCCTCCCATCTAGTTATCCAGCTAAGCCCTGGTTATTTCTCTTGCTACATTTTAGAATGGATTTTCATGTCCATCCATGCACCAAGGACTCACAAGCCACTATTTTCATCACAACATATTTATACCACTGCACTACACTCAATGTGGTCTAGAGATGAACCTCCTTGCTTCACTTCATTTACCAGTCTTTCAGCTTCACTGACAGCTCTCTTCATGCTTTTTCTTATTCATTGTGATCTTATATGGCATTTCTTATTATGAGGAAATTATTTTTCCATGCAAGAGTGTATGGTGCAAACACAGACACTGCAGTCAAGGCATGACAACCTTCACTAGTCTCAGCTGCTGCCAAGCCAAATGCTGTGTCCCCATTGTCACACACACATGATAAATAATGCAGGTCACTGCATTCAAAGAAGAGGAAGCAGCAGAAACTAAGAGAGCTGGCAGACTTCCTATATCACACACTAGAGCAGGCGTGTGACAAAGAAAAGACGGGCTGAAGGGGGAAAAGATGGCTATGCTGAAGCAACAGTATGTTTGTAAGAAACAAGGACATAAAAGCTATGAGTGAAAGCAGGTAATCCAAAAGAGCAGGTGTTTCTTATAAAAGGGAGGCAGAAGGAAAGAAAACATAAGCTAGCGGCTGCACAAAAAAAGTCAAGACAGGTGATGGTTCCATGTTTGCTGTAAATCTCTGCTTCCTTAGAATCTTCACAGGTAAGTGATTTTTAAGCCCAAAACCTATAAAACAGTGATGGGAGCAATAAAAAGTTTGATGTGAAAAAGTCCACCAGGGTGAAAAGATGCTCAGACCAGAGATCAGCTGCACAGAAGGACAAAACCATGGGTCTGATCTGCTGCAAATCAACAAGAATCCTTTGAATAAAGTCAATGAATAAAACTTTGGGCTGGAGAAAAGGAGAGAGGGCAAATGAATAAATTTAGAGGTGAAAACTACCTGGAAAGAGGAATCCATCCTGAGGGAAGCTAAAACTGAGCAGAAAAACTGATTTTATCCATTCTTATTACTTGTCTTCTGCAATTATATTTCAAGTCTAGACTATCATTAATATACATACAGTAAAAATACACAGTAATTATACAAGCCATTTCAGTCATCATTGCCTTATTAAAATTTGTTTACTCAACAAGTATCTCCATTTAATATAAAGCATGACAGGACAAAACCCCTATTGCTACTGAATTAAAATTTTAACCCCTTCTTTCTATACCTTTTTAAGTCTAAGTACAATCAAAAATCCCAGACATAACAGAAAATACCTGATTCACAGATAATAGCTAATATCACATTCAAAGTGTTTAATAAAAATGAGATACAAAAATTTTGAAGCAGTTCGATTTCTTATTTAAAATTACATCTGCTACATGTATTTTCTAAGCCTTGTTCAACATTTCCTACTATGATAATTTTCTCCTCTAAAAATATCCCCAAATTCTCTTGCAACAAATACTAAATGAAATGCTGCAGATCCCTTCTGAAGAAAGCTCTCACAGAGTACAATTAGAAATGTCAATCTGAAAATGTCAAAATATCTCAAAAATAAACCTCTTGAAACTGCAGAAATGTAAGTGTTTCAGCATGCTGATCCAAAAGCCTTCTGTCAGGTCAAGAGAAAATGGCACATTGTCTGCAGTGAAGCTTTTTGACTGTGTAGCTCTCCCCTGCTCTAACTATTAGAGCCACTCAAATTGTATTCCTTGGTACATAATTAGATGACCAACAGATTATCAGACAGAACTTGAGCAAATTTCATTCCAGCCCTTGGAGAGGGAAGATGTGTTCCTCCAGTGCTCACACACAGGAGAAAAGAGCTCCAGCCTGAGCTGTGCAGGAATAAGAGATTATGTTTCCTGCAAGTGATTTGAAACAGCACATTTTGAGTCTGTTCAGCATAGGAAAACATTACATTCTTAGAGCACCAGTGAAGCCTTTCCCTCTGTGTCCTTGATAGCCAACTAACTGAATTTCCTGTCAAGTGATCCAAAAAACTTGGTACAAGTCTTACAAAACACAGCTGTGTTTTGCTTTTAAGTACTGAAGAGATGACTTTGGTTCAGTTGCTCAAGTCTAAACACTACTTTCAGGGCCAAGCCTGCAGAGTCTGTTCAGTGGGCTTTTTATTCAGAAAATCAGATTTATTTGTTCTCCTAAAAGCACCTCTAATAGCTTACTACTCAAGTCTACAAATATTTGCATTATTAGGAGACAGATAATGCTTGGGATAGAAGTGAGGAGATAGATTTGTGAATCCCAGTCTGCAGCAAGGAAAAGTGTTATTGTTTATGGCCTTTCTTTGCTTGATGAAAAATTGAGGTAGTGAAGCTTCTGTTAATTTGTTTGCTGTGGGAAATACCCATTGGTCACCCATCAGAAATTACCATGTCCTACAGGACAGTTAACAGCATACTGTAAGAGAGGAATGAAAAGGTTGTGTATCTGTTCTGCCTCACATCTTTTGGAACCAGATTGCTCCCAAGGTCTTGGATCTGTCGCACCCTCCTCACACTTTACTTAGTAAAAGTTTCTAGAGGCCTGGGATTGGGGTTTGTTTCGTTGATGATGGTTGGTTTTTGTTTGTTTATTTGTTTTTTTTCACCATCACACCACACAGATATTTATATGTTCAGGCCAAGTTTGGTTTCTAACCTAGGTGTTTGCTTTCAGAGAAGACCAAACCAATCTATTTCTTCAAATCATTGAAGAAAAAAACAGGAAAAAACTGGACACACTCTGCAACTGCCTCTGTCTACAAACAAACAGTGTGGTGACCCATCATCTCTTTGAGACTTTAGAAGGGGACACCAACTAACCTGGAACAGTCTTGTTCAAGTTATTTAATGATTAGCTTGAAATTCACTTTCAAATGGCAGGTGGGAGAGTGGAAATTCAGAGGTGAGACAATTTTTGCATCCAAATGCTAGGAAAACACAAATCAAACCAGGAAGTTATTGACACATTAAAATTAACAACAGATATTTAACCTCACATATACAGTTTCCATTCATTGTCTCTTAGTAGAAAGATATTTGCAGAAGCAGTTTTCTCTAAAAAATATTGAACAGTGGAGCTTAGTAAATCTTGAGGGAAAAGTGTGACCATGTCTTCTGATTACTACCAAATTAATGCAGACATAGCAGGAACATTAAAGACAGGAATATTATTTCTGAAAATATTCTGAATTTATAAACAGTAGAAGATTTTACTTTTTCATTGGATCAAGTGAGCTAGTCCAACATTTTTACATGTTTTTGGTGAAGTTCAGCTCAAGGTTAAAACTCCTTTACATAGTGATTTTATAAAGTGCAGCACTGACACATTTAACCAGATCATTTGAACAGGATTCTTGAGTTTCATCTTGAAAAAGAAGTGAAAAGACAAAGATTTGATGACTGTAGACATTAGTGATCTGCACAAGCAATTGAGTGGAGCTTATTTTGGTTGCAATATGGCTTGGTCGTCTCTTGCACTGTTATGAAGGTCCAGCTTTTGTGAACATGACAGATAAAGGCTGGGCAACTGTTCCAGATTATCCAGACCAGTGCACACACATGCATTCCACACACAAACTGAAAGCTACTCATCACCCTGTGCTCCCAGGACCCTGGTTACAGACAATCTGTGAACAGAAAGGGATGACAATTACTCAACTTCTTACACATTGCAAATTATCTGCTATTATGATTTACTCATTCAGGCTCCAAACACCATATTTAAATGTGTGAATCTTCTCACTTCCTTGTTAATAGTGAAGGGCACTGTTGCATTTACATTTCTCTTCGAAGGCTGTTTATGCAGTTTATGCCAGATCCTCTTGGAGGAGGAAATTGATATACACTGAAAGTTTTTTTGTTTGGTTTTTGGAGGATT
>VXAU01002126.1:224561-282639 GCA_013399695.1 Formicarius rufipectus | reverse complement strand
GGGAGGGGGCGGTTTGTGTTTTTTTTGAAGTTACTGTTACTTGTCAAAGAGTTTTATGTCAGAACATATAAAAAGTATCTTAGTTCATTGTCATGCCTATGCCAACAGAAGAAAATCAATCTGCTCTCTTGCAACAATGTTACTACCTGGACAGCAATTAATGTTCAGGCAATGAATTCGTAAGAGTGCATGGAGATAAAATTAACTCATATCCAACACAGCTAGAACAGAGTGGTGACCCTACCCTGGTGGATCACCAGGAGCCCACAAAAGCTGCTCTATCAGTCCACTCTTAAACTGAACAAGGGACAAAAAGGCTCATGGGTCAAGGTACACAAAAAGAGATCACTCAGCAAACATACTGGCAAAACATATTTGACTTGGGGAAATTTGGTTTTCAACATTTGTACTAACAATTAATACAATCTGTGTTACCAAAATCAGAAGTGGCAAACAACATTCCACACCAAACACTGGACTTTTTATACCAATTCTATTAAAACAGTGCTCAGTTTCAGAATACACAACATATTCAGTTGTTATGTACCCTGAATGAAGGGGATGGGGAAGGCAAGTCAACCTGATTGACTGGAACAAAAAAATAACACCACACATAAACTGTTTGCTAGTAAAGGTCCATGTTATTAATGTTAATCTTGTCTACCAGATAACACACTTGACAGTTAACTGCAAGAATGTACAATGTCAAGAAAAATATAATTAATAGACAATATCAGCCCTAGCTGGCTGGATGAAGCAGTTTAATGTTATTTGGGTTATTTTGTTTTTTTTAGTGCTAGCTTGATTTCTTGGCCCACTTTCAAGATATTTTTCAGAATATACTTCTAAAAGCAAATAGTAATAGTAATTCAAGCTGCTATAAAAAAATATATCTGTCCTGGTTATAATTGCAAGGACCAGTTTGTCATTGTGTGTAGGTGTGTATTCTAAACCCTCTATGTGATTTTCTCATGAACTACCCACAATGGACCATTTGCAGCAGTTGCCCAGGGCACACCTGACCCCTCGGGCTACAAGCTGGGTGTTTAGGAGCTTCTGTGAGATAAGGAAGTTTTCCTGTCTTCACACCAATGGCTCAGGTGTGATAACCCTCCCTTCAGGGAGCCATTTTCACCTTCACACCCACCTGAGGGGTCATGTCTGCTAATGGGCCATCGGGGATGCCAAAAATATGCCATGATTCAACTCACAGAGTATATCACCCACTGTGAAACTCCACACCCTCGGGGAGGGACGGGGCATTCTCATCTGAGCCCAAGCATAGATAAGCTTGGGGTTTTGGGACTGGGACACCACTTGTCAGATCCAGAGGAGAACTAGAGCCTGGACTGTGGCTCTCAACCAGACTGCAACCATCATCCTCTCCAGCAGGCTTCTTTCTTTTTACTTTGAACTCGGGGGGCCACATGGGGTTGGCAGGTTCCATTCTGCTCATGCCCCACGGTGCTGTCCTGTGCATCTGTTTTTGTGGGTGAAATGGATTTTCCTTTTGTATCAGTGTATTTATTGTGATCTTTTTATTAAATTGTTATTCTGACTGGCAATCTCATTCTGAATTGGGTTCATTTCTCCTACTGGTTTACCTTTAAGCCAGCACAATGTCCTACTCCAAAACCCTAAGTTGGGAAGCAGGGGAAGAGGATGAAGTTTGAGTTTCTTGCTCTAGAAACTTCACATGCCCAAATGACAAATTCATCTTGTTTTTACAACTGTTTCCCTCCAAATGGGTAAAAAAGCTCAGTCACTATCATCAAACAAGATTATTTCCACTCTCTCAGATTTCTTCTAGTTTTAATTAAAAAAAAAATACTTTAAATATCATAGATATAAGACACATAAAAAGATTTAAACTACAGATGTCATCTACTGAAACATTTAAAGTAGCAAATTGAAACAGATTATACTGAAACGTATTCTAACAAGAAAAAAAATCTTGTTCAGGGTACTATTTAAAGTCCGAAAGAGTTCACACACTGAGGCAAAACACAAGTATAATGTTGAAGCTTCATTTTGCTGATCTGGTGGGTACAGACACATTGGGAAGAGGGTAATGCAAATTACAGAAGTTCATCTCAGTTTTCAAATGAACCATATGTACAATTAAAAAAGAAAACCTAAAGAAAATATCATAGCAATTAATATGAACTGGGAGTCTCAAGTTATACAAAATAATGAATGTTGAATAGGTAAAAAAAATTACTTCTTCAGAGTATAATGAGAGAACTCTACAACCAGCAGCACTGAAGAAAATAAAAAGAATGTACTACCATGAAAATAGTCATTTCTAAGACACTGTCAGTATTACGTGGCAACATTTAAACTACACAATTGCAAAGGAAGGTATCATCAAATACCCTTTGTCACCCTTGTCTAAGTTTAGAGAACTTAGAAAATGTATAACTAAAGTAGAGGGACAAGTCTCCTTTAATTTCAAAACAAAATTTAATTAAGGTATGATAAATGGAAGGATAACAGTTCCTAGCTATGAGATATATATATATATATATGTATATTCAAGAGAAAAAGCAGAACAACCAAGACTGAACGAATAAAAACTCCTGAATCAAACCCCCACACACACATACAGAGTCTGTCCCTGCCGGGCTCAGTGGTATTTACGGGCAGCAAGCGAGGAGATGAGTGACCGATGCTGGGATGCCCCCAGGGGTTGGTGGATGGGAAGAAAGGCTCCGGTGTGTCCCTCCAAAAAGCTCGGCTTGTCGTCTGCTGGCCATTAGGATGGGGCTTCCAATGTAAAAGTTCTCTCACGTCTGGGCTGGCTGCCACTGGGCTCCCTCGCAGAAGGCCCGATGTAAGGGCCCCCCCCGCCCAGCTAGTGATGTCTTCCTCTCTCTCTCTCTCAGACAAAGTCAAAAAAACAATCCAAAAGGCTCTGTAAAATCCAGGTATGGGAAAAAGAAACAGTAGGAAAAGCAAAGAAAGAAAACCAAACTCAGGGGTTTCTCCTTCAGCCGTCTCCCCACTGCCAACTCCCAAAAACCAGTGCCGCTTTCCCCACACCCAGCGAACCCACCGTTCAGGTAACGCCCTACCTTCCTTTGTCAATGGCAATGAATAGAGATAGACACATTCGCACCTCATTCTGGTGGTGGGGGAAAGAAAAATTCCATTAGATTCTGAAACTATAACAACCCTCTTCCCTCCAAAATGGAGGGCTGTATTTATGTCATAAGACTAAATGTTTTATTTCAAAAACAATTCTGGAAGATATTTAGAAGCCACTTCAGCAGTGAATACTTTCAAAGTGTTTATCTGGACCAGAACTGACTTGCAGTGCTAGTCACTATATCAGATACCTGCACCCAAACCCAGAAGAACAGAATGATCTTGTTGTTGGCTAGACTTCGCAAACGAAGATTTTGGGATTAAAAAAACGGTGAGGCACAGTGTGCGAGGAACTGGCCCCGCCCCCTTTACTCCTGAGGCTTATCTGCCACGGCCGAGAGCAGCTCAGATGGTGACAGCGAGTTCCTTCAGGATTTGAACCGCTGTCCTCAGAGGAGGAGCCGACTCCACAGGCGGCGACTTATACCACTCAGCCAACATCCTGCCACAGAATGATGTGAGAGCCAAACAAATAATGGAATGGCTGATATATAATGATTTAATGTTTTCAACTGAGTTATCACATAATTATAGCATTCAATGCATTTATGGAACTAGACTCTGTCAGTATACCCTATGGTAAAACATTGTGTTCTACTCAAGGTTTGAGCTATATCCGTATGGGGCAAAAGACATTTAAGCACCAGAAATAACTGTTATATCCAATATCAGATTTTAGAAACTTCCAGAAGGTGCCTGAAGTGACACCAAATGAGTTTTTGACTAAAACATATGCCTTCAAAGTATACAATGCTTAGGACAGTATATTCTCACAAGCAGACAATGTAACCGAAAAGCAGAAATCATTATATGCATGTTGCTGGCCAAAGGGCCTCCTTCAACCCCACATTCCTTGCTGCTTTCCTTAACATCCAGAGGACTAAACCACATAGCTTCTGCCAAATAGTTTTGGATGCATCACTAACACAGTTTCCTCTAAATAAAAGGGAGTGTATTTAGGAATGAAAATTATCCTATTTTAATGTGAATGAAAGACTTGCTCCTATCAAGTGTTGATGTATTTTTTTATTGTTCTATAGAAACATCTTTATACAAAGTATGCAATCACTAAAACTGTATGTAGAGCCTAATTTCCTCTCAAGCAAGTTTGTAACTAATAGCATTTTATTTTATGTCACTGACATTGGGACAAAAGATCATTCCTAAATCAGTCAAAACTTGTGGTGAGAGGGTGATGCACTGGAACGGGCTGCCCAGAGAAGCTGTGAATGCCCCATCCCTGGAAGTGTTCAAGGCCAGGCTGGATGGAGCTCTGAGTGATCTGGTGTACTGGAAGGTGTCACTGTCCATGGCAGTGAGGTTGGACCATGATGATATTTAAAGTCTCTGCCAACTCAAACCATTCTGAGATTCTGTGATATTCTGTCTTTGTAAAACTGAGCTATCACACAATTTTGTCACTCACAAAACTATAAATTTATGGTTCTGTGCTTGAAGCCAGTGGTTAAGAACAACAACAAAAAATAACAAAAACTCCTAGTTCCATATTTCTGATTCAGAACATAGTAGAAACATCCTGCTGCATTTATCAAGGGCACTGATATTACCTAAGTGGCCTGCCAAAAGGAGCCATCAAAAAGGCACATATTTGAGCTGTGTGTGAGAAGGGGGTCAGTGTCACTTGTATAGTTTGAAATGCAAAAGCAGTTTAAAAGAAGGATTCAATTAGTTCATGCATTTACTGTGAGTAGGAGGTCTCATTGGGCTTGTCAGAGGAAATGCTATTTAATCAACAATGTCAGTCAATTCTTGTCAAACCTACTACAGTTTTTCAAAATCCAAAATGTTTTATAAAATTGATGAAAAATTATATGTAGAGATTTGGTTGCTTTAAACTAAATTACAGTACTTGAGCCTTTTCTAGAAGTTTCTGGCAGGAGACATTGTTCCCATGCTTATTTTAAAAGCCTCCATTTCTACATTTTGGAAGAAACGTTTAATATGCCTCTGCCCAAATACAATTTAGGCCATCTACAAGAACATTTAATTACATAATTATGAAATTACATGAGACAGGTATTAATTTAAGCTGTACCATTTTCTGCCCAAGTTGCCATACAGCAAGTGTTCATCATACAGGAACAGGCTACCCCTTGGAAGAATATTACTCCTGGGGAAATAACACCTGCTGCTGCACCTCACCTCAGAGATCAATCACCTTTACATCAGGCCGTTTTAACAGAACTGCCTGGTGCCCAGAAGGATTCAACCAGGGTTAGAGTTATAAGACTCTAGAGAACACGAGATACATTATGAACAAGATTCAGAGGAAGTTGCAAGAAATTAGATCTGGGCTAACACCAAAGCCAGAGCTATAGTTTAGTATCAAGACCAGCTGCTGAGTTGGCTTTGACGTTTGAGTAAAGTCAGCCTAAGAAGCCCAGAACTGCATGAAAACTGCTGTGCTGCCCTCCTGGGTGCCTGCATGGTGAAAATCCCTGAAAGGGCCAGAGTAGGCCCTTGAAGAGAGTAGCAGGCCAAGCATCACGTGAAAATCTTGTACAATTCCAGCTGTCCAAAGGACTGGGACTCAGAAACTCTGTAGATTTATCTGGTACAACCTCCAGTCTTATCAACTTACTACTTCTACCCACGTGTCCAGGAAATTTCTCTTAGGTAACAGAAAATTAATATTTATTTTTTAAAATAAATGAGAGTCTAGGCAGTGAAACAAATCAACATTATTCAATAACTCCCAACTACTGTCTAATGTCTCCTAACTACTGTTTTTGTACCACACAGGGATGTAGGTTAGAAACACTGAACTAAAGGAAGCGGTGTAGTGGGGTACTGCAAGCCTGATATTAAGGAACTGCAAGTGCTTCTCCAGAGGACTAAAACCACTGCATCAGCTTTTCCCAATAAAGAGCAAGTTCACTTTGATTAGTGTCAGGTCACAGAACAAAGTACATTCTGGCTTATGCAGAAGTACATAAAAATAAGATGGATGAAACAGCTTCATAAACACTTGTGAGCTCCAGCAGGAACTCTCTGCAAAGATGAAGCTCTGGAAGTTCCAAAGGAATTATTCATAAGAGGAACAGATGTTCCTGCAGCCATATATGGACAAACTATTAGACCCAAATCAAACAGAAGATTTCTTGCTTTTAAGCATGATATATTGAATACCAGCACCCCCCTAACTGAGATGGATTTACAGTGACTTGACAAACAGAATTAGGAGACAAGAGGAAAACTGATATTTAGAAAAACTGGAACAGAAACATCTTACAGTATTGGCAATACTGCAGCAAGGCCCTACTCAAAGCAACAAGTAGTTTACCAAAAAACCTTAGTGTGATTGATAAAATTTTGGAATTATTATGGCCATGAGAAATTTTTGCTGCCTTCCAGTAAGCTCAGGTTTTAAAAGGTGTTTCTGAGAAACCTAACTTAATTTTTCTTAGCTTTGGAGAGTAACATTCTGGAGAAAGGTTTTTGAAATCACTAGGGTTTTAACAGCTACTGCTACAATCAGCCAAGGAATGAAGACAGACTCCTTTAATCATACTGAGCTATATACTGTTATTAAGGCATCATGTCCTTCTGCAAAGATGAAGAAATTCTAACAATGCATCTACCCTTAGCACCACCTGACAAAAATGCAGCTTTGTTATTTGGAAAGAAATGTGCAATTTATCATTAATTTGGCTCAGAGCCATCCCCAGTATTGATACAGACTGTGAAACGCATGGATCAAGAGCAGTCCTGCTGAGTAGGACCTGGGGATAATGCTGGACAGGGGGAAAAAAAATGTCAATGGGACAGCAGTACACGCTTGCAACACAAAAAACCAATCTTACCCTGGGATGCATAAAAAGAGTCATCAGCAGGTTCAGGGAGGTAGTTCTACTCTACTCCACTCTCAGGAGACCGCTCCAACTCTGGTGTCCCCAGTACAAGACATACATGGATCTGTAAGAGCAGGTCCAAAGGAGGAAGTAAACTATTAGAGGGTTGGAACAGCTGTTCTATGAGGAAATGGATTTGGAGTTGTTCAGTCTAGAGAAGGGATAGCTCCTTGCTGCAAAGAAGAGAACTTACTGTAACTCTCAATAAATTAAGAGGAAATAGGGTGCTTATAAGTAAAATGAGAGGGACATTTTAACAAAGACTGTAGTGTCAGGACAATGGGCAATAGCTTTAGACTGGATTATATCCAACTTAGATTGCTGTAAGGAAGACTTTTTTCATTAACACACAACAAGGGTGGTGAAGCACTGGCACAGGTTGCCCAAAGCAATGGTGGTTGCCCCATTCCTGGAAGTGTTCAAGGCCAGGCTGGAAGGGGCTTTGAGCAACTTGGTCTAGTAGAAGGTGTCCTTGCACATGGCGGTGGGTCAGAATGAAATAAGCTTTAAGATATCTTCCAATCCAAAATATTCTATGAATACATGAACCATCCAACAGTTGATCGGGATACTCTTAATTTTCAACCAAGAAACCAATACAAGAGACTGTTTTGAACTGGTGTTTTTGAGGGTTTTTTTCCTTTTCAAAGTTTATTAAATCCCAGATATTTTACACAAGTAGCAGACAAAGGAGTAGCTAGTTCTAGAAGTGCATATAGCTTTTTATACCATACAGCTGGACAAACAAACATGTCGAGCTTCACTCTATAAAACAACATCAAGTACTTAAAAGTTCAGAATATTGAGGCTGCTTTGGTTGATGTCTTTGAAGAAGTGTTTATTATCATAACACCTTGTCACCAGAGAACTACTGTTATGCAGCACAAGTGTTAGATATAAAACATACATTTCAGTTAAAAGCTTGAAAACCCTGGGTTCTCTGCAAGTCTGAAATGTTTGTGGGATAAAACAATGATTAAAAGCCTAAATAGCACATTTAAATGCCTGGATATTGCCACATCTAACCTCTGCATCTTCACAACTGATATATACAACCTATCAAATAGACTTCTGCTTCCACAAAGATTCACTGTTTAAATGGACTTTGTTCCACACTGATCGCTAGCTCTGTAGTTCATTCTGCAGATATGGGATTACAGTTTTACTTGAAGGTGTTTTTTCCTATTGCCAGGTTTCCCATATATCATTAGAAAGAATGAATATTTGAATTAGTAATCACCCAAGGTATGCTTATGCTTCTTTATGGTTGTTTGTTACTGTGTTTCAAAGAAGCTCAAATGTAATTTTGAGAATTTAATACAGCCTATTTTTAGTAGTGCGGAAGGTCCAGTGACAATATTTTTTTCGTTTTACTGTTTGATATAAGATGGGCATTCACTTTTCATCATACCAAATGATTACCTCAATGAATACAAATGTGTTACATTATCTTTAAATAAATGAATGTCAACATGTTCCAGGGTAACAGAAGTAATTGCATATTGATAACAGTCATTACCATAAGTCATGGTTGCTGGCAGAAAACCCACTTGTATTTTTTAATAAGTTGCAACATTATGGCCTATTTTGAGATGATAGTTTTCTATTTCCCCATACATAACACAGTATCACTTCAATAAAGCTGGCAAGTGCTGGGAGTAGATAAAAATTCAGAATGAAAACCTGCAAATTGTGTGATTTTAGTCTTTTGAAACTAGGCTAGATAGTCCAAGTACCTCAGCAAAAGTGATATGAGAGAATCATTATCTGTGCCAGGCTGATGTACCTTCCATTCCACTCACCATGGCAGATAACAGCAACTAGCACATTACCCCAAATTGATACAACCCGATATTTGAGATGTTGCATTGTAGCTTATTGCAGTTTACAAAGTAATCTGAAAGACACTTCAGAAAGGAGCATCTCTCCCTCATTTTTAAGAGGCACAAAACTTTAAAGTTAACTCAGATGCTCTGGATCTGCTGAAGGACGGCAAGGAAGTTATGACATCCAGTCTCAAGACTGGAGGTTCTTGTTCTGCACTGCTGCTCCATTTTATTGCTTTAAAGCAACAGAAAGACAGAATTTGTTAAAACAAGCAGATAACTGCAGAGTTCTGCAGTGTGGACAGAATATCTCCTGGAAACTACCCAGGCTGGAGATGGATGCTTTTTTGAAAAGCTGCTGCATTGTTGAGGGATCTTATCTGGGAAGAGGTTTTAACTTGAGTCTGTAGTGTGCGAATCAGCAAGGCCACAGCTAGGTCAAAGCTGAGTGACTCTACCCCCTATGAGGCCATACCTGCAATCTCTGCCTAGTTTTGAGCTTCCACACACAAAAATTATCAATAATTGGCTCTCAGCAGAGGCAAAACGAGAGTGTACCTTTAACTTCCCAATGAAGCAGAGGCTTGAGCTCATGAAGTGTAGACAGAGACTGAAGAAATATGTTTATTCACTCTGGAGAACAGGAGCCTTGTAAGAGATAGACTGCCCTCACCAGCCTAGAGCATGGCTATAGAAAAGACATGGATCCTATCCCTTCCCAAGACAGTCAGTGAAAGGACAACAGCAAAAAACCACTGTCTTCAGCAAAGGAAACTCCAACTGCATACAAAACCAGGAATTTTACAGTGGAAGTGGATCGACCCTAGCACCACCTGCCCAAAGAGGAGCCAACAGCACTGGAGATTTCCAGAACTCAAACAACTGGCTAGGCAGAGTTAGTTTTCTTCTCAGCAGCTGATACAGTGCTTTTGTTGCCTAAATGTGGCACTTAAAAGAAACTTTAAGACTCAATTTGTGAGGTTTAGAAATCAGGCATTCTTTTACTATGACACACTGCATGGTCGCAGCATGCCAGATGCCCTTGGAATCAATTCACCAAAGTGCACACCGAGGTATTTTTCACTGCAAAGCTGCAGTGAATATGTCAGCATTACGTGATTATTCATTTTTCATTCCCCACATTTCTGTTACATATTTATGGTATTTCCCAAAACATATTAGCATATATGTACATCCTTATAAAGTCTGAGGGTCTTCAGTGGTCTTCAGTGGCCTTCTCTGTCTGAAGTTCCCCCCCTAGTTCTTAGTGACCGCTTTGTAAACTTCTTCAAGACAATGAACACAATTAAAAAGTAAATGGGTGTTGCCCTGCTGGCTGCCTCAGTTCCCCTCACCATTGTTTCTTTAAATCTCTTGCCTCGGCTACCTGGAGTTTCTGTGTTGTAAATAGTGTCAGTTCTTGTTACATATCTAAACATCGACACCCTTGGGGTTCTAAATTCTTGACTAAAATAATTCTTGCAATAAGTGATGTTGTAGTTTCTGCTGAGCAGCACTGAAGCCCTTTGGCGCTCTGCCTCACAAGTAACCAGACTGAAGGGGGTGCAGTAGGCTGAGTGGGGACACAAAGTGCATTTATATGCATTAAATGCCTTTATTTAATTCCTTCTCTCTTTTTATTGACGACTGTCACGGGAAGATTTGTGTGAGCTTTAGGGGGAACACAGGTGGTCCGCCTGGCCACTGCGCTGTGCCGTCCCTTGGGAATACTCTGGCACACGCCAAGCCCCGCCTCCTGAGGAACACCCACACAAGCACTGCAGGGCCACCCTGCCTAGAACTGCACATAATTTCACACTATAAATACACAGTAGCGCTGCTTCGTAGCATCGTTTGTCATTTTGTTGCAGTCTGGTGCAGGGAAAAGGGAAGTATCAGCTCTAACTTTGCTTAGTCATATGCAGAGAAATAAAATGCTTCAGGCACTCGGAGCTGGAGCAGCCAGTGAGCAAAGTCATAACAAAAGCTTTCGCCCCAAATGAGGAGCGCAGTCTCCGCGAGCAAACACCTCCGAGTGTTCTCCTGCACCTCTGGCATGAGGTGTATTGAAACCCGCATTTGTTCCTCTGCGGTTATTCCATCAAAATCTCAAACCCAAAGCTTTCTATTCAGCATCCACAGCCCACCCTTTTACAGAAGCCAAACATTCTGAAGTTTTATTAAGAAAATGCCTCAAAGACACGTCCTGCAAGGCCAGCAGTGCCTGGCGCGTGCTCAGCCGGGCGGGCAGAGGTACCACGGGCACTCAGCAGCGGCCCTCGGGACAGCGGGTGCCCGCGGTACGCCATCAGCTCCTGGGGGCATTCCCGGGCGGGGGTGTCTGTTCTGACCAGGGTGGTGTTTTCCGCGTCTTGTCCTTTGGTTTTTCCTCTCCGGCCCCGGCGGTGCCCGCGCGCGCGCGGCGCCCGGCCGGCCGGTTGCCTGGCAACGCCGATCTGCCCAGCAACCGGCGCCGGCCGCGCCAGCCAATGGCGGCGCGCCGCGGGGGCGCGCGGGCAGGGGCGGTGTCGGGGCCGCGCGAACACAGGGCGGGATCGACCCCGCGCTGCGGAGGCGCTCCATCGCCTCCCACCCACCAACTTCCCTAATAACTTCTCTGATTAATTGGATTACTTAATCATAAGGAGTATAATTTTCCACTGTGGCCAGCACGTAGCAAGGTTTTTCACAAACCACCATTCGTAAAATAGTTCGGAAAAACCACTGGAATTTTTAAGCTTTCCTAAACCAGACTTGATACACTTCAATGCACAAAGGCTGGGGGAGAGATATATTCCTGAGAACCGGACACCAGGAATGCAGAACTTATAGACTACAAGCATATTATGCAGAAATCAGAGATTAAAAAAAAGAAACTAATAAGGACAATTCAACAATTGCACAGAAACCCTTGCTATCTGGGAAAAGGACAATAAAGACTGAAAATTTGAACTAATTAGCATGAGAAGCAAAAAGTCAATGACAACAGAAGACACAATACTAATTAATGAATAGAATTATGTAATTTACAGAAAATGAACATTAATTTCTTTGGTTGCTAAAAATGTATAAATAGCAAAAAGTTTTAAAAGCAAATGTGCATGTTTGAGTGACCCCACACGCCCAGCACTGTGAACCAAGTTGTGTCTGCTTTATTATACTAAAAGTAGTGTTAGAAAGTTTTATTTATCTCAACATTTTCCGCAATAACAGAACACTGCAGCAAGTGAAGACCGACAGCAAAGTCCGTATCTTCTTCCAGGCTGAGTCACTGGTATTCCTTCAGGGAGGTAATACATGTTCCTGCTCTCTCTGTACCTGCTCTTGCTGGTCCCGACTGGGTACAGGGCAGCCCCACAGCCCAGGTGTGCAGGATGGAATCTGACCTGATTTGCAGCTGTATGAGCACAGTTAATTGGGGCTGGCTGTGGTGCTGCAGCAGCACCTGGGTATTAGCACAGTTGATTGGGTGCAGTCAGTCCAGGGCATGTATCGGGAGAATGTTCTGAAAGGGTCATTCAGCACAAGTTGGGCCTTCAGCATCAAGCTGAAGTCTCTCTGGGCATTGGCTGTAAATTGGGGCACCTGAGGACCCAGCAGCCTTGGAAAGCATGTTAGGTGTTGAAGCTTCAGAAGTGGTTCTGAATCACTGTGATATGAAGGAAAGTTACCTCTTCCCCTGTGCCTTTCTTGTCTTTCACAGAAACTATATCTTCCTGAGAGCACCAGGAGTCTTATAAAGCCTCTGTGATTCACCATACACCCAAATTCTCACCAGTTCCACATGTGAGATGTGGAAAACACTCCTCTGTCACTTGTATTACTGACACTTGTCTAAACATACAGCTCCTGTGAGGGAAGAATGGTTGACAAAGACATATCCTTCAGTAACCAGTTGTGACTGACCACATGCACTTAAAAATGGACCTTACTATTCACATACTATTTATTTTTTTGTGGTAGAGATCTACCAGTGTTGGTATTAGTGCAAGTGTAGTGTAAAGTTTACTTGAAAGTGGGTATGTAAAAATACTGAATTTGTAATATTTTACTGCCTCATAAAAGGTATCTAATTTGGACACGGTTCATTTTTGCTGTGAGTAAGCATTTCTATGAATTTCAATACACAGTTTCCCACAGAGTGAAATTTTTATGGCAAGTTGCACATTTCTGAGCTGCAAATACTGTATGTATGCTTAGTTATCAGTTTTATGAGCAGTCCTGTTGTGGTTGCTGTCAGGTGTCTTTTTCTGCTGTATGCTCTTCTTTAACTTCGCAGCAAGTATAAAGCTTGTTCTTAGGAGAAAATCACCTTTCCACTGGGAATTAATCTTTTTTTGTATGCTCTCTATTTCTGGCTTCCACTCTTCTGCTGCTGTCAATATCCAGGTTCTGTACAAGGTGATTGACAAATCGAGTGCCTCTTCCTTCCCTCATTTTTTTGTAGTAAAAAATCTACAAACATAATGATTTGTGTATGCTTTTGTGCATTTTCTGGTGAAATAATTTTTCCTTTTATATGACTACTCTTTCCAATTTAAGACTGAAATAGAACTATGCTGTTAAAACTATCCAGTGGAGACCAAAGAAGTCAATGCATGTCCACTCCATATAGTCGATTTCCTACCATTTTCAGGGTTCTCAATATTTAAAAGGATTCTCAGTTAACTGTAGCAACTCTGAAACTGGACTAAATTGTCATGGATAGTTCAATGAAGGTCTTTGCTCAACAAAAGCAAAAAAGGAGAATGAGACTGAGTGATAGTATTTATAATGCACTTAAGGTACAGTGGTAAAACTGTCCTCAGTGTTGATCAGTATTGGAAAAGCTATGTTACAAAAGGGGATTAAGGCAGACAAAGCTATAATTTAAAAACAAACTTAGGAGATGGGGTTGTTAACAATCAACAGGAGACACAGAAGGCAGTATTTTAAAAATATTTCAAATATTTCCATGCATCTCATAATGCTACTGATTTTCCCTCTATCTCTGTACTTACATATAGAAACTGTATTATAGTGTGAATTATCCAAATAAATCCTAGTGGAGGGATCAGAGTGGTACAAATAGCAATAATTATGAATTTTCTGCATGGAGGGCTGGTAACTCATTTGGTGAATGATGTAAATGAGATCAGAATTTAGTCCAAAGTTCTGTTCTTCATTTCTAAACCAGTTACCTCCCACTGTGGCAGATGTGAATACATATGGGAGAGAGAACATAACAGATCAGATCCATCTAGTGGGAGGACAGGAACAATGTACATATTGCTCTATTATAGGTGACCGCAAAGCAAAATTAGAGTTTTCTCATGCAACAGGAACATAAGTATTTGCTTCATATATGATATACTTGCATTTTCAATAAGCATTACATTAAAAATCACATAAAGCGATATCACAAGATGCTATGATAAAGGAACATCAGCAGTTATGTCACCAGCTATTTTTTAAATCAACACACTCTACTATATTAGCTTTATAGCTAATGTTAGCTTGAGTATTTTTCTGTGTTTGAGCTTGGAGACCTTTAAATATACTTAATAGAAACTGAAATATTTCTAGTATAAAATAGGGCAAAGAGGAACTTTTTGGTTTCTAATTCTTCATCCTTGCCCTGTCAGTAATCTCACTCTTAATAGTATTTTTTTTATTCTTTACATTGATTGATGTCTAGGAATGCATTTTCCAGTGAGTCTGTGGTAACCATTCATTGTGATGGGATTTTGTGGATGTTTCTGTCAAATAGTAAAAAGTTATCTTTACAACAAAAGAACCGAAGTCATGATGGAACATCATCCAGAAAGTTTCTGAATTGTAAAAATATGTAAATTATGTAAAACTAAGTCTTGCCTGAAGGGTGAGAGACAAGAAGTCTTAAAGTAAGTTGACACAGCTTGTGAAGTGCGAGACAGACCTTATTCTTGTGTAGTTTTTAAAATGGTAGGAAATTCCAAAGAGAAAAGCTTAGTTAAACCAAAAATCACACAGTTCCATAAATGTGACATAACTGTTTCCTGGGATGAGTCATTTTCTGGTGTGAATGTCCAGTAGATTGGCATAAGAGAGTCATCCATGTCTGGTCAAAAGTTTAATGTGACATGGCTATCATGAACACTTTCACCAAGTTTTCCAAGATTTTTACATATCTACAAAAAGAAACAGTATTTCAGCTGCTGAGTTGTTTTCTCTCTGTGTTCTATTTTACTGCAGAAGACATTCAGAAAGGATTTTCTTCTCCCAGAGAAAACTGCTTTTAATGATGAAAAATGCATTAGATCAAATTATTCCTTTGAAGTGGGCACAGCCTTGCAGGAAATGGATGAAGATGTTACATGATACTGGAAGGTGTAGTTTTTCATGCCCAAGATGATGGAGACACACCCATTCTCCTGCCAGTTGTGTTGTACACCAGCTTTGTTCCTGCCCATTAGCACATGCCACTGGCTGGATGTCATGGGTTTCTGTAGCTGAATTTTAGTAGAAGGGGGGGCTTCCAGGACGGTTTCTGTTAGAAGCTGCTAGAAGTTTCTCCTGTCCTGTGGAGCCAATGACAACCAGGTCCAGGAGGGACTTCCTGCTGGTGGCCAAAGTTGAGCCAATTAAGAATCATAGTCACGCCTCTGTGATAACTTATTTAAGAATTAGGAGTGTTGTGCAGTTGAAATTCCAGCCATGAGATAACAGTGCAGAGACCAAGGTTGGAGCAGGAGGAGGCAAAGGAGGGACCCCACGCTGGAGTGCGAGGAGAAGGACTGAAAGCTATTTCTCCCCCTCTCTCCCTGAAGCCCGTGGAGATCTTTTGGGGTGCGGAGAACCCCCTGCAGCCCCTGGAGGAGCAGATGGATGCCTGAAGGAGCTGTTGCCCTGTAGGAGACCCAGGATGGAGCAAGATCCTGGAAGAGACTTGCGGCCATGACCCCTGGAGAAGAAGATCCACCTGGAGCAGGTTTTTCCACAGGTAGAAGTGCTGCCCGGGGGGTGGACTCACGTTGGAGAAGTCTATTGATGACTGTCGCCCATGGGAGGGACCCCACGAAGCAGGGGAAGGACTCAGAGCTGTGGCCCCCCTGCAGACCATGGTGGAGCAGCTGTGCCACTGCAGTCCATGGAGACCATCGGGGTGCAGAGACCTGACTGCCCCCCATGGAGTGACCCACAGGACAAGAGCAATGGCAGCAACAACAACCACCTGCAAAACTCCCATTCCCTGCTCTCTCGAACTGATGGAGGGAGGGAGGAGTGGGAGGAGTGTTCTTAAGACTGATTTATTTCTTACTTTTTAGTTTTAGTGCTTTTAGTTTTAGTTCTTATCTTACTAGCAATAAATTTAATTATTTAGCTACTCTGAGTTTGTTTGCCATTATCTCTCAGCTGTTTTTTGCCTTTTCTCCTTTTCCCTTTCCCTCTGGTAAAGGAGGAGCCTGGAGGTTTGGGTGGACATGGGGTGAAAACCACCACACTGGAAGTAAGAGAGAAGTGGCAAGCTTTCCAAAGATGGTGGAAGTTTTCCTCACCATTACAATAAAATAGGGAAAGAAGGGAAGGTTGAAGTCCTTACAGCTGTCCTCTTACTGAAAAATCTCTGTTTATGCCCATGTGTTGTTTTACAAAATTACAAATGACTAGAATACAATCAGTGCTTCAAATTGTTTAACATTCACCTGAAAACAGTTATTTGCATACAGGTTCACCTAGGAGATCTAGATCTTTGAGCATTGTGGGCAGGAGTATATTAAAAAACACCAAAGAGTTGATTACTATCCTGTAGAGAAAACAAAACAGTTAAACCTACTAAACTTCAGCTATTCTGTTTAGCATTAGAACTGTATTCTAGACTTTTGTAAACTCGTTCAAGGGGGAGGAAATTTTGTTTCCTAAGTCCATCCCTGTAAAGTTTAATACATGATGTATTCATTTAATTTCCTGAAATGTGGCTGTGGTGGTTTTGCAAAACATTTGCCATGAAGCAGATGTTCAGAAGAGTGCTACAACCTGTCACAAGAGAAAAATGAGAAGACTAGAAGAAGGATAAGAAAGTAAATACTTTACATATATATATACAAAGTTGAAGGCCCAAGGGCTGTGCCTACAAACAAAGCCTTCAGTTTAACAGCCATTATAGAACTGTGAGCTGCCATTCTGGCACCCACCAGAGACCTCGGCCTTTTCTGCTGTACATTTTATTAAAAGAAAGGGAAATCTGCACTCTGGATAGTCACTGGACAGTTTTAAGGACTAGAGTAAACCAGGCAAAAGACAGCTGAAAACAATCCAGAGGACAAGTGTTTACATTTCAGCAAAAAGCGCAAAAATAATCTAAACCTAGAAACAAACAGGGGGCAAAAATAAAAACCAAATAGAAAATTTAACTGAATCTGGAGCATCTCAGCTCTATGAAAATTAGACCTTTTTTTGAAGATGCCTCCAGTCCCTCATATGTGTGGTAAATTATTAAAAAGGCTAGGTATAAAAAATATGTTAAAAGGAAAAAAAAAGAAAGACAAAATGAAGACCATGGTAATCAGTTATCAAATGTTCACTATCTAGATTTTTGTGGATTTTTTTTTTAATTAAATACCTAAGAATGGTTGTGCTCAATCATATCCACTTACAATTAGTTTATTTGTTAAGACCCAGCACAACAAATTCTTAGCAGTCCTGGATTAAATATCCATATGTCGTATCACAGTACTGGTTGGTGTCAGCTGATATTTACTTGCTCAGAAGCCTGTCAATACTCTTTAGGGCTGTTAATATCACCTAAATTTAAATTCTTACCTTAACCTCTCTACATTATTTATGCTGTCCATGGGAAAAGATGTAGGACCTACAAAAGACTCTTCATAGCATGAACTTTGTTTAACATTGCAGATTGCCTACTGCAATGTCCTTTCCCTATTAGTCATATGCTAAACTGAGAGGAAATATTCCTCTAATTTAGATATTTTAGCAAGTTGCCAAATGGCAAGAAGGGTAAATATCCTTATTTCTCTTCTTTTTAAATACTTCCATTAGGATCTCATTTGATCTTGGGGGTAATTTACTATTTTAGTTAAGCCTTCAGCAAAAAATGAAGGCAAAGTTACAAAGAAAAATATTATGAGAAGGGATAAAAAATTAAGATGGCAAATAATTTAGCCGTTTTTCTATGTTTTCTTTTCAACCACTTTTAGTTAATTAAATCAGGATATTTTGTTCTATTTTCTGTCCAGATACTGATTTTTTTTTTATTTTGCCCTCTCCAAAATTATCAATTTGAAACATATTTTAGAAACAAATTTTTGAAACCATTTTTTTAGATTGTAACAAAAAATGTGCATTTCATCCTGAAATCATGGATTAAATTAAAACAGAACTTAGTGAGGATAGCTAAAAAAACCTAATCCCCTCTAAAGATACCAGGTTTTGCCTTTATAATTCACTTGGTAAAGAAAGTTAGAACTCTTTGAACTTACTTTGTTTGAATGAAAAGTATTGGTTTGGTTCTTGCCATTTCTGAGATTCAGAAATATCTAAATCTCACCTCAAGTCGCTCTTCCAGTCCACTTCTTCATTGTTTCTTGTAGTTTTTCCAGTTTCTACTTATCTACATAAAATTGTATTTTCATTAATAGCTGTAACATAAAGTGAAGATGTAAATAAAGTAAGTGTAAACAGCAAGCACAAATTCTTAACAGTAAGGGTAACTGACCATTCAAATAAACTCCACTTAACTGTGAAGTATTCATATCTTTATCTTCAAAACAGTGCTGGAAGATGTGTTTTATGACAACAGTGACTATTAAGAAAATCCCATAATTTAGGCTGTCCAATTAGGGCTTTTGATACTTCTGACACAGAGGTATCAGCATAAACACGGAATCCTGTGCTTTACTAAAAGATAGACAAGATGATCTATCTGTCTATGTCTTGTCCATCTTTACAGATACTTGATTTTTTTAAAGTCATCAAAGCCAATGCTTCAGTCATAAGAAACTGCTGAAAATCAGAGTTTGCAATGCAAGATCCAGCACTGCCTTTTACATTAACAAAACACATATATAATTTAAATTTAATTATGTATTGTAGTGCATTTAATGTATGTATATTTATGTGTTAGCCACACTACTGTTCTGTATATTTAATCTCATGCTTGCAAATCCCACAACTGGTGAAGCTGATAACCCAAAATTACCAAGGTTTGTGAAGCCTTGCAGTAGACTAACAGGACAGGACACCATTACAGAAATAAATAAATACATATTAAGACATGCATGAGAATTTAAAAGTTGAACTACATATATATATATTTGAATTCTTCTAAGGCTTAGGTAAAATGGGAGCCAGCTGAGCAGAATCTTAGCTGGCATGAATCCAGATGGTTCCCCAATTTCCTTAAGGAGACATCAGTGTCTAGTCTGTTGTATTCATTCCCATATGAATAAAAAGAGAACAAATACTAACCCTACTAAAGTAACCCATATGGACCCCCAAAGTGATAAAGTGGTTGGTGAAACAGCACACAGTGTTCCTTCCGCGTGCCAATTTGCAGCATAAATTTCTGTTCACTCTCCTCTTTTCTAATCAGAACTAGTTTTCTTCATGATGGAAGAGAGTGCATGGAGCAGAATAGTCCTGGAAATAGCAATTTAATCACTTGCTGACTCAACAATTTAGGTAAACAAATGGAATCTTCAAATGCAGTTTTCAGTGGGGAAAATGTTTCTCTTAAAGACTTACTGAAAGATCTGGAAAAATAGATGTATATTCCTACCATGGAAATCCTCCCTTACTTCCTTTAAGTGCGTCTTACTCATCTCTGCATAGAAGATGCTTTTGTTGGACTAGAGGCTGATGAGATCTCTTTGATAAGAGATATTTCAACTACTTTACAAGATATACATAACATATTTATATTTTCAAATATGACTTTCATTAACCAAACTTTTTGTAAAATATTTGTTGCAATTATATTTGTAATAGAGATCAAGGGAAAGTAGGAAACAGAGAGAAACACAAGGAGCAAATGGAAAAGGAGAAGATTGAAATCAGTCAGAAAAAAGTAAATGTAAGAATAAAGGTTATTTTAGACATCTGATATCTGGCCCACAGAATGTGTAAATCAGGAGAGCAGAACTCCTTTTGGAAAGCCATAAGGTTGTCGCTTTAGACATGAACAGCTCACTGTGCAAAACAGTGGTTAACAGGGCATATAATTTAAAAATTCTGCTTCCACAACAGATGGCTCAATTTACCCTGTTTAGAAACTTGACATGGGGGAATCTTCCACTGGCAACGTAGTTGTGTGTGCTGCAAAATAATCAGATTTGGGTCAAAAATCAGACTGCTCTAATACCTAGTGCCAGTGTTTACATAAAATTGTCACAATCTGCCCAAAGCAGAAAGAGGTCTGAATAATAAATACATTTAGTGTGTGATGTTTTGCCTCCTAAAATAATTGTAATTGTGTCTCAACTGGAACATCCATAGGGGAAGAAGTTTCCGGTTCTGGTCTTTTTTTTCCCATTTGCTATAGTGCTTGCAGTGCAACTTTTGTAACATCCTTTCTTGCCATAAAGACCTATAACCATTCAAGCCTCTTCCAATTTCCTTGCTAGAGAATGTCTAAGAAGGTACAAAGTGATTTTCCCTCTCCTAGTTTTTATGGCCAAGGACACTGATGGCCAGAGGAAAGGTAAAATGTGCTGTAGCATAAGGACATCAAAACAAGTAATCAAAATGAGAGGTTGGAACATAGGAGGACACCAGTACTTCATGTGAGGTGATGGAAGATAATGTTTTGTCTGGAGGAGAAAATTGTCTTAATTAAAATGAAGATGTTTCTCAAATTCATGGGCACCCTGCATGCATGACAGAGCTGCTAGGAGCTGATATCCCTTTAAAAAATCCTTTCCCTCCCAGGTTCGCTATCTTTCCATCCTCTTCATGCAGTAAATAAGAGTAATGTTTTAAAAACATTAGTAATTAGTAAAAAACCAAATGTGTGGTTAGTTTATGGATCCTGAGGGTTTGGGGTTTGCCTTTTTTCCAAATTTGCCTAAACCAGACCTAGCTTCTAATGAAATCAAGGTCATTGACCAGTTCCAGATTGTTATTTGCTATTAGCAGTAGTAGGACAGTATTCCCACAGAAGTTCAATCATAAGCATGTCCAAAACTGTGTTTTCCGGCTGTGTGTTTTAGAGGAAGGTCCTTAGTACAATAGAACTACAGTGGTCTGACAGGACTTTTCAGGGATCTTCCTTCAAACTGTGGAATCAGAACAGAGAACAACAGAACTGGTAAATCAAAGCACAGATTTGGGATGTTATTCAACATTACTGGTTTCTAAACCAACAAGCAATCATTAACCTAGAAATGTTACTAATTTTAAGTAGGAAAGAACCGAACGAGTTTTATAAGTTCACAAACATAACAAATTCCTTAAGAGATGTAGAAAGAAAAGAGGTGGTACTAGCAATCATCTACAGATTCACTGCTATAGTGCAACAAACTGAAAAAGGGTGGCTCAATGATGTTGCTTGTCAATAAACAGCAGAATCAGGATCTTGGGGACCTTCAGAAAAATAAATGAGTACAATTTTAAATGCAGTTTTTTTAAAGTAAGTGCATATTTCAAGGGCTGGCAGGCTGACTAACATTACCTTGGGGTTTATGGCTTGATTAGTTGTAAATTCTGCATTGGTGCTGCAACAACAACAGCAAAAAGTTATGCTCATTTTCTTAAATTGTGGCATTAGTTTCTGTGTTTGATTCTCCCCTTTTTCTCCTACCAAAAGTTTGTTGACTTATCCAAGCTGTGCCTGGCTCCACCAAACAAGACTGATATTTTGGCTTTATCAAACCCAGTGGCAAGCTGGCTTCAGAGAGGGGAGGATTTCATGTGTTCACAACAGAAGTTGTAAGTTGCCTCGAGGGCATTCTCACTGCAAAAACAGGAGAATATGACAAAGTCGACTATGTCTAACATGGAGAGCAATCGGTTGGAAGATTCTCAGATTTTCAGTGTGCTGTGGAGGTATTTTGCAACATATCAATGCCAGAAGTTGCTACTCCAACACCTTCCATAAGGATTTTCAAGAAAAGAGCTATAGAAGCCAGGAAAATGTATAGGTTAGGTGTTGTGCAAATTGATAACAATGCTAAAACAGAATAGCCCTTTTCTTCTTTAAAATTTTGATTGTAACATAAATTTCTTTTTTGGAAGCCTTGGGAACCACTAACAAAAATTAACTTACCTATGAGGAAATTTTAAAAAAAAATCAATTAATGAATATTCTAGACAAAATACTTTGTATTTCTCTCCATCAAAACAGTGGATTGAATTGGAGGGGAGAGGCAGAAAGGAGAGGGAAGAAAGGAAAGAAGGGGACACTGTATTTTCACATCTCTAACAACACCATTTATTTTACTTTTGAATTTTTTTCCTGACCTCACTATTGTCTCCTCAAGGAAG
Source organism: Formicarius rufipectus (assembly GCA_013399695.1). NCBI lineage: Eukaryota > Metazoa > Chordata > Aves > Passeriformes > Formicariidae > Formicarius > Formicarius rufipectus. Next base: position 260,336 of record VXAU01002126.1, on the reverse strand, counting down.
TGAAGTTAATTAAATTGCTCCTGCATGTGTTTTTTCTATTAATACTACTTGAAAGCAGCTTTCCTGCAGAGTTTGACTCTGTGTCTTTCCTCAACCATGTCTGCCGACAGTGTGAAAGAGTACGTGCAAAATCAGTGACTTTGAGAAAAGGCAGAACACTGACACCACATAAATTCTCCATGTCCAGGCTCTATGGACAGGGTACAGTGGAGCAGTGACCCTTCTCACACCAGTGGTCCCTTGGAAGGGTGGGCTGCCAAGCAGGGAGAGCTTGTCATGGCACCTGTACAGTCTGAAAGCACCTCTGCACATCTGGACTAGCAGTAACAGGCTGAGACAAGGACTGCACAGAAGAGTTGACATTTCTGCTTTATGGGTAGTTTAGTTTGTTGAAAAAATTAATGTGATTATGAAAGTAGTCACAGAAATTACCATACTCAGACCATTGTAAAGCCTGTTTGGTTTGTTTAGAGCATTAACCCCAACCATGTACCAGGCCTTCCAGAAAGTTACTAGATATTAAATATTGCTATGGCGATAGCAAATTTCTACTAAGTCTTACAAATGAGAGATTGTTTTCATGAGTTCTGCTTGAAAACCAAAAGTCTGCTCTTGATTTCCCAGGTCTTTTATGGAAAGTTACAAATAATAAATAAGAGGTTCCGTATTATCTCATTATCAGTAGGGATTTTTGTTAGATTTTAGCATTATGCCAATGGATATAAAAATTCACAAGACATTTTAGTGACTTAAAATCTCTAAACTAACATCTGAAAGAGTCCTGTGGGAGTTGTTTGATGGTTCAGAATGTGTTGACAGTGATGTATAACTCCTTCAGGCATCAGGCCTTCCAGAGAGATTTATCACTCGGTCAGGAAAGTCAGGGATTGCAGAAGGTGAGCGTGGAAAGTCAGGTCCCTGTGTATGACTTCAGCCCTACTTGGTGTGGGAAGTCCTACCCTCTCTGCTAGGACTTTCCTTCAAAGAACAGCACCTTGCCTTGCCATGACCTGGCACTGACCTGTTACTTAGACATCAAAACAGGCAGATATTTTTAGGCCAATACAGTCAATCTTACCAGCAACAGGCACCTAAGGCAAAGAGCCTGAGTTGTCTGTGTGGTGGAGGGATGCGACACCAAACATGTCTGCATGTAATTAGGGAGATATAGAGACTGAGAGTTGTAGTTTTTTAGTTTAACACATCATTAACAAGAAACAAGCTTTGATTTGAAAGAAAAAGAGAAGACAAACATTAAATTTTTTTTCAATCACTTAAGTTATATAGTTCTCACTCCAGAGGCTTTGATCATGTATAATCCTGTTGGAAAGGCTGACTTGTAATCAGCCTCACATACATTATGTTGCAATGCTGCAGCACTAGTGCATGACAGAACTTTATTTTCCATTAATTTATTCTTTGCTGGAAATATAAACACTCTATATGCTTAATAGCCCAAAAAATGAATGTTATTTCTTTTTAAAATTGCCTGCTAATGAGAATTTTACTTGCTATCTCAGTGCCTGAGGACCATCTTTCAAATGCTGTCACACCTATTTTCAACACCATCAGTGTAGAACAATCAAAACAAAATCATCGCAGACACTGCTTTTGGTAAAAGCAACCATGTTTTGTAACTGATCAAAGTAGATGTTTATAGCATCTGTGAACCAGGACTGATTTTAGAGTAGCTTTTCACTGAACTTATGAACAATTTCACATCTACTCCTGTTCAGGAGTGATGGCTGTGCAAAAACATCGATGGAACAGTTATTTCCTAAAGAAAACATCTGTTGTTCTAAGAAGACTCTTTTTAAGGTGACAAAAAAAAAAATTAGGAAAGTCTTCATTGATCTGAGTCACAGAATCCATGCAAATACTCGTGAAGCAAAAGGCATAAATAGACATCACTTTGCTTTCTCTCCTCAGCTTGCATGGGGTCTGATGTTCTGTAGCATCCAGAAACTCAGCTGGAATTAAGGATAGCCATCCTTTCCAAAGATCAGAGCTGGTCACTTTCATTACAGACCTGATGAACCAGCATCATCTCATTGCCCAACAGCTCATACAGGAGAAAGACCATCAGTGAAAGCAAAACAAAATGAAGGATTATTGAGAAAAGTCCAGCAGGTTGCACAGGCTGTTAGCATGGTGGTCCCTGTGTGTGGAACACTGACAGGGCCAGGCAGAGCTGTTGGCACCTGCAGGGAGAAGTATTTCCTTAGGCAGAGATACTTTGACTGCAGGAGGGGGCTGAACACACGCTGGTGTGTGGGAAAGGCTCCTGCAAATCCCAGGCACAGCCAGTGTACCCTCTGCCAGCAAAGAGGAGGTATTCGTAAGAGCTTCTGTCTAATAACAAACCACCTAATCAGTAATAACTAAAAGCACAACTGTGCACTACAAAGAAAGAATGCAATTCACACTGCTATCAGATTTACAGAATGTTAACTACATCTGGATTATCCTACCTGCAGTTTTTCATGTAGACTTGTAAGAGCAAGAGCTTCATGCAGCCAGAATCTGAAAAGAAATAGTTTTTTGATACAAATCTTGTGGGTTTTGATTAAAAATCCTTCTTCCTAGTTTTGCAAACTTAAAACATTCCTGGAAAAACAGAACAATTCCTTATCTTTCACACATAAGTAAGGACTTCTGATAGCTTCTGGTGACTGATATATACCTCTGAAAGCTGGATTTAAAGCTTACTGCACTTTGAATATTTGATTTTTTTCTTCCTATTTTCTACTTTCTTTATCCTCTGGGGTGCTGGGAGATAGGAGGGGGGAATCCTTTCAGTATATTCTATCTATACATATTAAACAGCAAGGCATTTTGGAAAACTCTACACATACAGAATGTGGCAATTACTGATGAAGGAAATAGCTGAATAGCATATTGAAAGATGTTAGGATTATTTGTATTTAGTATCTGCTTTTTTTGAAGCTGCTTATAGATCTAGGATAAATTATTTCCCTTACTACTGTTAGTCCTGTCTATAGTTAAGTGAGTAATTTGTGACTGCCACAATTAATGTATATTTCCCTGCCCATGGCAGTGGGGTTGGAACCAGATGATCTCTAAGAACCCTTTCAACCCAAACCTTTCTATGAATCTGTGTAAAAAGAAGATTGACTAAATTAATTGTTCTGGTTTTTTCCATCATACTGGGGAAATAGCTTGTATGCAAATGCTCATACCCAAACAGAAAATGAGTAAATAATCTTCATCAGAAATTGTACTTTCCATACATTCTAGAAGAATACAAAAATACCACATCTAAAAATATTTAATTTTGTCCTACTGATTTCCTGTGGTGGTGTTCTGAGAGGGAGCTATAGGCAGTTATGGGTGTTTTTGTAATTGTTCCATTCCAACTCTATACTTAAATGGAAAAAATGAAAGCAGAACAGAAATGAAGTTTAGGAGGAAAAAGGAGTTTACCTCCACCCACTTGTAAGTAAAGATAAGTACACATTAGAAAACCTCTTTTGCTGTAGTTAACAGGGGGGCAGGGAGAGAGAAAAAGGTTAAAAAAAATCTCTGCATTTATCACTGGATAATGCAATTTAGCCATTTGGCAGTATATTAGGATACTTTTTTTCTTTCCAGTCATTTGCATTTGTTTTGTAAAAAAGCCTTCTTTTCTTAAACCAATACTGGACAAAAGAATAGAAATTAAACAATTTTTGAAACGAACCTATCTTAAGTAATAAAAAAAAAGAAATCAGTCTGAGAAATAAATATTCTTCAGGAAAGCGTATCATCTACTTTTCTTCTACTAAAACCTGCATCAACTAATGAGTGCTCACAAGAAAGGAGATTTATTATTATTAATTTGATTTGATTTGATTTGATTACTGGCTTGGTTGTTTGTCTGAAAGAGGAAGCTGACAGAAAAAAAGTTATATTAAAGAAAATAATGCTTTCTATATTGTTATTTATACAGAAAATAAATTGAAAGTAATGCAGCATAAAACTGTGTTGCTTTATTTATAAAAAGCTCATCGACACTGCATTTGTAATCATATGTCCTGGGTTTTTGCATAGCCAGGGAAGTTTTATATGAAACATCTAATAATGCACCTATTGAAGATGCACAGGTATAATTTAGAAAATCTTATGTATTCCTATCACACCACTGAGAATAGCATAAAGAAATACTTTCTTTCCTGGTTTAATTTCCAGAATATCTGTTTGTACAAACTGTGCACTACTTCACTATGTAAAAATACATTTTTTTTTCCTATAGGTAATCACCACGTAACAGATAGACACCGCAGACCTTAACTATACATAAATAAATAGTCCCATAAGGACTTGCTACTGAGACTGTATTTTCTGATATTCAAAAACACGTTATCCTGGTCTTTTGTTAGATCTCTAATTTCATTATGTACCTAAAATTACAGGACAAGGAACCAGGCCAGATCCTCACACGCTAGGAAACCCATACGTGCCCACAGCATATGGAATTAATGGCTCAGAAAGTCACTAGAAAAGTGTCCACTCAGGATTTGATACCAATCAGTGTCTATCAGACATGAATTGGAACTTCAGAATAACCTTTTTTACTGCACTGCTTATTATTTTGTCCTCATGACCACAAGGTTAGTTCAAAAACTGAACTAAAAATTTAATCAATTAAATCTGAAAAGAATATACATGATCTGTTTTCCTTCTTTAAGCAAAAAGGTCATTTGCACACAAAATATTTTGATTGTTCTGCAACGAAACAGGCTGCTCTCAAAGACTGAAGTGTAAGATTAGATAGCACAAAACAGCATATCAGGAGTGCCTATAACTCCACTCTCAACCAAGCCAAGAATTTTATTTTCAGTGGAAAACTATTGTTTTGCACATTGTTCAATTATAGCACTAGATTTGTGCATGACATAAACTGCTGGCATCAAGGAGGGAAGACAAGCCCTGCATGAAAAGAGTTTACAATTACTTTTCTCATCTGCTATACTGGTGTCTGGAACAAAGATGAAGTACCAATTATAGAAGACTTAAAAGTCCAAAAGAATGAGAAGGAATAGGGTAAGGGTAAGGAAACGGCGAAAGGGTAAGGAAATTGAAATCTGACTGCTGAGTTCTGTCCTTGTAACCTGGCTGTCTAATAGTATCCTGTAGCACTGTGAAGTGGTACAGGTGGTAATAAGCTGGAACCTCAGATTAAAAATATGTACAATATGAGGAGAGACTACACAAATTGAAATTCCATCATTTTAAAATTAGCTGAGGAAGAAGGCAGTGGTATAATTAAAGTACTTACATTGTTGAATAGGATAAATGAGGTCAACTCAAGTTGCTATGTGCATTGAAAAAAAAAAGGAATTTTATTGTTATTTAAATAAAAAATAAACTCAGAGCAGATGTTTCTATCTCCTTTTTCATATACAGAGTTATAGTGAAAATGTAGCTGTATCAAACACGTAAAAAAATTACTAGCTCATTCAAGAAGAACTAAAACGAAAACAAACAAGCAGTAGACTACAGAAAGAACCTGGAAGTATTATTCATAGATGTCTGAATTATAGCCATTGAAAAAGCGTTTTTTCCAGTTCTCACTCTACCTTCAGTTTCCATAACTTAGTAACGTGCATTCTGACAGCAATAAAACTCTATTGCACAATTCGCTCCAAAAGCAGGTGAAATATGTCTGCTCAGCCACACCAGTAAATCCAGGCTCTCAGTATCCCAGCTCTAATAACAGTCTGTGAAAATAGGTGTTTGTTTCAAGCACTCCTGTATATTTTACAATAAAGTAATTTAATTCCATTAATGCACATTTATAAAGATGTAGAAGACTAGCTACAGTCTTCTCCAGAAGCAACTGCAGTTTGCATGGAGCAGTGTAATTTTCCATACAGAAGAAACAACAAAGCAGTGCTTTAATGACAGAGTAGATGTTGGGATTACAGATAGCAGGTCAGCAAAACCTGCCTGGATTTCAAAACCTGCCTGGATTTCAGTGCACAAACTGAGATTTTAAGAGTAGAATGAACTTTGCTTGACTTCTCCGCTATTCTTGCACAACACATCAGGAAATGTTCCCTTTGGTTCACATACCCCACTTTGTACATCTAGTACTGACAGAAACATTAAACAACAAATTCAGCAAATATTAAACAACATCAAACACTATTCTGCAACTGTTTTCCACTTAACCATAAGACAGCCTTTAGCAATTAGCAATTAGGTCATGTAAGAACAGAAGCAATGCTAACCACATTTGCTTTATGTAACTCACTTCAGATCTTTCCCAGGGTCAGGAGTTTTGCCAGTCATACATCACAGAATGGATGATGGTTCTTCGTCCAGGAGTTTGAGGCCTGTGGTTCAGACACTCATGGCGTAGCATTCCCTCTGTCATCGCTGGCCTTCCGTATCATATCCAGCACCACTGAAATACAGAGAACTTTCAGATGACAACTGACTGCCTAGAGTCCTTCACTGAAAAGACTTCCTCTTTCCCAAGATTAGTGATGATATTCAGATATGCAGAACACTTAGCATACATATAATGCAGATATTTGTATCCATGCCAAAAGAAAAATTCAAACTATTCATTTGAAAATTTAGTTCTTAAACTTTCCAGTTTTTCCTAACAGATGCAAGTCAAGATGTTCTGTTGCCTGAAGGAGCAGCGCTGTGATGCTTTATTTTATTTCTGTAAACAATCCCAATCTGACACGTCTTAAAAGTAATTTCAAACTGAACCTGAATACTCAAAGGCACAGGTGAATTTCAGTGCCAGAGAGCTCTGCTGAGGCCGTGCCCTCGATCATTACTAACTAGACTCCTTAGGCAGCTCCCATGACAGCAAAAAGCAAGTATTTCTCCACTATGTGATTGATACCTGGCTCAGACTGTTTCAGTGCAGCACTGTTGAGTCTCCATCGGAAATTCTCAAATGCCACCTGGAGGTGTTCGGTTTGAGTAGGGGGTTGGAGAAGGTGACCTCCGGAAATGCCTCCAGCCTTGACCATTCTGCCATTCAGTAGTGGCTCACAATATAATTATCAAAGGCTGAAAGGACTTAGTAGTATACATGAAGCACTTTTTACTGGATTTCAACCCATAGATTGTATGGGTTTTCATTTATCAGGCCTTAACCTGTGCCTTTCTCCTCCGTTTGAATCTGCGTGACTCTACCCATGCTGCCTGCAAGGCACATTTGAGTTGTACAAATGAAACTATCAAGCACATAGAGATCATTTTAAGTTTAAGATTCTCCACATGGAGCTTGGTACCTTGACTCCTTGAGTGGCAATTTTCAAGTTATTATTCTGAAGGATGTTACTCTCCAAGTTTCTTTGTGGTAATTTTTTTTATGTAAAGTGATTTCCCCTTTTTTTACTATATTTTATGGTAAGCTGCTAAGAACAGCAGGAAGCCAAACAAGAATAAAGGTCCAGTAGTACTTTTGTGTACAATTGGAGAAACTGATTGTGTCATCTGATCCTCAAACGAGATCTTTTCTAGCTCTCCAGAAGAATAAAAAAAAAATCTTTCCTTTGCCTACCAAAGCAACTTGGTGAAGAAGGATTTCCAAAACAGTGAATGGTTCATAATATGGCTTTCAGGTGGACATGAAAAATATAACTTGTTTTCTCAGCAATCCATCAAGAAAACAGAATGTCCATATTTGCTGATGTACCTGCCAGATCACAGAATTAAAGATTGGCCTGGGTTGGAAGGGACCTTAAAGATCATCTCATTCCAAAACCCCTTGCCCTGGGCAGGGACAGCGCCCACTAGACCAGGATACTCATCCAACCTGGACTTGAACACTTCCAGTCATCCACAATGTGCTGATGATGTGATCCTTCACTTCTGGCTTCCCACTTCATGGTGTGTTTTAGGGATGCAGTGCAATGTCACCTTCCTGGTACATCATGGCACAGCAACCAGCAGGCCAGCACACCTTGAGCAGGCAGGTTTTGAAACCAGAAAAGTGAACATAAGGGCTGACAGAGAGCCATGGAATAGCAGGGCTTCTTTTGCACACTCCAAAATGTTCCTGTTGAGATGAAAATTGAAACACTGCCACTATTTTCTTGCCCTGAAGGAGCTGATTTCATCTAAATATTACACAGTCCTATGGGAATTCGAAGGGTGAAAGCAGGAGGCAACTTCAAAAAAGAAAAGATTTAGGATTTTCAGAGCAGGGTTTATTGCTTTGCTCGACATCATTAATTATACATATCCTGCATCAGATCTGACAGCCTTCCAGTGCTTTGTAACTTAGGTGAATCTTTTCTCTGGGAGGGAGGAAAGAGAAATTAAAAACTTGCCAGGGTTAAAACACAGGAGGAGAGCTTCCTTGACAGGCCTTTTTTTTTTCTTTCCCAAGTCTTTACAGTTGTTGACCACAATTTTCAAAGCAAAACTCTGTGTCTGAAACTCAGATCCTTAAATTCACACTTGAGAAACTTAAATAAGAAAGTTGAGGTAATGCTGAGCAGCCAGTAAGCCCAGAAATGCCAGAGAACTGCTTCATGCTGTGCAGACTGAAAAATCAAGCCAGCAAACTGCAGATACTACATTTTCAGGGTTGTATGAAGATAGAGTTGTTGAAAATGTCCTGATTAGTTGGAGACTAGAGCTGCAGTTATCCTACAGGGGGAAAAGGAAAATGGATAATTTAGATGCTAAAATTGAGGACTAGGAAAACTAGCTTACCACCTAACTCTCAATCTAAGTTTTGAAACTCCACCTGTAAAATGGTTGTAACCTTATTTTCTAACAATTTCTTCCAAGATCAGATCTCCAAAGGCCCAATTCCTTTACTATGTTTATGAAATTTATATGCCCAGACACTGCTTCAGTGCACACCAGAATAGTATCACACCAGGCCAGGGAACACAGACTAGTGCTAAATACCCACTTCAGAAAAATCAGACCCAATGATTAGAAAAGTCCATCTCAGTTGATCACCCTCTCACACCCCTGCAGCTGCCTTTGTGGGGTGCCCATCCCTCAGCTCCAGCCCTGCTGGTGCCCCAGGCAGGTGCTGTGTTTCACTGCCTTCTCCCCACTCCATCCAACCAGTGGGATAATGCAGCTCCATGATTTTGGTGGCAGGGTGGCTGTGGGGTTTGGTTCCTTTGTTTGGTTTAGGACCTTACAACTAAGCACTTACTGTTAGGACGTGGCTGAGCACCTTCCTAACACATCACAGAATGACCTGTCTCAGCCAGTTTCAAGTTTTTCAATTTATGGGAGAGATTTTAGGCTTCCCAAATGTACCATCTATTAATAGGCCGCTTGACAATCAGCAGGCTCCTGCCCTGTAACTTTGATTTAAGTACATCCCCCTTGTCTGTGCTCTGTGAGAGCTGCCGAGCGCCATATCCAAACTCCTGTTTTGCCGAGCGCACGGGTTTGCACAGGCAGAAGTCACTTCTCGTAAGAGTTTACACTTCTACCCTGTGCCCTGAAGCTCTGTTTTTGGAACACCTAATGCAAGCCTTCTGTGGCTGACCCTTGCTGTATTTAACAAGTATCTTCTCTTTCAGCAGCTTCTCTGCTAATCTCACACTCGGGTGCGATCCGTGTTGACGAGGTGAGCCCCTTCGTGGAGCTGCTGCTGCAGAGGACCTTCAGCTTAAATGAAAGTGACAGCACTTCAGCAAGGCCTAACATACATTCTTTGACAGAATATAGATTCACAAAGAGAAGTAATTCTTGCTGCTGTCATAAAACACTGCTTTTTTCAAACGTCAGCACCGTATGTCACCGTCGTCAATAGAGCAACTGCTACCACCATCTACTGGCAAGCACATGAAAGTGAAAGAACAGAGGGAGTTTATTGCCTTGGAGTGGGTCTCACATGGAAAAATATAGAAATATAATATATGATCAACCTTCAGATGTGCACTAGGCAGTGCCACACTAATGACAGCTCTCCAGTTGTATTGGAAGGGAAGAGCCTGAAGAATGTGCTTTCAGATAAAGCTTATTCTTTCCCTGCAGCCCCGGGATGGGACTTCACAGTTCAGTTCTGCCTTGCAGCAAGAGAAAGTCTGGCTGTTCTGCTCTCCACTCTGCTTTGACTGGGAAAAAAGCATCAGGATATAATGCCACCAGAGAGCAGCAAGGGCATTGCATCCAAGTGCTAGAAACAGAGTCCTGACAGAAGACTTGTATGTCTTACAGGAATTCAGATTAGATGGAGCTGTGTCAATGTTACAAAGTAATTGTGAATTATAAAGAAATTTAAAAATAAAAAAAAGACTGTGCGATAGTATTATGATTCACTGTGAGTCTGATCCAAATATTGCCAAATAAGAACACCTCCTTTTACTCTGTTGGGAATTAAAGCAAGCACTAGGCAAAGTGTATTGAAATACAAGTTTGATACTTCATAAAAAAATTTCTGATTTACCTGTTAAACTATTTTTTCTCAGATGATTGGGTAGTTGACTTAGAGATATTAAACACAGCTTCCTGGGGAGGGTTTAAGCTTTGACATTATTCGAGTCCAAAGGAACATGCAGGCAACCAGCATCTTAGTTGAAGAAATCACAGCGTATTCCCCATTTTTCACTGACATTGATAAAAAGATAATTGAGGGTCTCAAATTAGGTTCTATCATCAGGCAAATAAATTAATGCTGTTGTATGTAATCACTTCAGGTTGTGTTCTCTGCATAAATTGAGTCCAGAAGAGGTCTTAGCTAAGATATTTAATTCCTATTATTTTACCTGATAGTAAAACCAGCCAGATCAAGATCATTTTATGCTCATTTATAGATTATCACAAGGGATCATAAAGAAATACACCAACACCTATGTCAGAATCAGGTATTCAGACTCACAACCAGACAAATCAGGACATGCTGAAGTACCAAACCCCTCACCCCACATTTCTTCTTGAGTGGCGCACGACTCATCTCTGCTATAACATACAGGACTAATGATGGCCCAGATCTGACCTTCTACATAACTGTGAAGATGTTTGACAACCAGTCACTCTCCTGAGGAGGCTATCCCATTTGAGGCAGCAGTCAGCAATTCTCAGGCTTTCAGACAGTGATGCTGATTCATTACTACTTAAATCTTCAAAATCTCCTGCTATCCATTACCGGACAGAGGGCAGAAACTGCAGCTGAATGCCAGGGAGTAGGAACTGGTACAAACATGATGTAACACAATGAAGTCCTGAGCCAGGATCTGTTGAACCAGCCAAATTGCATCCCAGTGAACTATTTGCAACATAAAACCATCAGTTCTGAGAAGATGTACTCTGCTTCAGTGCCCAACACCAAGTCCTGCCAAGAAGTCTAACTATATTTCACTTTCAGTAACCCAAGCCTTTGGAAATTTCCTGAGATGGCACAGACCCCGTCTGCCTATTTCCATCAGCTAAGAACACACCTGTGCTCCCACAATTCACTGCATTCTTTGAGAGATTGTGATACTTTGTATAAATTTTACCCAAAAAGTGATCCAGAACAAGTTCTGAAGTCTCAAGAAACAGTCCCTTGAATCATCATTCTGCTTCATACATGAGACTATTCTTCTTTTCTTCCTTGAAGTAATATGTTTGTTGGAGAAACCTACCCTCAGGTGAGAGTTGTAACAGCTGTTGCTTTAGGATCACTCAAGTCTAGGATCATAAAACTTCCCATCCTTTGTTTTATGCGCCAACTACATATCTGTACTACTGTCCTAAAACCTATATGGTGTCCTAACCACTGAGATACAAATGCCAGTGAGACTCAGGCTTAAATTTGGAGAGTTCACCAGTGAAAGCACTGCAGAGCTTGAATTGCAGTGTCTGCTGCCTCTGCCTCATCCCCTTTGCTCCACCAGCCACTCCTTGATTACCAATGGCTCTTGAACCTTACCCTGACAGCTCCATAATCAGTTCGACTTTGGTCAGTGCTCCTAAAATGCATGTACAACAACTTTGCTCCAAGTCTGCATATTGGTCCTTTCCCTTGCTTCTTTTTCCCTTCACCAAATATCAACAGTCCTCTCTTCTTTTCCAGGCTCCCTTCCCTTGCATCTCCTGGGGGCACTGCCTTTGTTTGAGGTCATAGTCACTGGGGCTTATGGATGAATTTTCATTTAAAAGAAAGCCTTCGAACTTTCCTTGATGAACACACACAACTGACCTATTTCTGCCCGTGCCAGAGGGCAAATACCACCATGTGACAGTTCTTACAGATCTCCAGGAAGTATCTGAGAAGTAATAAAACAAAACAAACAAACAAACAAAACAAAAACAAAACAAAAAAAAATAGTTTGTCAGAGCTACTCTATACCAAGATAATGCAATTTCACTGATGTTTTGTAATTCATTTATTTTGAAGTTAAGATTAGAAAATGAAGTAAATTATTCTGGCTGTTTCTCCTTTTCCCACTTCCTTTTACAATACAGTTGCAAACTGTATTTCTTGAGAATACCAGTTACTTTGCATCAATATTTTTGGCTTTTTGCATGATCAGGTATACCAAGGAATGTTGTTTCTCTGCATGGGAAAGCCTAGATAGCCCAAATATTTTATTTGGTTTCTTCACCTATCCTTAAAAGCTAATTGGTTTTTCTTCTTTCTCTAAGTCCTACTCTGGATTCTAATCATCTGTAACTTCAGGAAAGTAGTTTTGTGGTAAAAGCATAGGCAGGGTTATAATCTTCATTCTCTGTCACAGTGATGTGGCTTTCCGTATGTCCTATTTTTGGGCTTAATTCTGACTGTATAAATCTTGTCAGAAGCTGCAGGTACACGGGGTCTCCTTTCCCCACTCCTCATTTTATGAAGGCATTCAGCACAGTATGCATACAAGCTTTGTTGGTGCCAACAGCTCCCAGCTGGGTGAGAGAACATGAGCTCTCTGTGCTTGTATCTTCTTTAATAAAGAAATCTGGGGGGCATTGCAAACACCTAAATACTTATAAATCCATCAAAATTCAAGTGCTGAATTCTTCTGAGGTGACTTGGTCCTTAAAGGCCTACTCACTACACCAAGTCAGTAGGACTTACCCCTGAGAATTTTATGCAGCAACTGTTTTGTCTGTTATAGCAATACAGCAATGTTTAATAATTACTCCAAGAACCTTAGATGAAAGGACTTGTAAATGTAGAATACACTATTAAATCTGATTAATTCATTTCATAAAATACCTCAATGACCCCCTCCTGATGTCCTTCTTAAGTTGCTGCTGCATCTGGAGCTGTTTCCAGCTAGACTTGGGATTAACATTAGACATAATGCAAATTTGAATAACCTGGCTGTGAAAGGAGAATAACAGGCTGTTCAGAGCATTTTTATTTGCATTATTATGTATCTTTTTATATCCTGTAAACATTAATGAACAAGCAAATGTTGACTGTTGGGATGCTTTCTTTCTTATTAATTAATTTCCTTATATTAAGCTATGATCCTCTTCATTTCCCTTCAAATCTTGTTGCCTGAACTATTCATTAATATTCCAACCAGAATAATTCTTCAGTTAAACTATTCTGTATCTTTATAGCTTCTTTAAGTATCCAAAGAGTGCTGGATGTGTACCAGAGAAACAACGCCCCTTGCAGTAATAAGAAACCCCGATTCTTTTGCTATGAAGTGGAAAATGTCATTTTACAATGAACAGATGAAGTAAATGCAACAGAAATAGCGCTATATGGCTCAAGTGTAATCGACCAGTTGCAGTTGCTTTAAAAACAACATCTTCTTTAAAACAGATTTTATTCTTCAAGGGAAAAGCCCAAATCTTGAGAGTAAGATTATCCCTTATTTGATGTAAAAGAAAACAGTTCACTGTAATCAGCTTTTTTTCATCTCACTAATGAATAAGTCAAATTCATTTCAGAAACAGATTAGACCTTTTCATGATGTGACATTCCTTGGAATGCTATTAATGCTTTGTGCTGTGCATACGGTGTTCGTTTTGAAATACCTATACACTGTTCTCAGCACTCAAAGTGATTACATAGTAGGTGTGTGTTTATATATAGTATGTAATCATCTCAAATGCTGGGATTGCAATGTGAATAGGTAATAAGCCATAAACTCTACTTTTGATTATATAGGCCTATGATTAATTGTTTGAACTTTGGTAAATGAAAAAGACTTAATTAATTAAAAAAAAAAACAAAAAAAAACCAAAAAAACCCAAAAAAAACCCACAACCACCTAGCAACTCCTGAAAATGGGCTGCTATTATTTAAAGTTAGTATATATTTTATGGGGTTTATGTGCAGACTGTTGCGCTTTTTTGGGTTTTGTTTCATTTTTTATTCAATTTAGTTTATTACTTTATTTATTGATTTTCCATTATAATGCTTGTGTTTATATACTGCCTTTCAGTTGGGGCTCATAAAGTACTTTACAAATATTAATATATTTTTCTCACCCATTTTATTTACATTCACCTTCTAATGAAATAATCATAGACTATCTGTATATAAATTACACTGAGGGAGCAAGAGAAGCAGAAGGCAGAACATGTACCAAACCAAATAAATAAATAAATAAATAAATAACCAGAACAAAAGCCCAAAATCACATCGCAGGTGGCTGTTGTTACTTCTGGTCTGCCCTCCCCAAAGAGAAGTAGGATTGTGGACAGTATGGCTGTTTGGGGCTGAGCCAACTATACAGTGAACACTCAGACATTGGGTTAACCTGTTCTTAAAAATATCCAATTATCAAGATTGGTTGTGGAGAGCACAGACTCTGTTCTCACACTGAACCTGTGATGTGAGAAACTTTTTCTTAATGTCTAATCTAAATCAGTTGCTTCGGGTTTAGCTCATTACTTCATGCCTCACTCACTTGGACATGGAGAAAAATTGTTCCCTATCTTTCCAGCAGTCTCAGAATTCTGAGTTTGAAGGCAATTATTGTGTGGCACTTTTGTCTTCTTTCCTCTTCAGATAAAATAACACCATTTCACTAAATCTTTACAGCTTGCCGTTCTCATTACCTTACACTTGCCAATCTCCTATGTTATCCTCCATGAAGTGTAGTGTTGGAAATGGATATCAGATTCACCAGGGTGCCTTCACTTACCCTTCAGGGCATGTTTCTTCTTATAGTACCATAGAATGTCCAGAGTTGGAAGAGATCCACAAGGATCACTGAGTCCAATGCCTGGCCCTACACAGGACACCCCGGGGATCCCACAATGTGTCTGGGAGCATTATCCAAATGCTCCTTGAGCGCTTTCAGGCTTGGTGCTGTGGCGACTTCCATGGAGAGCCTGTTCCAGTGCCCGACCACCCTCTGGGTGAAGAATCTTTTTCTACTATCCAACCTAAACCTTCCCTGATGCAACTTTAGGCCATTCACATAGACACAGAATTCACAGAATATTCTCATTTGGAAGGGATCCACAAAAATCAAGTCCTGTCCCTGGTCACCCAAGAGATAAGACCAGTGCCTGATCTTATGCATTCAGTGGGTGCTTGTGTTTTGCACAAAAGCTTGACAATGGTTTTTCCCCCTGCTGATGCTCAGAAAGAGCCCAGTTCTTCCCTTGCAGATCCAGCACCCAGCTTATTCTGTGCTAGAACAGCTGGGCGTATAAGTTCAGCACCTCATATTTGTCTTTAATTCAACTCCATTCTATTTTCCAGACCATTTCTCTAAATTATAAAGCTTTTGAAAAAGGTTTCTTATTTTTGCAACAAGCCTAAATCTGCTTAGAGTGGCACTGTCTGCATGTTAACTGCTCATAACCTTTGCTTGATTATCCAAGTGATTGATGAAAAAGTTACTGTTGCACCCAGAGTACACAGGATCCTGCTTGAGAGTTTGTCAGTAAATCATTAATAACCTCTCTGTAAATGCAGCTTTCCAGACAATCCTGTATCAGTTTAATTAGACACATGTTTCCCAGTCTACTTTGGAAGCTGCCACGCTATGCTTACAAAGCTCACAGTACGTAACACTGGCTGGTTCTGCTACAGCTACTCTATTCTTTCACAGGAAAAGAAAGTGAGTTCAAAATTTGGATAGTTTGCTGTTGACAATTGTTTCACACTTCCTTGGGTTCATTTTGTTCTGTGTTTTGTTTGGTGCTTTTTCCTTACAAATGATTTGATTGTTTCTTCAGTGTTTTTTTCTGGTCTTTAATTCCTCCTTTTCCCTCTTGTAAAGATGAGGCCTGCATTTGCCCTTTTCCAGAGTCCAGGACATCATAAATTCCCCACACTTTCTCAGAGATAACTTTTGATGTCATCTCATTCTTAGCTCACTGGGAGAAACGAAGACTACCCAATTTCACAAGTAAAACCTTGCTTAGTTCCCTCTGATGATTTCTTTAACTGCTGTATCCCCAAATCTTGTTTCTTTGCCACTGCTAATGTACAGCTGATCGTTCCACTGGGAGCTGAACTCTGATCCATAGGACAAAAGGTGGTATGAAGTATGCTAACTTTCTCAGTGGTACCTATTGGAAAAATTGCTGTCTAAAAAAAGTAGCCCAGAACTATCCATCATCAATGATACTCTATTTCTTCCTGGTGCATCTTATTTTGTGTCCTAATGAAAAGGCTGAGTACTGCAATAATCAGGATAACTCCTGCAGAATCCCACTTCCTCCTACGTTTATCTCACATTGTACAATGTATGATTATTAAAGCAGTCTTAACAGTATAAAGGCCTACTTGTAAGACACAAAAGATCTCTGGGCACCTTCCTATTTCTTCCACTCCTTGTACAAGTCTGTTACAGAAATACAGATTTGGGAGAAGGTTCAAGAATTGTCGGTGAAAGGTTCTTTAACTGCAGGTACTTACCACTTTCATTCTGCTTGGCACTTACCAGATTTCACCTACGTGGTTACAATATACACAGCTGTGGCATAACACTTGACATCAGAAGAGTTCAAAGCACTATCCACATGAAACTTTTTAATAAGGTAAAAGTAAGTAAAATGACTTTCCTGAGGTTGCCGAGCAAGTTACAAGCTGAGCCAAGAACATAGTCCAGAACTCACAAATCCCAGGCCAGTGCTCCATCATTATGCCATCCAGCCTCCCATATTATTAATGCTCAATCTAAATATATTCTTGTAGCAATTGATTTAATGCCATTAGTTTCAGAAGGCTAATCCAAAACTCCTTTAGTTATCCAGCCTCCAGGGATCTACTGGAACAAGGAACTTCAAGACCGATCCAGCAAATAACATAGTAACTTTCCCAAGAAGCCTAGTTACAGTTTTTAGGGGGACAGTTATTTTAAAGGGAAATGATCACCTGTTAGTCTAACGCCACTGAAAATCAAATTGTAAGATTACACTTAACTGACTATTTTTGTGAGCAGGCCCACAATGGTTTTCTGTATTTCCTTTCAGATGATAATGTTCAATAAAAATGTATGTTAGTAATTAATGGTGTGAAGTCAAGATAATGATCATGACATATGAAAAGAGAATTAAGTTAAAAATCCTTAGGATCTTAAAGAAATAATAAGGTGAGTGGAATTACAGGCTGTAGAAAAATCACATTCATTCACCAGCTCTTGGCACAGAGGAAGATAAAGATTTGTGAGAATTATAGAAACAGACCAGATTAAACAACAACGAAAGGAAGATAAAGTGTCTTCTCATACAGCTATGAAAACGATTTTGAATGCCTAAGTTCTTTGGCAATGCCTAGAAGGGGGCACCTCAAAGTTCTCTGAAGATGGCAGAGAAGTTGGAGAGCTCAGAGTTAGATATTTATTAACTCTATGTGTGAGAATATAGGGGAATTGGGGCAGTGAGACAAATACAAGCTAAGAGAAAGATCTAGGAGAGGTACAGAAACCCTCATCTCAAATAAGGCACACAGTTTTCTATGCTTTCGGCTTTCCTAATCCATCTTGTTGAACTCGATGGAAGAAGTGAGGGTAAATTTACTTTTCAGGCTAGTATCTCAAACCAGTATGTAGATTTTCTCACTCACCTAGGTTTCTCCATGTTGTAGTTTCATGTTGCTGCAGCTCTCAGAAAGTTCTGCTTATGCTATATGTTCTCCAGGAGTGTGTATCAAAAAAATGAAACAGTCTCTTCCTTCACAGGACATTTATTTTTCTTGTTCAGTCAGCCTTGTTGGTATTCTTTGGATCAGACCTAATTCCTTATAGTGCTTTTTAATGAACATTATATAACAATGAGCGGCGGACGTTGGCTGAGTGGTGTAAGTTGTTGCCTCTGGAGCCGGCTCCTCCTCTGAGGACGCCGGTTCAAATCCTGGAGGAACTTGCTGTCACCATCCGAGCGTGCTCGGCTGTGGCAAAATGAACCTCAGGAGTAAAGGGGGTGGGGCCAGTTCCGCGCACACTGTGCCTCACCTAAAAAATCCATTGCGCAGGCTTATCCCAAAATCTTCGTTCGTGAAGTCTAGCCAACAACAACAATATAACAATGTCAATTACTAGGTTTCATGTCAATGAAATATATCTTATTTTTTTCCAACTTAAAATAACTTTTTTCTTTTGTTATCTGTGCTTCATCATGAATGTCAGTGTTTTTAAAAGCAAATCAAGTACTGAAATGGTTTGTGTTTTCTACATCTGAATACATTAAGAGAATGCCTTGTGCTCCAAATACTCAATAGTGTACACAGATAAAAAAATAACATAAAAAGATAAAACACAGAATCAATGATTTAAAGAGAAGAGTTAAGAATTGCAATAATAGAACATGAAGACTTTCT
The DNA here is from genome assembly GCA_013399695.1 of Formicarius rufipectus. Lineage (NCBI taxonomy): Eukaryota > Metazoa > Chordata > Aves > Passeriformes > Formicariidae > Formicarius > Formicarius rufipectus. The sequence goes on along the minus strand of VXAU01002126.1, from coordinate 241,672 downwards.
CAGTTTTAAGCCCTGAGCATAAGGAAAAATGAAATTTCATCCTACCAAATTTTCAGCACATTTTACATTTTACATGGATAGAGACTAAACCTCTGATTTTCTTTTACATTCAGATTTAGCATCCACCAAGCCTGATGTATTATACTGTCTGATTACATCACGGACTCAGAACAATAAGGTTTGAAATGGTACATCTTAGAGAAATAGCAGACTTGAGAAAAAATTTCTTACTATGCTTTGTACAACAAAGACCACTGCAGTTACCTATGTACCCAAGCCAAGATTTAAATATACTTTTATAGACCTATATATATAAACTATACCCAAATATACTTTTTATAAAGTGTATACAAGTATATTTTAAATATATTTTTCATGACAAAGCAGAAAAGAAAAGCCTGTGACTCATTTAGGCTGCAGAGCAGGTTTACACGCAAATCTCTCAAGTCATTCACAGGAGATGTTCATCTGTAGGCAGAAAGCAAACACCTCTCAATACTAATCTCATGTGATTGATATCTGAGTGTCAGAACTAAAGCTCTGAATCTTCAATAAATTGCTCATCCCACACATAATATGCTACTGTATCTATATCTGCCATGAACCCTGTTTGAATCCAGTACTGCTTGCTTTATGTCAGGCTGTTTATCACCATCCTGGTCTCAAATCACAGGACCCATCAAGAATCTGCCTCATGCACTCAACTGCCAGGTCTGAACTTGGAGTACTCAAAGAAAACCATTATAAATCTCACACACAGTAATTTGCAGCATTTTATCAGCATCCACTAGTCACAGATCATGCTGCAGTACTCTGCAGTCCTTCAAGCCTTGAACCCTGTGATTTCTGCTGGCAGCCCATCAGCAGCCTAACCTGCATTGGCCCCTGCCTCAGCAATGTGTGGCTGCATAAGCATTGCTTATGGCCCATCCAAGAAAAGACAAAAATTGTCATAAATCTACCTTTTCTTTCCTAAAACTGTTGCCTAAAATCAAGGAAAAAAACCCTTTCAAGACAACATTAGTATAGATATAGGAGAGAGCAGTTCTTTAATGAAAGCTTTCAGGTGCATGGAGTCTATAGGTGCACACCCACTACAGGGTTTTTACAAATTTGTAATACCCCTTACTTATCATATCTAATGGGTACCTCCAACCCAAAAACCTTTTGCCCCTTGCACCATTCTCAGAACTGTCCTGCTGGAACCCTTCCAAGGGTTTTGGGTCTTTTATCTTGTTCTGACTACAATTTGTCTTGTTATTCTGCTCCAGAGGTACGTGTCCCAAACAAGATGTCCTTGTTGCAATCTCATCCACTGAAAAGACCATTAAACAGAAACTCGGGAATATGGCACAAACAGTGAAAAACTTAGAAACTCTCAGCTGTTACCTCAAGTGTGAGAATGAGAAACTATACAGCTATATAAAAATCTACAAATATATATAACATTAAAAACTACAAATATATTAAAATCCTAAGACATCAAAACAACATGGTGTCTCCTAACTCTGTGTTTTCTAGTTCTCTGTAGCTAGATTTTCTGAATCAGATTCCAGTAAAAGTGTCAAATTCAGTAGTTCTATCGGACCTGACGGATTGATTTTCATCAACTTGTTTTGTGATTTTCCACCTTCAGTAATGAGAAGAACAGGCTAGGGAGGATCACTTTTATTGCCTGTTTGAACACCAATTGCTCAGAAATGGAGATTAAAATGTAGAATAACAGCTGCAGTTCCCTGCACACTAAAGCATAGTGCCTGGGCTAAATTCTGACTGCAGAGGGGTGTGTTCTCTTGTATTGGCTCTGCAAGTGCTGAGTTGTTGCCTGGTCTCAGCCAAGCATAACCCTTGGGTGGTTAACAGTTTTCAGAGAAGTTCTTTTTGCCTTTCATATGAATAAAACCCAAGCCTTCTTTTACCCTTAAGGACTGACACTCATACAAAAACCCATGCAAAGGCATATCTATATATTGAGTCAAAAATAGATGGCCATGGAGCAGCAAAAGTTTTTTGTGGCTTAAGTGTGTTTGGCCATTTTCCCTTTGCATTGGCTGTTCCTCATTTGTGTGCTAAACCACCTGCAAAAAGTTGTTCAGGAATCTCTTCAACTGTTCTGTGCCCATGGAAAATAGCTACTCTACAGGCTGATGTTTCCCACCTAAGCTGGGCTGAGTCTGGTGCTTACAGAAGTAAAAGTTTTTCTGTGGGTGGAATTTATGAAGGGGTTGTGGCAGTTTTCACCCGGTGTCCATCCAAACCTCCAGGGCCTCCCTTTCCCAGAGGGAAAGGAAAAAGAGAAAAGAGAGGGGGGAAAAAAAAAACAAAACAGTTGGGACATAACAGCAAAAAAACCTCAGTGGCTAAAATATTTAAATTTATTACTAACAAGATAAGAGCTAATGAGAAAGAAATAAAACAGTCTCAAAAACACCTTTCTCTTCCACTCATCTCTCTTTGCAGCAGTGCAAGGGAACAGGGAAGGGGGGGGGGGTGCAGTCGGTTGTTGTTTCTGACATTGCTAATGTGAAATTTACCCCTCAGACAGCAGTTCTTCCCAATCTGCTGTCCTGTGGGTGAGTCCATGGGGTGTAGTTGGGTCTCTGCACCCCAATGGTCCTCCGTGAGCTGCAGCGGGANAATGAGAAAGAAATAAAACAGTCTCAAAAACACCTTTCTCTTCCACTCATCTCTCTTTGCAGCAGTGCAAGGGAACAGGGAAGGGGGGGGGGTTGCAGTCGGTTGTTGTTTCTGACATTGCTAATGTGAAATTTACCCCTCAGACAGCAGTTCTTCCCAATCTGCTGTCCTGTGGGTCAGTCCATGGGGTGTAGTTGGGTCTCTGCACCCCAATGGTCCTCCGTGAGCTGCAGCGGGACCAGAGCTCTGAGTCCTTCCCCTGCTTCTGTGGGGTCCCTCCCATGGGAGACAGTCTTTGATAGACGTCTCCAACGTGAGTCCACTGCCCAGGCAACACTTCTACTGGGGGGAAAAACCTGCTCCAGTGTGGGTCTCCTTTTCCATGAGTCATGGCCACAAGTCTCTTACAGGATCTTGCTCCGACCTGGGCCTCCCACAGGGCAACAGCCTCTTTCATGCATCCACCTGCTCCTGCATGGGCTCCTCCATGGGCTACAGGGGAGTCTCTGCACCCTGATGCTTCTCCACGGGCTGCAGGGGGTGGCATAGCTTCGAGTCCTTCCCCCACCCTGCTCCAGTGTGGGATCTCTCCTTCTCCTCCTGCTCTGACCTTGGTCTCTCTCTGTGTTGTTATCTCATGGCTGGAATTTCCAACTGCACCACACTCCTAAAGACTTAAATATGTTATCACAGAGGCGTGACTATGATTTCTAATTGGCTCAACTTTGGCCACCAGCAGGAAGTCCCTCCTGGACCTGGCTGTCATTGGCTCCACAGGACAGGGGAAGCTTCTAGCAGCTTCTAACAGAAACCGTCCTGGAAGCCCCCTCTTCTACTAAAATTCAACCACAGAAACCTATGACAGAGGTTCTGAGAGAATTCAGTACATCTCCTGAATATCCTTTCAAACAGCAAGTCACCACATACCTTTAGATTACACTTTCTACAGCAAGGACTGTGCTGGCCTGATAGGATCAGGGCCAGGATCCGGAATAGGGGAGAAACCAGCCTAGATCAGGAAAATAGCATTTGGAAATACCTCTTTCCAAAGAGAAAGGTAGCACCAGGATTTTGAATTCTGTTCAGGAAAGAAAAATTATAATGGCAAACTGTTCTTATGGAAATATGTAAAGAAACACTGGAAAGGAAAAGGGGGAAGGGAAGGGAAGGGAAGGGAAGGGAAGGGAAGGCCTTTCCACAGAGACATTTCTAAATGTATTCATTTCTTCAGCAACTGAAAATATAGCAACAATAGAAAATTTCCTTTACAAATTACCTCAGTACTTTTTCTTCTACTGGAACATCTTTATCAGGTAAAGGTGAATAAATGTTATGATTATACTAGTTCACAGATCTTTACCCTCTTTAAAAAAAACAAACATAACTCTTAGCCTACTATAATAATTACCTTTGGCCATGTACAGTAGAAGGACACACACATGTCAGGAGGACATGATGGTGGGATTTGGTGATATTTCAGACACACTTGCTGTGACTTCCAACTCAGAGGGTTTGTTACTTCAGGTGAACCGTCACCAAACACACTTTCTAATACTGTCTGATGCCTGTAAATCTAGGAGAGAAATCTTAACTGAAAGCATATATGCTTTCTTAAAACAATAAACTTGAAAAGAATATTGTATATTATTATTACACTCTTTTTTGGCAGCTTCTGATAATCCAAGATTTGTTCATAAAATACAGGACAGTCCCACAGAGCTGATGAAGTAGCTGATGCTTATTCTAGTACAGACGAGTTTTCACATGGGGCATCATGACCAGTTTGAGTTCACTGAGGTTGAAGAGAATAGAAGAGAACAAGAGACAAACATCAAAACATAGATAAAGTAGATCATATTCACTCCTGTATCAATGGAGGCAACTTCCTGAGAACCTCCAAATCCCTTTCACAGCATTAGCACTGCTTAAGTGGTTTTAGAATTCTTTGTTTCCTCTTCACTTGAAAATATATCCCTAATGGAACATCAACTCAAGTAAATATTAGATTTCATCAGTAAAACACCAGCCAAAAAAGTCTTTAATCTTTTCCATTGGCAGCTGAGTAATTTCTGTCCTGTTGGAAGGACAAATAATTCACCATGGCAGGTATTTTTAATGCTAAGTCAAGACCTGACCTAGGTATCAGCAAATATAATACACATTTGCAAACTAAATTGTAAAAGCAAAATTCAGTCTGCATCTCCATGTGCACAATTCACTCTTTGATATTTAGAAACAAAGATTTGTAAAGGCAACCACAAAGGTATGGGCAAAACACTCCCTCATGTGAAGAAAGTAATGTTTCTTTCAAATATTTACAGCTTACCTGACTTGTCAGTATAAGGATTTAATGCCCAAACAACATGTCATCTTATGTATAATTGCTAGCATTAACTCCCAAGTTAATGCCAAAGTACCTAACGTTGTGATAGATTTAAGGTCTTAATATATTCATCCTTTTTTGTTTAAACAAGAGACTGGAGCTTGCAAGTTTCTGACATTTGTTATTTTTGGCAAACCACAAAGGTTTATAAAGGTTTGTTATGTGCAAGGAATTAAAATGCAAATCTCCTTAGTATAATGAAGACATTTTGTACACAGGGTTGAAAATTTACCCAATTTGAAAAGTAAGTGAAAAAATTGTTGCATTCTTAACTATTCACTGACTTCTGCTCTTCTAATTTGTTTTCCTCACCTGCACAATCACTAAAGGAGTCATTTATTGAAAGCTCATTTCATCATGAAGCCCAAAACTATTAAAAAAGGCAGCAATTCCTTCCACTACTTTGGAAGACAACAGCTGGATTTGCTGTGTATACTGCTGAATTTAAAGCTGTTTAGTTCCTCTTTCAAAGGAAGGTTGTGACAAAACTGTCTCAATGTAACCCATCTTTTAATCGCAAGTTGTAGTAATCATGAGATAGAATATTCCTGGCCTGTTTCACTTAACTATATTTAATAGAAAATGCATCAGTCAGTCATGACAGAAAAATGAGACTCCAGCTCCCCTTTGTCTGCAAATCATTTGATAATGCAAATAAAAAGCACAACACATCACAGCTTGCAACTCTGTCTTTGGGTTGTAGAGTAATTGTATGAAGTAATAACTGGCACATTTAAGTTTAAGATTGTTTCAGAAATGGCTGGTGCTGTGTGCTGTAAAGAAATATTAATAGAACAGCCACTCAAAGATTAGAGCCCCTGTGATTTTATCACTGCAATTTGGCATTACATACTTGCATATCAATGAAATGTGTCACTTAAGACATATTGCTATTTTCTTATATGGAAACAGTCACTCTCAGTTAATTTAAGCTGCAGTTCATCTCCAAATGAAGAATGTCACAGTAAAAACTGCTTACCTTTCCACAAATTTATTTCTATGTCCAGGTATAGCTGATATTTTACACCATTAAATCCCTTCTTTTTCCCTCCTCATCCATTTTTACTCTTAAAACAAGCACAGAACCAGTAGAGCATGGAGCATATGAACAGGTTACTTGTCACCACAAACATCAAACCTGTTTACCTTGATCAGAGGAATTATATCATTATCTGTGTTGGTTCATTAATGATTAATGATGCAAAAGGAGAGAACTGAGTTGGGCTCTCAGCACTCCATTTGAATTTCCATCAAGGAAGCAAACAGTTCCATGAACAGTAAAACTCCTGAAAGTGTCTCTGTGGGTTTACATCCTACGGTTCAACTACCAGTTGTCCAAAAGTGAAAGTTCTCATTGAACATCCTCAGTGACAGGAGAGTAATTCTGTGTTAATATTCTGGTGTTTAAGAGCTGAAGTGCCAACGAACGCATCTGTTTGGATGCCTATTTACATTGAACATTTAGCATTTTCAAGGTGACATAAAAGTTAGAGAACCAACATGCCTTACAAATTCTTTTCACAGTTGATAGTATGTAAAAGAACACACTTTACTAATGAAAGATCCTTCCACTGCAGAATATCCCACTCTTACCATTTCTTTCTAAATTAACATTGTATATAAGAAAGTGAAATGCTGCCAGTGGAAGCTGAGAATTTGAAGAAATTTTGAATTTATAAGAGTGTAGTAGCATGTAATTACAAATTACAACATAGACTGTGGACAGTCAAATATTCAACTAACTAGTTTGATAATTTCCTTGTACATTTCAATAAATGTTAATTTCCTGACAATAGTGTACCTCTTTTTAATTTCCACACACAATAAAACACAGGCCAGCCGAAGCTAACATTGTCTACATGATTTCCCAACAAATAATGATAAGACTGATGTAATAATGGATTTTTTTAACCAATTATGTTTAAGCTACAAGCATATGAAGCTTTTGTAATGAAGTTTAAAAGCTAATAACTAATTTTTTTCCACATAAAATAGCTCTACCTCAAGAATAAATTTTAAAGGAAATCAAAACAATAATCAAGTAGTGCATGACCTCACAGAAAACTGAACATATATATAATTTCAGCACAAAAAATTATTACAACAATCATTCAGAAAAATAAATAGCATCTTTTCATCATTTGAACCACAAAACTGCAGGGCAGATGTCAAAAAGCTGGTGATGACTGTGTCTAACTTAACTTTGGATCACTTTGGATATTTTGGTGTATAAGATCAGCACAAAAACATTCTCCAAAAGTTATTCAGACCAAAATGCCTCAGTGGATTTATTCCTAAAACGTACCTCTGAAAGGGAGACTGACTTCCCATGGTGTCATATGGATTCTGATGATGTGATAGGAGCTTGTGTTGATTATTTAATCTCCAATATGTTGTCACTGTTGGCAAAATGAAATCAATTTTCCATTGAAGTCATCTTTGATCCTCCTATTGCCTTCCTAAGAGCTTAAAAATAACTAAGTAACAATTTATATGTCTGAAGTAATATTTCTGTCATCTATTAACATTAATAACAATAATAACTTAAAATTTCAAATCATATATAAGTCAAGGTATGTATGTACATATTTTTATGTATGAAATGCATGACTTTACAAGGGTGAATGACTGAAAATGACACACATCCATATACAATCATATAGACCTCAGACAAAAAGGCATAGCTTTCCTCCACAGCTAGAACACTGAAATGCAATAAATCCATTTATAATCATCCTCCAAGCACAAGAAAAGTTTGCCATAAATGTTGTCATTTGACCTTTCCAGAAAGGGGCACCAAAAGGCCATCGATCTCTCATTGGATTTCAATTACACACACTTTGAACCAAGGATCTTTACATTTACTGCTCTCATTTATCACAGAATGTTGATTACAGGAAACATCCAAATTCTGACATTTCAAAGGTCAGTTTGCAATTTTAAAAAATTCCCCTCCATTATTCATTTTACTGCCTGCTCTGGTCCACAAGTAATCCATTAGAAACACAAGTTTACTTCTTGATCTAATCAATTTGTATCAGAAGCTCTGATTTGAGTGGAATTAAAAAAAAAAAGCACTAAAATTAAAGACAAATTATTATGCTGGTTTTTCATCAGGGAAAACATTTTGCTCAAGAAAAACATCTCTAAGTTTATGTAGATGTAAGGATGGTTGATTGTTTTTTGGGGAGGAGAAGGGTTCCTGTTGGTTCTACTGAAAGGTGAGACACCAAACTTGAAAACAAGTGGTGTGTATAGTTTCACTTTCTGAGTTACTGCATTGCCATGTATAATGTCAGTAGCATTACAACTCCCCAGATTCCCTGAGTTCTTCAAGTTCTTTTCTAGGTGACATGGCAGTCATATCTAATCAGCTCCTACCTACTGCTTCAACATTCTAGTGAAACACATTCCATTTTGAAATGCTCATAAAATACCTGACTCCTTCCATACATTCTAGTCATTTGAACACTAATAAATGTAATGGATTACTTGTCATTACATACAAATAAAAAATTTCTCCAAAATCTTGATTTGGTGCTCAGTTGCAATAATACAGTGAAATAAATTTTCATAGTTTTGAGCACTAATGTGATGCTCAGTTTCTTAGGAAAGGGAAATTCATCTGTGATGTGTTTTTTTCATGAGACCCAAAAGTATTTGCTTTCCTTACCAGCAGTTGTTCTGGAATCTTGGCAGGACTGTGTTTCTAATTAAGCTTGAAAACCCCACAGATGTACATCTTCACATACACAGCTGCTGGGATGACCTGTAAAAGGATATTAGAACAAGAATGGCTTTTTATATTCTTTATCAACTGATATATGCAAATACCATTTAGCACATTTGCAAGACCATCTCAAAATGCATAACATGGGTATGGCTCAGGAGTGGTGTTAAGACTTTTGGTGTGGAAAACTGTTCCTACATCAGCATTTCATACTGGCTGCCATTCTGAAAGCTGTTATTTGATGCAAAGTGCACAGTTGAGGTCCAGAATCACTAACATACTAAATGTGATTTTAATGCGATAGAAGATGGTGAAAAGCATGAAGTGCCATGACCTAAAGGTGTATAAACAGCTCCTGGTGAACATACGGACTCACAGATGCAGGATCAGAACTTTGATGTGTCCACAAAGCTCATCTACTTACAAGGCATGGAATAAACCTCCCTGCATTAGAAAATTCTTACATGGTAAAGATCAAAATCAAATTAAAGGAAAAAAATGTGCTTTTTATGCCCATCCCAAACTTTTTTGACTTCTGTTTTCTGAAGGGCTACAGCATGTCAGATGGCTGCTCTAGTCTAAACCAAGAGCTGAATTCCCTCAGGCACTTCAGTTTTGAGAAATGAAAGAAACACTTATAAATTACTTCCTTCTCCATCACTTCTATGCTCTTCTCTCATTATAGGTTTTCCTTCTTCTAAGTCAAATGAAAGACAGGATAATTCTAAGCCACAGCTGGCAGGATATCACACTCCATTTCATTAGTCTTTTTAATAGAGATCAGTAATATTCTCTCCTGTTTTGATGGGATATCACACTTCTATATGCATCATGAGAAGCACTTTTACTGGCCTAAATTCCAGATAGTGCCATATGATAATTCAGAAAAAGCCATTATTAATTCTTTTATTTCTCTATGCTTATTTCTCTGCTTAGTATAAACAGAAAAAAAAAATTAAAAGCTGAAAGAAGTTACATTTTCCACTTGTAGATAGTTTTGCCCACACAGATTATCTAGGGTGCACTTTACAGGTAATATTTTCTCAATCATCATTCTGAAATATTTGGGATTTTTTAGTGTTTGCAGTGTTGCATAGATTGTTTATATAGATAAGATTAACAGCAAAGTCAGGCAAACCCTAATGAGTGATACCTTTATTATGGTGCACATTTGAGTAATGGATTTATTCAGAGCGTTACAGCTCTTCATTATGCACTAGATTGAGTAACCTGGATTTATTAGCAGCACCTATGAAAAGTTAACTTTAGATCTGAATGCCGGAACTTATTTGTCATGCCAAACGTAATTGAGCAACAGGAACATTTCCTACACCTCCTGTTCTAAGAAGGATTACAAGTGCAAACTACCTGAAAGGGCGGCTCAGTGCTTACCACAGCAGCATAACGTACTTGAACTGAATGTTCCTGAACTCAGTCCACTTCATAAAGTCCACTGTTTTGTGCTTTAGTTATATCAACCATCTTGCATTGCATTCTATATGAAAACAGTCGTTGTTGGCTTTGAAATAATTTCTTTTATGTACTTAGCTGGTTTTGAGATGTTTTTATTATCTTGTTTGGTAAGTCCTGACTTTGATCTCAAATATCGACATCAGGAGTAGTTCTTTGGCACACCTCACCTCAGAAGATGCATTCCAGACGAAAGCAGGACTTTAGGCAAGTGTCAGCTCTGAAGGAGAGAAAAGAAAGCATGCCTTGCTGTAAAAATAATGAAGTGCCCCAAAACTGCCATGCTGTCTGAGCTGTCTGAGCTATCTGATCTCCTTGTTTTGATTCTATTTCACCATTAATACAATGAATTGAGTTAGGACAATTTTAAAGTCATGACGTACTTCCAAGATACACAGCTGCAAGATACAGCCAACTACAGATGGGGTAAAAATCCCAGTTTGCCAAATAGATATAGCACAGGTCTTCAGCTGAGTACAAGTCACAAGTATAAAGCTGAAGTCTGAGTTCAACTGAACAGTGCAATGCCTGAAATCAGACCTAATTTCTCAATGTCAAAATTATCTCCTTTTCACTCTACTGCATAATCAGGCGGTGAAACTCACTACACTCACTGTATAAAAAAGCATATATTCTTATTCAGTGGGGGTCTCCCATTTATGTAGTCAGAGTAGAATTTATGGTGACTTATGTAAACCTTATTTTATGTAAGTAAATAAGGTCCACTGGGATAATATACTGAAAAAGGAGGAATGGGCTAGACCCTCAGGAACATAATTTATCTTTACTATTCTCAAAACTCTTACTGGTCTAATAAAATCCCTCTGTTTAAGCATATGTATAGATGTAGATACTTCAGTAAGGTTCTTTACTAATCACAATGAGACAAAGCTCAGGAAACCATTTGTTCCTGATACAAGCAGAGAATTTAGACTAACATTATCACTGAAAGGAATTCACCATTCAGTATTGTCAAAACCACCAGCAATTTATAAGCAAATCCCATCACAGGGTTGTTTTGTTTTAAACAAGGTCTAACTTCCTACAATCACTCCAACTCATTGCATTCCTTTCACAACAGAATTTATTTAAAATAGCACAACAAAATATGCCTTATTAGAGAAGGAAAAAGATTCTCATTTATAAAATTCCTCTTTGCCATAAACGAAGTCTTCATAAGAACTTTCTGATCAGGAATCATATGCTTAAAATCCATTTTTCACAGTCAGAAGGCTGCATATAAGTCTAATTCAGGCATTGCTTCAGGACATGCCAGATGCATGCAGCAGTTGTATTCAGCAGAACTGTTGTGTGTTGCTTGGGTTCAGTTCAGAAATTTAGGGTTTTTTTTTTAATTTGAGAATAGGAACTTCTTGAACTGGTTGAATATCTTTTGTGTACATAAGCATTTCTGCAGCTGGTACATCTCACTACCACCCTTGCCCACTGCTATATGTACAATAGAGAATCCATGTTTAAGAGAACTTGCCAGCTATCAGTTTAACCAAGATATTTGAAGTGTTTATACCAGTAAACACTCAATGTCAGAATCAGATAAAGCACTTTAGAGATTATTGTGGAGGAGAGTCTTTCACAATGCTGAAAGCAGACATTAAAAGACAGAGCATGTCTCAACCACTGTGTGACTGTGCTTATCCCTCCTACACTCTCCTTATGCATTTTCTCTTACAGCTTCTCACCTTGTGCAGCAGATGGAAAAACTGGGGGAAAAAAAGAATCAAGCTGAGGCCAAAGATGAAAATATTTTGGTTCCACTAGGGTAATTACAAAATTGTCTTTAATGGACCTATTATTTAAGAATTTATGTACTGAAGACATTGGGGACAACAATGGACTTCATTTGAACTTCAGGGTGGCATTTGAATCTGTGATGGAAACTATTTTGCTAACAGAACCTATCTTCACTCCTACATCTTATTAATGAGAAACATTGTCGGAATTGTCCCTTAGTAATCCTTAGGAAACTATTACTTCAATAAAATTTTAACTTCCTAGGCACCAGGAGCCCAAGTTCAATTCAGCTGACTGTTGCTCACTGGGCGACTTGATCTAACCAGAAAAATCACAATTGCTCTGTCACTGAGATACAGTTTACCTCTGAAAGACCAGCAAGAGTTTCATACCCAGCATACCCAATTTCAGAAAGAAAAGACTACAAAGAAAATGATCAGATTGTACATCAAAACTAGGTTGCCAACAAGATTCATAAGCTTTATGTCTTTGTTAAGTGAGAGGACAAGAGAAAGGAACTCCAGCACAGAAAATTATGTGATCATGCAACACCATCATAAGATTGCAGACTTGCAGGTTTGCAGCAGGACCTGTGCTTCATGTTTGGCCCTTGATACCAGTGCCATTTTTAAATGAGAGCTATGAAAGATTGCATAACAGCAGGTTAATCTCATGTATTCTTAGGCAGCCTAATACTGTAAATGAACAGCAGCAGGCCTGAAATCAGAAGTGTGCGTTAAATTGACTGTTTTTTATGTATTTTACATTGTTTTTTTTCTCTCTCTGAAGAGTATGGTATTTCTGGTCATTCAGCCTTGTTACAGTCTTCACTGAATGCTGAATTCTGTACTCAGATATCCCATGAACAAGGAGTACCATGCACTTCTATCTTAGGGTCATCTCTCATACACAATGTCCGTATACCATGGCTCTTGATTCTATTAAAGTTGATAATAAACAACCCTTTGTAACAACCCCTCATGGTGGGAAGAAAATTACTGAGCTTGGCAGAGCAGTTTTTGGAAGACGGTGTGTGTACTCCAGCCAGCAGTGCTGAGCACAGCATCTCCTGCTTCTGCAGCTCTTGACTATTTCAAGGGTACTTACAGGTTGCAGCACCACTGTGTTCCATTTTCACTCAAGTAATTGACACAAGAATAGATTCATGTTGTGCCACTTACTGTTCTCACAGCCTTTGTCTGAAAAATCAAGGCTCAAGAGCACAGTATCTTGTTTGTTAGGAAATCGGTAGAAAAGCAGTGTACTTTCAGCTTTCCCCATACTCTATAGTTTAATTCTCATCTTTAAGGGTTTGGGTTTTTTCTAAGGCTACAAAGAGAAGAGAAATGGTAATAAGAAGGAAATTAATATTTCACACCATGAAGTACCTTGCACGTGAATATATTACAGTGGTCATAAACATGAAATTTGGTGCAGTAGACAGTGGGGAAAATGAACCACGGTACTTCTCCCTTGTCTAACAATTTTCTCCCTAACTAGTTTCCTTATAGATAGTCTCTTCACCAAAATTAAACCCATTCTGTTATCACAGAATCTCACTCTAAAACCATAGTTTACATTCAAGAGTCCTTGCTCTGTTCTTATATGTTGCCAAAACAAGATAAGAATGTAGTCCATTAACTTTATGAATTAGTAGTATAATAAAGAACAAGTTACAACTAACTTTCAAAATCAAGTATATTTCTTAAGCAATTTATGCTATCCTCATTCAAGAAAAAATAATTAAAATTTACTCAGATTTATGCCCTAAATGAACCAAACTTGAACAGCAGATGATGCAAGTTGCTCATGGACCAAGACAACATAGGCAAACTTTAGCCAAAAGAAATGAGAAGTATTTGTTCATACAAAAGAGGGATTTTGGATGTAAAGATGGACAAGGCCTTAGGACATTGACCCTGTGACAAGTAAAGATCTATATGGCAGTCATGGGACCAAATTCTAACAGGGTACACAGTAGCAGTAGTCAAAATTAAACCCTTTGTAGGATGGTCAGAGTAGCCACTGGGCTCTTTTTGCACTTGAATTTTAGTTACATTGCAGGAATTGTTTCTGACTGGCATGAAACATTTGCTTCAGCGGATTGCCAGAGCGAAAGAGCAAGAAGCTGGCAACACTTCTGTTTCCCCATTTTATACCAAAATCCCACCAGGGTCTCTAAGACGCAAAGCTCCCATTTTATAGAAGCAGATGTAAAACCCTTACACCAGCTCATCTGGAATCCTGGAATCCACAAAACTGACTTCACCTTCCTTCACCTTTTCTTACTCATTCCTTTTGCTTGTTTTTCTCTTACTGTATATATTTTTGTTTTCTTTATTCAATGGTTCTCAGAATAGTCAGGGGGTATGGCAGCCTTCACATGTACTTGCTTTCAAAGTAACCTTGAAGAGGGAAAAAAAAAAAAAAAAAGAGGCACTAACATTTTATGGACAAAGACACTTTTAAAACTTTCTACAATAGTTTGCATTGAGCTTGCTGAATCCACTCTTTCATGTGATTGACTCATTATTTCCCATCAGTTCCATCAGTGAGAATGATTTCCAATATTTTTCAGAAAAAAATCCAATGTCAGTAGGGTGCAGTCAAACACAATGGCTGTGAGTAGCTCAATAGAGTGAATTACTCTTGCATAATTCTCTTTGCCCTGCAAAGAGACATTCTGCAGTATCAATTAGGTTCAGCAAACATTTCGTTTAAAGTCAAGGGCTGGAAGAATAATGAATTTCTTTGAAGTATGATGACAGCACAGGTAGCAGCACAACTAGAAAGAGAGAAATGGTCTGGAAAACTCATTTACATAAGAAATTGTATCATGTGACCGTCTATTAGATCTGATCTTGTGGGAGCTATCACTATACAAATTCATCATTCTGCAAGCAATTCCTCATTTGAATAAAGATTATTTGCAGCAAATTATTGCACTGGACTCAGTGACCTCCTAGAAAGGGTCAGTGAGAACAGAAATGATAAATACAATGGACAAGTGCAGAGTACTCATGCCCAGTGAATTTCACACCCTATTTATATTTACTGCAAATTTGCTGTAAAAGGAAATATCTGAATACTAATGGATTTACATGAGTCTGCCTCTGAGTCTTTAGTAGATTTGGGGTTTCATTTTGTACAGATACCAAATATATTAGTAAGCTGTAAATGTATACATATATAATGACATATTTCTGATTCTTACAGGTGTCACAGGGCTCTCAAAAAAGGATTTTTATGAGGGGCATTGAAGTACAGCTTTCCAAGAAAATTTAATTTGGGAGATGATGGAGATAGTAATAAAGGTACTTGCAAGGTTGGCATTGGCCTCCTTTGACATATGGAAGGAACAGAACAGAGATACACAAAGAAATAAAGATGGATAAATTTGGAAGAAAATTAAGGAGAAATCATGAGCTGAAGAGAGAAGACATGGTAGCAACAAAGAATAATTTGATTCAATACTGCAAAATGGATGTCTTGAAGTTACTGGGGAGCAGCAGCACTTGGTGCAACAGAAATACTTTATTTCCAAGACTGCAAAAATATATCTTCTGCAATCATTTCCTTGTGGGTATTTAGCATGTTATGTTGCAACATGTGCAGATATTTCTTCCGGGATTTCACTGCAGCTCTCAGTAGCCTTACAGTGAAATTATTTTCTCTTCACAATAGCATCATTCAGTGACTGTGCCAAAAACTTCAGCCAAAAACAGTTCTCCAGACACTGCCAAATCCAAAATGCCATTGTCAGTAAAGGATGAAACCAACTATCACTGATTTGTTTCTTCAAGAAACATCAAAGGGCTTCCTAGTAAATGTGCCAACTTTTGAGAAAAATAAATTCCCATTATTCAAAATAATTGCACATTGTAAACTCACTTTTTCCCAATCGACTTATATTATTTTGACAATGAACTATAGTAATTAATGAATATTACTAAAAAAAATAATTAAACCTATGAGCATGTGTTTATAACACATAGAGATAGATAAATGAAAATAATATTTGTTCATTTTTAATTTTCAGATGACAGAGCATTTGGTAATAGAAAACATTAGCACTGCAGACCTTCTTGCTTTGCTGCTTGGGAGATGTTTTCATCCTGTGTTTCTTTCTGAGAAACTGTGTATAAGCCCTTTTTTTTATTTGGCTTTTCTGAAGGAAAGGAGAGACTGAAGAAAGTTTTCCTCCAAGAGGAATAAAAGCACTTTTCTATCATGCTTCCATCATGGAATAGTGCTAAGTAAGATGAGTCTTAGTTTCATGGAGGTGAAGTATTGATTTCCTGTATTTACAATTCAGTCTCCTTTCTAAACATCATGATGGTATTTGTCAGTAACAGCCAGTTCAACTGTATTACTGCCTAAATTACATCATATCACTAATGATCTTCCACCCTATCCCATGACTTTCTACGTAAAATAAAACAATTTGGTTTGTCCTTATTAAAAGGACCTGCAGATCCAGATATTATTATCATCATCATCAACATTATCATTAATTCATTTTAATGTTTAATAAGTTTAATTCTATATATTATATATTCACACTTGGCTAGGTGTCTTTTTCAGCATTCAAATGAAAGCCTAAGTGGTAGATGAGTTATCCTGGAAACTCATCCTGACCACTTTTCTGACTCCAGCAGCACCCAGCTATTGACCAGAACCAACAGTGGCGAACTATTTGTTAATGAAGTAATACTTCAAGCACCACTCTTGAAAGCATCTCCTGCAGCCAGGTTTATATAACACCCCTGCACTGACAGAAAAAGAACAAAATTACTGTGATATCTGAATGGAGATGCTATTGAAATGCATATTTGACCAATCCATATCCCACCACTAATCTCTGACAAATTCAAGTGTTCAAATCCTGATCCAAATCCTGATCCAAATCCAGATCCAAATGTCTGTGTATCCTAGACCTGAATAAAGTTAATGATCCATCAGATTCACTGTTAAGGCTACCCAGAGACAGAAACTCAGTTTTGAGGGTAAATTGATGAGAAATACTGTAATTAAATACTAAGACTGCTCAGAAATGTTTTATTTCCTAAAGCTGATATTTTAGGAACTTGAAAACTTTGGAATGTTTGGATAAATATTCAAATTTATCTCACCAAAAAA
>VXAU01002126.1:182180-224010 GCA_013399695.1 Formicarius rufipectus | reverse complement strand
AAAAAAAAAAAACCAAACAAACAAACAAACAAAACCCCAACAACAACAATATTTACAATCCAAATTAAGACAGTGCAAAAGTAAATAAAGCCTGAATAGAAATTATTCAACCGCTTTGAAAAAAACTCATTAGAAGTTCAGATCTCAGATAATTCTGTGTGACACAAAAGCCAGGGGACCCATTTTATAATCTGCAGAATAAGCCATTTAGGATAAATTTAATCAATTCACCTCTTAGCAATTCAAAGCTTTCTGGAAGTATACTTACATCTGGCAAAAACTGCAGACCATCTTTGTGAGAAAACTAGTGATTCATCTTGCTTTCAAAAGCCTGAAGGTGGGGTTGGGGAGGTGTCCCTGAGAGAGAAGATCCTCATGTAAAACAAACTACATTGTCTAAATACAGAAACATCTTATCATTTCCTAAAAGTATGTTCCTGTTTGTTTCTATTGTCATTACCGTAAAACTTGTACTTGTTCCATCTTACAATTATTTTTAGTAATAACTACACAAAAAATTGCACATTACATAATCACATCATCAATAAAAAAAGCCTCCTGTTTTCCCAATGTCATCTGTATCATGGAAAGGAAATCCTGCATGGATTATTCTCCTCATTGGTAATTGCAAGTGTAGGGTTGCGGGAGCAGAGAGAAACATTTGTGCCCTTCAGGACACTACAAATACTCCACATCAAACCCAGAGAAAAAGTAAATTTGTTGCTGGTGTGGGAAAGTGGATGAGAAATTGCAGTTAATGGGGTTGGTCCCTCCTGAATCTTTGCACTTATTAATGTCATTCTGTCAGGTAGAAGAATGAACTTTCATCTGCAGTAGTTCAAGAGCTGCCTGGTACCATCTTTAGGGTCAAGTGTTTCTCTTTTGCTTGTATGGGCAAGCTGCGAAGAGTTTTTCATGTTAAATGCATATGTGCAGCCTGTGATCTGCACCACCAACACGGGCTGGGTGTTTGCCTTGCCAGCTAAAGGTACTGGCAACCTCTCTAAGGAGCCTCCCTCCAAAATTCAAAACACAGCACCAAAGCTGAGGTTTTGCCATCAATATTTTACATTACCTTTGGGAATTACATCCCTCAAGAAAATAAAATATAATTATAGTCTCTAACATCATCTGCAGTGAAGCCAAATTATACAAATACTTTCTTGCCATCTTTTTTGCTTACATAAATAGACTGGAGTTCATAGCTGGTTCCAGTTCTCCTTTGACACAGGCAGTGACTGAGACTCAGCAGCCCTAATTCTACCAGACCTCTGAACTGTGCCTTTTTCTAGCTTGGTGAGTCAGCACTTGCTATTAAAGGTAAAGAATTACACAAGAGGTTGTTTTCTTCAAAGCCTGAAAAGGAGCACAGTAAGGAATTTAGTAGCTATCCCTCAAACTGATGTCTCTGACCTCCCTTGGACTCACTGGTCTTTCTGCTTATTTGTCTTTAATTAAAAGAGTATGTGTAGAATCAGATAAGAAAGGGGAGAAGGGAAGTAACAAAAGTTGAAATTTTTCCAAGAAAATAAAATAAACAGGCAATTAGAAAGCACACATTTCTGATCATCCTGTTGAGTACCATTAAATTCACCTTTATGCTGCAAATCCACCACACCAAACCAGTTGAGATGTGCCAGCAAACTGAACCACAGCAAGCTACTGTCAATTTACTCAAGCCCCTCAAACCTGGCGTAGTAACTGTCACTTATATTTTAAATATCTGAAAGACATAAACCAAACTTACTCCATGCAATATATGCAAATGTGCTATCAAACACTGGTGCCTTTCAGATTACAAATCACTTATTTTCTTGTGCTGTTTTCCACATAATCTAGCCTCAGATAAAGGCAACAGTAATTTTGACTTGATTACACTATAATTATTTAAATATCTTTAATTTCATACACTGGACTAATTCCCATATCCGTTGTTATCATTAAAAGAGATTGCTATAGATAATAGAGCTCATGAATTGAAAATTGCAGTTCTTGAGCAAATTGAAAGTGCAGTTTTTGAACAATTACAGTTATGACAACAACCACAATCCTGTTCAAATGCTGCTACGGTAATACAGCTGGAATTATTGCAAACAAACCATGGCAAGTCACCACAATTAATGGCAGAGCTGAAGGACAAGCTGCTGACTGTTAGCTTCATTCTTTTTGCCTGGTTTTTGTTTCTTCACCAGGATCCAATAGACTACATTGGGATTTTGTCAGGGAGCCCACAGTGCTTAGTATTTATAAAACGCTATATAATCCAGGCTGTATCCCAAATAAATTCAGTGTGGTTGCCTTGTATGGAAGACTCTCCAGAACCAGGACCCCCTGCTGGACCTTCCAGCAATTGGTGACACCCAGCACAGCCCTGAGTCATGGTGCAACATCAGAATTAGAGCATGGGTCATCTGGGCCAACCTCCCTGCTCAAGCTGGATCATCCCAGAGTACATGGCACAGGATTGTATCCAGGTGGTTCTGCAATATCTCCAATGAGGCAGACCATACTCTCTCTGGGCAGCCTGTTCCTGTACTCAGTCACTGCACAGTAAAGTTCTTCCTCATGTTCAGATGGAATTTCCTGAGCATCAGCTCCTGTCCTTTGCTTCTCTTCCTATTGCTGGACACTCCTGAGCAGAGCCTGGACCATCCTCTGACCCCTCCCTGCAAATACTGACAGATATTGCTGAAGTTCCCTCTCAGTCATCTCTTCTCAAGACTGAACAGGCCCAGCTCCCTCAGCCTTTCCTTGTAAAAGAGATGCTCCTGTTCCTTAATCATCTCCATAGTCCTCTGCTAGACCTGCTCCAGGAGCTCCATGTCTCTTCTGCCCTGAAGAGCCCAGAATTGGACACAGAACTGCAGACACACCTCACTAGGGCTGAGTAGATCGGAAGGATCATCTTCCTCAACCTGCTGGCAAAGCTCTTCCAAATGCACTGTAATCATCTTTTCTATTGAAAGGTGTGCTTGCACAAAAGACCTTTCTTGTTGGCAGATTCTTGCAGGATGTGGAAAATGAGGAGGGGTAGAACAATTCACCACAAAAAGTGCACTGGGACAAATGAAGACAGGAGTTGCTTCTTCCGAGATCTCCCCCGAAACTTGCAGAGACAACCAAGAGGGAAAATATCATGAAAAAAGAGTCTGTGAAAAACATAAGAGGATGGTGAGAAAGATATAAAAAGTGGAGACTGAGATAATAGAAGAAGTTGCAGAAAAGGAGAGAAGAAATTCAAGGAAGGGGAATGTTAATTGTGAGAAAAGAAACCACTGCTGAGGAGAAAAAACCAAACAATAGTCAGACATAAGAGAGTACAGATGCATGAATTGCATCTTTGCCAAACACCAAAACATCTCTGAGGAAGAGGTTCAGGCACCATATACCAGAATAAAAGAGAGGACAGAAATACCAGAAGAAATTATGAACAGTGTGAATATAGAGTGGCATTAAGATTGAAAGCTCTCTGGGGAAGAATTGCCTTTTTATTGTGTGCTTTTGCAGAAGTCAGGAGAATTTTCAGCATAACTCTTTTTTTCCAAGTGCTACTTCAGTACAAATAATTAATAACAATAACAGTCAAAATAATTCATAAGACTAATGACTTTACAAATGATCTCGTGTAGTTCTCAAGGGTAAGTGCTCCTTTTCCTCTACTCACTATCCAAAATTCAGCAGTGAACGTAGCTGCTTTCCTTGACAGCTCATCTTATCTTTCTCCTTTCCTTATTTCAGCTTGAATTATGGACCAATTAATATACTTTCTAGCTGATAAGTGGAGCCACAGTTAGCTCCATGCTGAAGCTGACTGCATGTTGTGTAGAATTTGTAATGAACACCCCTCTGCTGGCACTCAGCACTACTTTTTCAAAGCTAAGCATTCTGGATAGGTAAATAACAAATGCTGGATTTGTCAGATCTCTGAAACATTGGCATTTCACCATGGATATCACAGTGTCTGATACAGTGCTAATATCTCTTTTTAAATGTATCCTCTTAAGAAAATGAGTTTCCCTACAATTGCATTTGATCATTAACTTACACTTAAAAGTATGGACCAGTTCCAGCAGAATCTACTCACTCTTCCTTCATGCTGATGTTCTTCTCCACTAACACACATATTGAGCTGATTTTTTAGCAAGAACAAAGCCAGAGAATGAAAGCCCAGAGAGCGTTATCTGGTCTGGCTCCAGATGCAAGCCACGCTCTGAGTTGTCCGGATGTGAATCCACTCTGGGCTGGAGGTGGATTTCAGCGCATGCCAACAGCACTACTCTCATCAGATGTCCAGTGTCTGCAGTGGTGCACCATGGTCCTCCTGGGAACACTGCTTTTCTGGCAGTGAGCTGTCCGTGGAGCAAAGGAACAATTCCATACAATTGCTATCCACAGTTTGTCCATGTCTTAGCTATCCAACCGCACTGCATTTTGTAAGAAAAGGGAGACCTTGGATAACTTCAGTGTTGGAAGCCTTTTGTTACCTTCTGCAAGATCCTTTAGTTTCTTGCTATCTTGATTTCTAAGTGAAAATATTCTTCAGGTACAATTTCTCAGAAGAAAAAACCAAACCACCAAACACCAGAGCCTATTATTACCTTCCCTTACAGTACTTTTGAAGTAAAGTAAGTGGACAAGCAAGGATTTCTCTATTGTGCGTGTGAATGACTGTAGTCCTGAATGCCAGTTGTCAGGTAGTGCTGTTGTATTTCATCAGTGCAATTTTCATTTCTCTAGATGAAATATTTGTAATTGAAATAGAATCAATGCAGATTAAAAGGCAAGCAGGCTTATCTCCAGGATCCTTCTCCATAGTTCCCTCCATCCTAATCTGTTGCTACCTATTGACTAAGATCAAAGATTCAAGGGAAAAAGTGGACACTGAAGATTAGTATTCCCAAAAATACACTATTTTGTTGGTCTGTGCATTTTCTAACATTGCAGTTCCTCAATTGTTGAAAAACTGGTGGATGTATTTTAAGAGCATCTGGGAAGAAAAACTAATTCATGTCACCTTTGTACTGGTCTGTTACTATTTCAGCTTTCTCCTAACTGTGACACCAGCACATAGATATTGTGGAGGGCTTGGGTTTGGGTTTTTTTGGCAGAGGTAGAAGAGGGTACTTCACAACTCTGTTTATCAGCAGAAACAGTAAAGAGGCCACCCATCTGTAGACAGACCTTCCTTAATAGAAGTGGCATAGTAGTGACTTGAAGAGATTTGAAGAAATGTCACTGTGCTGAAGGTTTGTTGCCACCTCTGCTGTTCTGAGGCCACTGCTACCACGAGTGGATTTTGGAACTTAATGCATGTGCTTTTAAGTCACAAATTCACTAAGCAAACTCTTGCCACTGTCTCTAATGAATGCATTTTTGTGCTGGCAGCAGCTTCACTGCAATACTATTAACTTTTACTACTGTGCAAACCAATCCTGTCTCAGCATATTTGAATGAGCAAGGCTCACCTATAACTGCAGTTTTGTTATAAATCTAATAAATAATAATGCAACATGAAATTACATTTGTTCTTTATACTGTCATATCACATTAAATTTATATGGAATGATTTGTCTGCTCTCAAACACAAAAACCCATCAATCTGCTCTCCAGTTTTTCCCTTCTATGCATCTAAGTAGTATTCCCTAATACTGTTGGAAGAGCTAAAAATGAGCTGGGGGAGGAAAGTGTGTTGCCTAGGAGGAAAAATATCCTCACTGTTCATAAATACAAGTGAAAACAACAAATCTGCACCAACTTTCCTTAAATAACAGCAGACACACAATGGCAGGCAGCACAGAGACAGCTGGGCCTTGGTGGAAGAGGAGGGTAAAGAGACAAAGACCAAAATCCCATCCATGAGCACTGATAGGGTTTAGTTTGTACATTGTAAACATCTCCAAACAGCTCCTACAATATGGGACACAGCTTTAGACAATCTCGTGTTAGAAAAATATTTCCTACATCAAGAGAAACATGATTTGTAGCAGCTCCTGGCAGTGCTAACATGAGTTGGTACCACTTCTATCTGGCAGGTAATGAACAATTAAGCTGGACTGACACTTCAAGGAGAATAGATCAGTTTGAGGAATATTCTTAACTGGATCTGCTTCCTCACTTTCAAAACTGCCTTCTGATGCAAACCTCCAGTGCATGATTGATCTGACACTAGGTCCCAGCTGTCCTTGACAGCCTCCCACAGCTACTGCAGGCAGTGAGCAGCCTGTGTCTGCTTTTCAGAGGTTCAGCAATCAACAATTCATTTTATCATACAGTATTAACAACTGTAATAACAAAAGTAATCCAAGCAACAGCAATATGACTAACAACAAAGGGAAAAACAAAACCTGCAACACTCAGAAAACAATTCAAAGGAGCCTGGTTTCCTCACTAAAATAGAAGTTCATTATTCAAGGATGAAAAGAGGGACAAGGAAGTAGAAACGCTGGAGCCAGAACAACTGCCTCTCCGCATCAATTTTGAGCTGAGAAGATGCAACTGGTTTGAATTCTTTGAAACCAAATACCGAAACACTTTTACAATCAAGGCCAAGACTGGTGCACACATCAATCCTGCAGCTCCACATACACATCATATCACCCACCCCCATGATAAAAGGAGACGCAAGGCACACACAGAGATCACCACCTTTACTCACCCCCCAGGGCTGCCTTACTGGCAGAGAGGTTGGTGAAGAGACCTGCTGGGTCTGCAGGAGTAAAAGAGCTTGGCCAGTTGGTTCACTAGATGGGATCACTTGTATATCCACAGAAGAGCACGTGTTGGGGATGGGTCTGGAGCACAAGTCTGATGAAGAGCAGCTGAGGGAATTGAGGTTGTTTATCCTGGAGAAGATGAACTCAGGGGGCCCTTGTCACTCTCTACAACTGCCTGAAAGGAGGTTGTAGTGAGGAGAGGGTTGGTCTCCCAGGTCACAAAAAATAGTACAAGAGGAAGAAGCCTCAAGTTGCACCAGGGGTGCTGACTGGATATTGGGAAAAATTTCTTCACTGGAACAGTTGGTTAGGCATTGGAACAGGCTGCCCAGGGAAGTGATAGAGTGGCTATCCTTGGAAGTATTCAAAAAACACATGAATGTGGCACCCGGGGACATAGTTTAGTGGTAGCTGTGGCAGCGCTGGGTTAACAGTTGAAGTCCATTATATTAGAGGTCTTTTCCAGAATTATTGATTCTATGATTCCATCATTCTATTTTATGACCCTTAAGCAAAAATCACAGGAAGGAAGGGACTAAACATGCTACAGATGGCCATAGAGATTTCACTTACCCCTGATTTCAGATGGAACTACATTAATGTTTTCCTTTCTGAGTCTGGAAAAGGTTTTAAAAAACTACTGATCAGGCAGAATATTTGTGGTATTTATCTCTTCAGGCTGAAACAGCCAGGCCTGGGGGAAGCAGTGACTGGTCCCACTCCAAACCAACAAACACCAGCAACAGGTGAGATCAACACCACAGTGGAACAAAAGGCACAAATACAGGGGGTTAATTGTTACTTATAAATCTACATATGGAATCACTGCAGGTACAGCAGTATCCTTTTTCAAAATACTGATGTCCAATTCCCTCAGCCCACTGAGGCATGCTCTGCAGGTGTTCTTGCTTTGTTTCACGTCCTGAACTCCTACTGGAAATTATCCATGCAGGCCAAACTGAACACAAGTGATCTGCATTGCAGATAAGGGTGTTGACAGGCATGTTTGAGAAGAAAAAGTTTAACTGATTGGTTAAATCAGTTGACTTAAATACTGGTCTCCAAAGATTCTATGATTTAATCCTGTTGAAATTTGCATGATGATAGCTGGGGTTTAAGCTTCAATCTGCCTGAATTTAAGTGAATAAATTGGGTGATAAATCTACAAAAATCAAGATGCAACTTCTATCTCACTAATTTTATCTTTCCTTCAGGACTCAATGTTATTTTGGTTAGATACTTGCCCTTTTTCTCTCTATTCCACAGCACAGCAAATTCATTATGATGATTGCTATAATCTGTGTAGCCCTCGCTCTAAAATCTTCTTCAATAAATCTCTTCTGCTTTGTTTCTGCCAGGTTCTGTAGTAGCAACAGGACACATAGGAGAGGACATTCTCAAGCAAGACCCAGCTTGTGAAATGATTTTGGTTATCCCATCACTGTTCCACTTCTGATGGAGTCAAGGAGATGTATTATCACTTGTGGTGAAGACCACTCAAATGACAGAAGGAAAAGGCCCTGAACCAAGGGACCAACAACCACGTGTGAAAACCCTACAGAGATCATTAATTACTTACTGTTCTAAAAGATGCCAGTTTCCTGTTGCTTAAGAAGGAAGGAAAAGGGAGGGGGAATTTGAGCATACAGTAGATATTCCAGTTGAAAGAAATCATATATATATATAAAATATGGAGTTTTAGAATGGGAAATCTTAGAATATTTCCCCTGAAAATGTTAGTTCAGATTTTACTAAAAGAGGCAGAAGGGGTCTTACTTAGCCCTGCACCATTGCTGCTTAGCCAAAGCATTCAAAATTCAAATCATACCATTAAAAGTAAAAAGATAAAAAATAATGCACAGTGATGGCTTTTGTTCATTTCTTTCAGCTTTTTTTTACAGATAAAAATATACTTAAAACTCTGGTAATCCATTATCTCTGAAGTTACTTCTTATTTATAGTGGATACACTTTCCCAGCCATAACTGGAGTGTGGTAGGAAGTTGAACTTGAGTGACAATGACAGGTTTATGATTATAAATATAAGACGCTGTGTATACAACCAGTGTATATGTTTTATCAGGAAATAGTGGGCTGTGTACACCTCTCTCTCTCTCTCCTTTCCTCAACAGATGTATCAGCTATGCTATTCCTAAACATGAAAATCAAATAGCTAAATAATCTGTTTAGTAATGCCTGAGGCTTTAATATGCGAGATTAAAAGACTTGATTTCTGAGTCCTAGGAGGGTATCTAATAAGTAGCACAAGCCAGTAAGTCTCCTGGTTTTACTCTTCTTGACTGACTTGAATCAATTGGTGCAGTCACTGATTCACATGAGTTGTACTGTGGGTAAATCAGCAAGTGCCATTTGCCTCACTGCAGAGTAGAGGAACCCATAAAACATTCAGCTGGCTTAAAAAGCAGGAACACCTGCTGCAATCACACTGGATGAGTTGAAAAGCAGGGCTCTGCAAACTGATTGGTCTGTGCTGACTATCCCAAACAGTGTGACCAAATTCCCAGGAAGAGCATGAAATAAAACTATTCCTCAAATAATCATTCACAAGAGAATTCCAGACCATTTCACAGCCATGTAGGCACAATGCTATCCCAAAAGAGAAATAGGGGGACTGCCCGATAAGAAGCAAGATGGCAAGACTTGTCTCTCAAGGAAGAGCTAAGGAATGAAGGCAGACTCACTCACACACTAGACAGTCCATTTATGCTTATATGCACTGAAGCCAAGCGTGCCCGTCACCTTATTAAGCCACGTTAATTTGTGCAGGGTAAGGGAAGATTCTCACATGTTTAAACACTGTTAAAGCTCCCACTGTACTGAATATCTGTGTGCAGGTTTCCCAAGGAAGGAGAAACCATGTGCCTGGCAGAAGTGAGCTCCTCTCTGCTCATGAAGATTGCACAGACACGCCATACATCATTCCCTTTGACATACATTTAGTGCTGCCACTAGTCCAGAAGACAAAATAGAAGGAAAGAAAATGGTGCCATGCCTTTTATTAAAGAAGGACTAGCTTAAGACTTCTTAGATTTTCTTTCCTAGGGACATTAGGTATTAATTCTACTTTTATGCAGACAAGGTTTCAAGATTTAACTTAGTAAGAATTCCATATTGAGAAGTGCTTTGGCTGAGTTTTTTAAGTATTTTCATAGTTTTGTAAGAATCTCAGCATGATGCCACAACTGTGGAAGAACTTGTCCTGAAAAATCAATCAGAACCTCAGAATCTACAATCATCAGGCAAAGCATCATCAACCAGTCAGCAAAGGTGATTGTCCTGCTCTGCTCTGCACTAGGCCAGCCTCATCTTGAATACTGTGTGCAGTTCAGGGCACCAACACAAAAAAAGACATTGAGGTATTAGAGAGCATTCAAAGGATGGCAGAAGGATGGTGAAGGGCTTTGAGGGGAAGCTGTATGAGGAGCATCTGAGGTCACTTGGTCTGTTCAGCCTAGAGAGGAGGAGTCTGAGAAGAGACCTCATAGCAGTCTACAAGTTCCTCATGAGGGGAAGAGGAGATGCTCTTCTCTGTGGTGACCAGTGACAGGACCCAAGGGAATGGCCTGAAGTTGCATGAGGTGATGTGTGCTGGTTTAAAGGTAAACTGGTGGAAGAAATGAACCCAGCTCAAGAGTGATTATAAGTCAGAAATAAAAAGATTACAATAAATACAAAGAAGAAATTGGCTTTAACCTACAAAAACCAGATGTATAACCCAGCACTCTGGGGCATAAGCAGAATGGTGTTCATTAAGCCCTGCGCTGAGCACCATGTGGTCCCCTTGAGTACAAAGTAAAAGGAAAGGAAAGCCTGCTAGTGAGGATGATGGTCACAGTCTGGTCAAGAGTGACAGTTGCAGTCCTGTTGAGGTTCTGCTCTTCCTCTGGATATGGCAAGTGGTACCAGAAGTCCCCAAACCCAAGGATTATGTATGATCAGGTTCAGGTGGGAGTGCCCCATACCTCCCCAGGGCAGGGAGTTCCACAATGGGTGATTTAACTCTTGGAGTCATGGGATATTTCTGGAATCTTTGATGGTGCATTAGCAGACATGACCCCTCAGGTGGGTGTGAAGGTGCTGATGCCTCCCTGAAGGGGAGTTATCATGGCTGAGTCATTGGTGTGAAGACAGGAACACTCTCTTATCTCACAAAGTTGTCTAACATCCAGTCTGTAGCCTGAGCTATCAGGTGTGCCCTGGGCAGCTGATGCAAATGATCCATCATTAACAGTTCATCAGCAATGACACAAAGGGTGTAGAATACACAGTTTAGATTACACCCACACAGCAATAAGCTGGTTCTGGCTGAAGTTCTTCCCCCAGAAGGTGGTTGGGCACTGAATAGAGTCCCCAGGGAAGTGGCCAAGCCTGTCAGAGCTCAAGAAGCATTTGGATCATGCTCTCAGGCACATGGTGTGACTCTTGGGGATGGTCCTGTGCGAGGCTAAGGGTTGGACTCAATGATCCTTGTGGGTCCCTTCCAACTCAGCGTATTCTGTGATTCTGTGTGAATCAAAAAGTCATTCAACTGCATTGTTGTATAACGCTCTGCCTCTCAGCAAGGATTATTAGTTTAGAAAAAGCCTTGTGCTAATGCAAGTACAGTCTGGATCTGAAGGACAAAAATTGAAGCAAAACAACCTGAAAAAACAGACCATAGAGGTACTAAAGGTGCTACACATGTAAATTAGTTATAAGTACAAAAAACCACCAAAACTCAACTAGGGAAGGCTAATTTTTCTTTTACCTTCATATATTTTATTAATCAGGACCAGTTTAGCAGCGAAGTGCTTTCAGAAATCACATCAGTCAGCAAATCTGACACGGCCTCTCAGTGAAAGGCCAGTTGATGTTATGTTGCAAATTAATCCCCTGCATGGCAACGGAGAAATTCTCTTGTGGGAATCAATTCTGAATTGATTCCCACATTCTCTAATTCAAAAATAGTCACAGAATTAAAGGCTTAAGAATGGATCAAAACCCAGAGACATCACATATTCTGTACCAGCCTACAAGATGTGGCAGATGTCCTGCTCAGCTCTCTCATGAGGTCTGTGACAAAATGTCACTTTCCAGGTAAGACCCATCATACTGAGTGACTTGTCACTCAACCAAGAGGGGTATCATCAGTGCCTACTAAACTAAAAAATACCAATAAAAACACAAGTGTTGTATTTCCTCCTCCAAGAACTAAGCTCACTGCTTCTTCCAAGCTTCCACCCCACAGCAGCTTAAAGAAGTTAGTGTTCGAACTCTGGATGTGAACTTGGATTTCAATGCTCAAGTGGCCCATGGCTGATTTACACCAAAATCCAGCAGCAGGCAAAAGAATGCAGGTAGATTGATATTAAATTGGATTTGGTTTCATTGCTCTGGGTTTCCCAGGAGCATTTCTTTCACATTAATGCTGCATTCAGGAGCCCACAAAAGGGAGAGTTCAAAACACAACTTTAAGACATTTAAAATATTTAGACTGTGGTTTCACAATTACAATAAAACCCATTGCACTTTTGGGGCATTTCCATTGTTCAGGTATTCAAGTACTATGAGGACTTCTCCATTATTAACTGAAGGTTGGCAAGTAATTTAATGGTTATTTTAAACACTAGGAACAAGCTGTTGAAGAGAGCCTGTGTAACTCTGGAAGGAATTTGTGCATCCCCTTCTAGATACAGTTTGAGTCTTGTCTCCGAAGGCAACACAATTTTCTCCTTATTCATTACTTCTGGCTCTAAAGCTAAATTTGTGTGGCTTATTCAAAAATGGAGTAAAACAGAACATGGAGGAAGCAACTGATGCAAAGGATTCAGGTCTCTGTAGAGCTGTACAACTTCTCTCCATTCCTCTACATGCATTTTTCAACACTGCAGCCTCCCAGGATCTTGGACAAATTGGTGGAAGCATTCTAAGAGCATCAGGGTAAGAAAACTAATTTATATCATCTTTTCACTGCTCTGCTAGTACAGCTTTTTATTATTGTGATTTCTGCTAATTGTGATCCAACACATACATAGGGATTATTTGTTTGTTTGGAGGTTTTTGCCTAGGAGTTGTAAAGGGGATGTAACCAACTTTGTTCATACCCAGAACTGGTATCTCAACCTACTCTGTACAGAGCTGGACAATTTTGCATTGGTCAGCATTTTGTCCTGCAGCTACCGGCACCAAGTGAACCCCTTGATTTGTATGAGGAGAGCAGCACCAAGAATAAACAGGCACTCTTCATCTATCTATGCAAAAAGCAGTCTTCTAACTAATTGTAATTAATCATTATTAAGTGGAAATACACAGATGTCTTGTCTGCCACTGATTATGAACATCAGGAAATTACCCTTTGGAGTAGAAGCTATCTGAACTACCAACTGGTTTTAAAATGCAGACATACTCTGCTGGGAACTGATTTGCCACCTACAGATGCAACATTAAGCAATTCTGGTTTTTCACATGAGGCAAAGGTACTAAACTCCACCGTGTCAAAAGCTGCAATAGCCATGGGTGACAGTGACTGCACTTCTTCACATAGAGGGATTAAGCAAAGTCATGGTTTCCCTAAAAAACTGGCTTTCAGAGGCATTTGTAAGGACAGGGGAGGCACTTGAGAAATGTGTATCAAATCCAGCTGCCTTCTGCAGCAAAAGCATGCATTATCTGTACAATTATTTTTAAAATTCTGTTTTTTTTAAATGTTACTTTCCGATCAGAACAAATAAAATTATTTCATTTAATTTCAACCTAAAGGAAATCTCAGATCTCAGCACACCAGTAGCCAAAACTAACACCATGGCACCATCTTCTGGGCACTTTATAAAGTGAGTTCTGGAAAAGACAACACTGCCAACAGGTACAGGCTGCTTGTTCCACCCCTGAGCTCAAGCAAAAACCCTGTGTCAAAATGCATAGGTTTTAAAATCTGAAACTGTTGAAATCCAGGTGTTTAGGGAATTAATTTCACAAGTTCACCATCAGATTTAGGAGGATTTACATAATTTTTTAGTATGATTCTGTCACAAAAAAAGTCTGGATCCTAAAAAAAAAAAAAAAGTTACCCAGTCCTCAAACCCTGCAGGTGATGTGAATCCCCACAGCATCCTCAGTGTGGAATGGGCCTTATGGCCTTAATGGGCGTTATGGATATACATTCTGACTCCAGGAGAAAATTCTTTCTGTCATGGAGGTGGGCTTTCTTGTTTTACCAGAAAAGAAAAATTCATCTGATTTCTAGTTCATACTTTGATGCTGGTTTGAAACAAACAAACCATACACGGTTTGAAGCTCCAAGTCCTGACACAGTGACACATTACATCAGTCTGCCTAAAATGCCCAAACATCTTATTTTCACAAGGAGAGCAGAGAAGAAGGGGAAGAGCAGTATTATACTTCCACATTTAAATTTATCTAGCTCTTCCATTTTAGTTAGCAGTTTCTTTCAGACACGACTTTTCAGCTGACAGGAGCAACAACTGCACTTTGAATTCCATAAAAACATGCCTATCAGGTGCTTGTTCATTTTATGCCTTCTCTGTCCCTGGATGCTTTGTCAGCAAGTCTGCAAAGACATGAGGAAGGTAATTACTGTACTCTCAGATTTTACATTTAAATTTGGACCTTTGAGAAGCAGGTATTAAGAGTTAACACAATTACTGAGGATGAGGAACAGAAAAATCTGCTTAAGAACTCCTGGAGACCACATCATAAAGACTGAATTTCCCTATGAAACAGTTTAGGCATCATAGCAATTGATGCTACAGACAAAGCAGCAATGGTTGGCATGCCTGGAATTTCCTGCAACATTTCTTCCTGGCATTTCTATGTCTTACCCCAAAGCCATTTTTCAGGAACTCAGAGTCAGCTCTGCTCAAGCACCTCTTATTCCCCTTCTAGGCTATGGAGAAGTCACTCTTGGATCAAAACTACAGGTATAAAACTCACTAGTCCAGTACACTACTGGCCAAACAAATAATTGAACAGGGTTAAATAATAACTTGCACAGTTTTTCAGTGACAGTAGTATATGAAAGTTGCATTTGCTTTGCTCTTGGTGAGACAGGCTCTGAACAGGGAGAAAAGCATCCTGCCTGGCAGTCCCAGGCTATTGTAGCAAATGTCACTGAAAATAATCTCCTCCAGCCCCAACATTCACCCACAATTCAGCTGGCACCATTACACTGGATTCCTCCTCCTTGTTAGAGATTAAAACTGCTGAAGTCAAACACAAAATACTACACTATTTCAAAAATCTGATAGGGAATTCAAAACCCAGGGACAACTGGACTCTGAGATATCTCTGATGCCCTACTGACAAACTTTAAAATCCTTTCCTCTCTCCAGTCTCAGCAGTAAAACCAGCTTTAAAACCTTTCTGTGTTTTTATTGTAGTAGACTGATTTCTGCTGAGTGTCTTTACCCTCTCCTCACCTCCTCCTTTCAATTTGCACCAAGATCACAGGGAGAGAAAGAGAAATAAATCAAGAAGCATCCAGGAAAAGACTGAAATCTTACCCCAATCTGCCTCATGCAGGCATGAAAATCATCCTGAAAATTCAAGTTTCCATAATCTTTCAAGTGCCCCCTTCAGAAACTCTAGTGATCCAATTGTTCCTAGATCTGCTGGAGCTTATTAGGAAACACCTCTGTAAGCAGAAACAAGACATCTCTGGCAACTGCTCCGTCTCGGTGGAGAATTTGAGTATGGGTCCTAACTGGTTTCTCCATAATTTATTTCTGACACTAGCAGCATATGCAGAAGTCTCCAGAGGCTGAGAGACACTACTGCTGTTGCAAGCACAAAACAGCTTCCAGGGTTTACAAGACTGAGGGCACTCAGGATTTAGAGATCCAATCAAAATTGTACACCAACGAGTCAGCAGTCACTAAGTGCAGGACCTCTAGGAAACACACTGGATTGAAATATGAGTGGTTATCATTTCAAACATCTTTTATCCTGCCATCCCTTATGTGCATTTTGAATACAAGGGTACAGATTGCACACTAACATGATTCACGTTGAAACCATAGCCAGAAGGAACAAAAAACAAAGTCATTTTGGCTGCTTTGAGCTGACAAATCACCAGTTTTGGGCCTATTAAGTACTCAGCTGGGAGGCTGGAGAACTGGGTTCCCCATTCCTGCTATTGACATCACACTCTAAAACAGAGTTATTAAGTACACAGTGTGCTACATTAGATGAGACTTCATAATGGACATGGGTATAAAAAGCCCCACTACTCTCAGCATGTATCATTGCTTCTGGAAGACAAATTTAGACATAAGGATAATAGAGAAATACACAGAATTACAGCTCTACTGTATATGTGTACCCCTAAGCGCCCAGGAGAGATCTGAACACCAAACACTGCCCAGCTTACTGGAAAAGAAGATACTCATTTTCTCACACATTTGCTCTGGCTGCTTGCCAAGAGTTTGGATGCAATTTCCACATGGATTTCCAGACTTTCTAGACTTATGTATATACATATATATGCATATAAAGTGCACCCAGTAAGGTGTTTGGACCATGATCAGCACTTCCCTGGAGGGAAGCCAGCTTCCAGAGGTCACAATGCATGCAAAGGAGATCCATGATGTTTAAATATGAACTTAATTCTTCATCTACTGAAGAGAGGACTGCATTTAACTGTAACTTTCTATTGAACTTTGATATACATAATATACACAAATATGTATGATGCATATATTAAATGTATTTTTAAACACAGCACTAGTTTTCTCAGCAGCAGAAAAAAGTGCTGCTCATCAACTGATTTCTTCCACAGGAAAAAAATTACCTTCTAAGGCATGCAAAGACCAACCATTGAAATAACAAAAGAAATCTAAAAGTGGCTCCAAAAGGAGATGTACCAAGTGCTGGATCCCTGTGAGGGAACAAAAGTTTGGACCCTGTTTCATCACTGGATATGTATGTATTACAACACCCCTGGCAGATTGAGTTGCCTTGAGAGGCACAGATGACATTCTCAGGTTTCACCTGCCCTGCTTTTCTAGTACACTTTAGACTATTCTATATTGATAACATTATACTGTTCTCTTTAGCATGCATAAAAGCATGCAAGTAAGTTACCTTTTTGCAAAAATTTTTGATCCTCTTGTGCCAAAGCAGAAGATTAACTCCTGTAAGAAGTTGTATTAGTCTCTAACATTTTCAAGCCCACAACACATAAAAGTTTGTTTCCTTCACCTCTAACAGCAAGAAGCTTAGGAACTCCATAACCAATTTACTATTGTTACTGCCATACAAAAGAGTGACCCAAGCTGTAACCTAAGGGACTAGTTCTGCAAGATCACCCCAACAAATACATCTCAAAATGGAACAGAAGTACCCTGGACTAGGAGACAGAATCCTGTATCATCTCAGAATTCACTTTCCCCCCCCAAGGCAGAGTCAAAGTACCAAAACTGCCACTATAACCATCTCCACAGAGCTGTTCCTAAAGGTCTGACCACAGCCTCTGCTCCCTCAACTGTATCCCTCTGCTAGAGCTGCTACAGCTGTGGGTACCTACCCCATGGGCTGGCAGTGCCACCAGGGCAGAGGGGTGATGTTCCTTCCATAGGGCAGAGCTTTTGCTCATCTCTGATTAGGAAAGTCACTCAAAAATGCAGGACTATGAGCTAGATCATGTCTGCTGTGAGGACAGGAACAGGGCCAAAGGGTAGCATTCTGTGGGCATGAACCCTAAATCTTTACAGTAGATCTTAAGGATTAGTCCAGCTTTACTGCTACACAGTTTGAGACAGGTTAATTCACCTCCTCACATCTTCCCCCCTCCCCACCAACTCCACCCCATCCATTCTGTTCCTCATGCATTTTGATTACTAAAAATTTAGAGTTTAATACCTTCTTAGACATTGCTCTATTACTCAGCATGAATCATATTTACTTCTTTTACTTGCAGGTTTCTTTGTAGAAGGGAGAAAATTTGGCCAAAGAATAACCTATGTATGAAATTCTGCACTTCAATATGCAGCTGAAACCCTGGGTGCAATAGAGAAATAGCTATGAGAGAAATTCAGACATGAATCCATTATTTCATGGAGTTCTATACACCCAGTTTCTGCACAGCTACAAAAATGTATATTTTATTTTAACTGGAAGGGCAACAAAATTTAGAGCAGTATGCTTAAAATACCACTGTGGGGATTTGTTCCCTGAATTGGGAAGGGGCAGGGAAGAGGAATTTAGAGTGAGTTACTCATTTTGATCCATGCAATATCCACTGTGTTTCTTTTTCCTTAAACACATTGAAAGAAAAATAAATGGCCCCACTGGCAAGTAATTTTTGTCTTTTCTAAGGAACTTGGAGACTAATATGTCACTTTTGAACAAAAGAGACTCAGGCTGCAGGCTTGTTTAACACAGAAAATTACTCTCATTTCTGGGACTCTGTTAAGAAGGCAGTCTGCCTCTTTCCATTTCTCTCTTCATTTTGCTGTTTCAAAACACACAATCAAACAATTAGCTCAATGGGCTACTACTGATTACAGTCTCTTTGGAAGGAGTGAAACGTGAGCTCTTCAGTTAGAAAGCGAGAGACTCAAGACCTCCAATAAATACCAGAAAGGAAAGGGGAATTCTGTTTCACCATTACCAATCCTTTCCTGAGGTCCTCCTCTAGCTCACGGGTCTCCCTCAAAGGGCTGACAAATACAAAATCTGGTTGGTAAATCTCTCCTTCACTGAAAACTATTTCTAGCCATAATAAAACTAAAGAGCAAAGTGCCTTTTAGCCTCCTCACCACGTCCACCTCCCAGTAACTTTTGTGCTAGTTGTAACCTGATGGCAAAAAGGTTTTCAAAGCTTATATTTTAACCCTTTTTTTGTTTGTTTCCAGACTCCATCATTGCTATTGAAAAATAATTCCTCTTGCCAGATTGGTGTGCTGTTTTCAGGGCTCTTCTCTGCTGTTTGACAAACCTGTGGCTACAGATCAAGGGCTCACTCACTGCTACTTGCTTCAGTGCCAGCTCCTGAATGCTGTTCAGAAAATAAGCCTCAGAACTGAGGTTTTATCCACTGTCTCTTAGTTCAAAGTTCAACAGTAACCTCCAGATTCAGTAGTGGTGAGTGTTTTCATACGACATAAGAATGAAACTTTACAGCATGTCATGGAGGAGAGTCATTTTCTTAGATGAAACTAGAATAGATTTCTGATCTATCCATCTATCTATCTATTAAAAAAATAAAAAGATTGAAAGACCTTCAGGTTACCCCCCAAAAAAGTAACATGAATGTTCTTATTTATCTAATTTGCCTCAACAAAAAAATGTGAGCTATCACTGCTTGATCTGGGCTTTACAGTTCTTCAGAATTTAGGGCTTCAATTACTCTGTGAAAAAGAAACTTTGTCATCCCAAAGTTTAAAACTGAGGGTGGTTCCACCTTCTTCAAGTTGAGTTTATCCTAGCAGAACACCAGGTTTTGCTATGGATTATTACAGTGAAAAATTGTGAGGGAAAGGTGCTGAGCACCAGTGCTTTCATCTCCTTCCCAAACTGCTATCCCTACATTAGTCCTCCTACCCCTACACATGGCCAATACCCTCCCAGTCCCCAGACCAGTGGCAGGAGTTCACTCAATATTGGCATACTACACAGAGTCCTAACTAAGCAAATTCACAGAGCAAACAATTGGGCCAACTCTGCTAGTGGGAAAGACAGATGTTATAAAGCAAAACAAGGATAAGCCCAGTGCATCTACTTAATGACAAGTCATGGCAGATTCCATATCAGGAATAGCAAGAATAGTTCAGACTTACATTAAGAGACTTTCATAACCTCTGTATTTGCAGAACAGAGCATGGGGTGAATTGATTAATCTTCATTAAACAGTAGGTAGTACAGTGAATAAAGGCATAGGTAACCTCAATCTTAAAGCTGACTGTTCTTCCTGGTCTTATTATAAACTACTTACTCCTAACCTGAAGGAAATTATGGAATCATCTGCTGTCAAACTTTAACAATAATGCCTTATAGTATTCACCTATTTAAAACGTTAATAAAGTTTAATGAAAATCTGTTTTCTGCACCCACATTTCTGCAGAGCAAATATCTGGATTTGCATTCACATGCATAAAATAGGAAATTAAGCTTTGGAAAGAATGGGGTGGTAGTTTGTCTGTAGGCCTTCCCTAGAAACTGGGGTACAAAACTAAGCAAGTATTCCATATCATTCCTTTACGTAATCAGGTGTATAAAGACAGGAGGGAGTTTCCTGTCTTGGCTCTTTTCTCTTCTCTCCCTTGTCAGGTGAGCATGGAGCTGGCAGTTCTTGGTGTTTAAGCCTTGTCTTATCTCTCTGAGCTAAGGTCTGGCTGAGAGCTGTTGTCTTTGTTGACAGAGGAGGGAAGGCACTCACTTCGCCTAAGAGAAGTTGGTGAGATCTTCTCTGTGTTGATTGTTCGGCTGAATTAATTCCTGGGATTTGATTGAGTGGGATTGTTTTGTTTTTAACCTTTTCGGTCCTTTTCCCCTTTTTCCTTTTGGGGGGTGTTTGGGATTTGTTTGGAATTCTTGTATTATATGTACATAGTATTTAGCTGTATATATATATATAAAATATCTATAAATATATATATATTCCTTTACTAATTATGCCTTTTCCTAGTTTTTTTCCTTTTATTGGGAGTGGGGTGGGGAGAGCTAGCCGGGTCACAGCTGTGTTTGGCGGGGAGCTGAGCAAACCTGACACAAATGGCTACAGGATTGCATCTACAACCATTCCAATAAATTCCAAGTTTGCAGTAGCTGTAATTTGTTAACCTCCAGATGAACTGGACAAACACACAGAGTTGCATCTTGATTGTGAAAACAACAACATCTATACAGCTTTGCTCTTCTTGTTAACCCTTGGTGATCCCTTACACAACACAGACTGAACTGGCTGCATAAATGTACCATATTCCCTGCTCTTTACAAGTGATCCAAGAGAAAATTAAAGACATTTCACCGTGGCTGCACTGAGCAGATAACTTGTGGTTTGTATTGCAACAAAATGAGAATTTCATTCTATAAGCAAGTCACACAAGTTAGACTGTTTCTTTGTTTCTATTTAGTATCTCATAATCTATCACTGCAAGGTTTTGGTCTTCCCAAAGGCATCCTGAAGGTCACTGTATTTCTGAAGTATCCTATCATTGGCAAACACGGCAGTTAAACAGCAATGTTTTGCACTGACTAGTACAGTAATCAGTAATATTCATAAGAACCCAACTAAATATACAATTCCTTCTCAAACAAAAGAAGGAAGGATGCTGATTGTTTTAGGATTCATAACAAAAGCTGTGGAACTATTTTTGAAAATTCCCAGAAGGTGATACAGACACAGGAAATGTAGGAGTTGAGTTCTATTAACAGTTTCAAAGTTACTCTGAATTTTACAGAATCAAATCCTAACCCAAAGTTCTAGGGAAAAGCTAAGGGACTTCTTCCCTCCATTGGAAATAAATTCGTTTGCTAGGCCTCTGCAGAGATGCTGTAATTGGCCACATCTAATAGATATTTCTAGTTTTCCTAGTTCACCTTATATCTTTGCTGAGAAAGTTGTCACATTTGAAGTACCACCTCAAAAGGAAGCCTTATTTATTAAAAGTTATCATTATTCCATCCAATGCAACAGAGCTGCCTTTAGTGGCACAGATTAAATTGTCTAGTTTCATTGGCTCTGCTTTCCTATTATACTTTAAACTATGCTGTATTTATACAGTAATATTATACTGTTGTTGTTGGCTAGACTTCGTGAACAAAGACCTTGGGATAAGCCTGAGCAATGGATTTTTTTAAGGTGAGGCACAGTGTGCGCGGAACTGGCCCTACCCCCCTCCACTCCTGAGGTTCATTTTGCCACGGCCGAGCAGCTCGGACGGTAACAGCAAGTTCCTCAAGATTAGAACTAGTGTCCTCAGAGGAGGAGCCGGCTCCAGAGGCAGCGACTGACACCATTTGACCAATGCCTGCCGCCCATTTCAGGTCAACATCAAAGAAAAAAACAGCAAACAGCAAAGCAATAATGTCAGGTCGTTGAGCAATCCTGGGAGCCTATGTGGGTCAGAGCACCAGGGGAAGACCTTGCCTTTTCCTCTCTGCCACTGAATGACACAAACATGGCACTGCAGCCACGCCTGCAACATGAGCTGGGGCAAGAATATTATACTGTATGCAACTCAATAAATCTGTCTTACGGGTGTGACAACAGCCTCTGCTTCCTCAGCTATATCACTCTCTGCTCTAACCTGTATGTTCTTTAATATATTTTTCTCTTCACCTGTGCATTTATTCTATTTTTGTACACAATTGAGCCATTTTTAGTTAAACTGGCAGGAAAAGTAAAACGGGGAGTAACATGGTTTTCAAAGCCACTAGTGAACTTCAAAAATAGTAAGTAAAAAAGTAGTAAAGAGCAGCTCTAAGATTTTGCTTCACTGGAAAGAAAGAAAAACAGTAGCTGTTCACAAAAATGCGAAGTGAATTGATGTTTCACTAAAGTAAAAAAATTCCAGTGGCACAAAAGACTAATTTAGGTCTTAACATGCCACATAGACACTGTTTACTATTCCCACAGATAAAGGGTAAAGTATGTTCACAGACTGGTTGTCTGTGCATGTACTTGTTGCACCTAAGGCAGCTGCTTTGGATACGCAGTACCCTTCAGACAACAACTACAGCAAAAACAATTACTTACTTTAAAACAATATTACCTGAAAACCAAGAAGAAAAATAAATCATAATTTTCATAGCCCATAATCTTGACCTAAGGACGAGTAATTTTGGAAATTGAATATTTTCCTAAATCAGAGACTTTTTTCATAAATTATGGATTCACAGTTTATCTAAAATGTATTTTTGTATTGTTTGAAACACCCTGGAAAACGGGATAATTCTCTCAGAAAATTAAAGAAACCTAAGAAAGAACAAAATACGTAAGATGGGATGAAAGGTTATGTTACACTGCTCTAATTCTGGGCTACGGACTACCATAAAAAAATGTGCTGAAGGGCAGTATTTTAATATGTTTAAAGACAACAACTACAGTGTTTTCCTCGACCTGTTTCCGGGCTGCCCAGCACAGTCCAGTCTTTATTCATCAAGTGGGTCACTTTTTCCTCCAGTTTAATATCAGCTTATCGGACAATTTATGGACTTCCATGAAAGCTTATTATCAGTAGTGGTTTAGTTGTGTCTAGAAAATTCCAGGGGAGGAAGAGTAACAGAGCCACGATAAGATCTTTGGATCCCATGAATTTATATATTTGGTTGGCGAACTCTTAAACTACTGTTATAGCAATCAGAAATTACATCACTGAGTTTTGAGAACAGAAAAATCAAGTAACTCCCATTGTATTAGGAAGTCATAGGACACGGGAAGATATACTGTATACATAGAATATTTCAAATTCTTTCCCCACATAGGTCATCACACTTCCACTCTAACTTTCTTCTCTAAAGAGGTCTGGGTTAGGACTAACGTTTCCACAGAAGTAGGCTCAGAAAAATAAAAGAGCAGTGGTGAATATGAAAAGGGAAATTGAAATTTCATCTCTCACATCAATAGCTCACCTCTCGATTTTCTAAGCCCTACTTCCTCAGTAGTGATTTTTTTGCCTACACATAAATTATATACATATTATGCACATAAATTATAATGAATAAATGGTTTAAATTAATTTATCTACTTCAAAAAAACTGATACTCCATTAAATACTCTCTCTCCATGTAAGCAAAGTATTCCTCTGCTCTGGAATTAGCTATAAACAGCCTGAAGTTGTATTGTTGAGTGAGAGAATGGTAAGAGTGCGAGAAAAAGTGAATAGGTTTGAGGTTGATTTTGCCTGCACGTAGCAAGCAGGTTTACATTGAAGTGAATGGATAAAAGTTTGTTCAAGGAATCCTTTTTCATACTTACATTTTTACCAAAAAAAATATGTCTAGGAAATACTACTGCACTCCTTGCATTTACACACACAGAGAACAGAGGTGGCTCCCAAGACAGAGAGGGAGACACAGACAGGCTCTGCACTCCATGGAAAGGCTGCCTGTCGCAGCTTCTTATTTCACAGGCCTTCAACCTATGGAATACAATTGTCACACAGCACAATTTTACCTGTATGTTTCCCAACTTAAGCTCCATATCAAATATGCTGGAAGCAGATCTTTCACTTCCCCACACACACTGTTTTACTGAACACTTTGTAATCTTGAATCCATCCTGGATTTCAGTAGTTATTCACAAAGGTATTTAGGAAAAACAAAGGCAAATCTTTACTTTTAGAATTTGCAGATTTGTTTTCCCCACAGAACACAACTAGCAGAGTCTGAGGACTGCAGGGATCAAACCCTAAACATGCAGTAGTCAGTGTTTTACCCATGATTAGTTTCAGTGGTGGCAGTTCCTTGCTCTATTTTAAAAACACTAAGAATCTGAGAAAAGCCAATATTCCAGGAAATAAATAATGCTGGACCTGTCAGTAATTAAACTCCTTTTTTCTCTTCCCCTTCATTTTGCACTTCACACACATTACTTTTTCTAATGCTACTCATTTTACTCTATATCATGATTACTTTCGTAAAACAGTGTTGTTATAACACTAGGATTCATGTGGGGCCAGAACTTTACTGATAAGCATAAGTTGGTCTTTCAAAGTTAAGTTCTAAAAATCTTGACATTTTTTATTTCATATTGATCTGTTAGAGAGCACAGTTTATTCTTTGAATTTTTTTCCAAACTCACAGAATAATTCCAGAGATATCACTTCATATTTTAAGAAATACATGAAACTTTTGTTTAGAGATCCTTTTGTTTTAACGTTACAAATGAAGACTGCTACTTCTTTAACTGGGCACTGTTCACAAGAGCCATTTAAGCTATCACACACACTAATAAACAGCTGTGTGGTCTCTGGGCATTTGGAAAGAGAAAAAATAGATGAAGATGCTTTTAAGTTATAAAAGCTGAGCTGTGTAAATGGGTATAGCTTGTTTGCAAGAGCAGGGGAGGGCTCAAAACAGGAGTACTGCCAGCCCACAAACAGTGAGACAATTAGATACTGCAGTGAAAGTGAGGAGCTATTTATTGGTACCAAGCTCCCAAGGACAACTGGAACTCTGCTGATGCAACTTACTTAGCTTTAAAGCATCTTCTGAAAAACTGACCTAGAGGAGTCATTGAAACAGCCACTGGTACTGAACATTTCTATCCATTTTTATTGGCTGCTGCTGCTGCCAAGGAATGCATCGAGTCAAAATAAAAGCACCACACAAGTCCTTCAGCTTAAAATCAGTAATTTTCATTAGTAAAAAGTTACCTTCATTATTCACAGAGTTTTCATTATGATGCTTTTAAACTGAAGAGGGTTAACTGGATACTGTCCTCAGTTTCTTTTTGTAATCTTACTGATTCTTACAGCTCACTGTGTTTTCAGCTGATGAAACAATTTTCATTTTCAGAACCAATGTTATTTTGCTGCATCATTGGTTGAAATCTAAGCATTTAGTCAAGCTTGTTTCCCTGGCTGCCTGGTTTCCCACATGTAAGGAGAATTATTTCTTTCACACTCATGCCAGTCTGCATCCTTTAGATGCAAGAATAACAATCAGCACGACATCAAGACAGATAGCACTGCAGAAAATAATCCAATGTGGCATTCCAATTCCAAATGTTAAAACTAATGAACTAAGAGCTAACGATACAAAAAAGTTTGTTTCTACAATCTAACCAGGTTTAAACCATTGCTGGATGCCTTTTAAGTGCATTACCTTGAGAGTAGGTCCTGATCCATACACTATTGGTTACGTAGTCTCTGCCACCTTGCATTCAGGTTACAAACTTAAAAAAAAAGAAAAAAACCAACACTTGAATTTCAACATAAATCACTTTGTGCTAATTTTCACTAAAGACTGCAATCAAATATCTGCTTTATCTGCTTTATGTTGGAAACAATTCGTCACATCTAAAAACTACAAAAGAACAGGTTAATTTTGCACATGAATTCATGTAAGCATATGTAAGGTCTGCATTACCAGGACAGTATGCAAAAAAAAATAAAAACTTTATATATATTTTCTTGTTATTAAAAATTGTATTTTAGTTTAACATATTTCTGATATTTGCTGGTGATTTTTTTCTATTCAGCAAGGCATTGATGCATAAAGTAAGCTCTAAGGGTCCTGAGAAACCCTCACTAAAGACTGTATTATTTAAACACATTGTCTTGATGCAACATATCTCTGAATAATTTGCTACATGGGAATATCCTAAGAACTTGCATATTCCTTCCTTGAATTAGGACCTTCATCCTCAGTTTGGCTCAACATAAACCTGAACTAATCATTGCCAATAAAAAG
This sequence comes from Formicarius rufipectus, assembly GCA_013399695.1. Lineage (NCBI taxonomy): Eukaryota > Metazoa > Chordata > Aves > Passeriformes > Formicariidae > Formicarius > Formicarius rufipectus. The sequence continues at coordinate 197,924 of VXAU01002126.1, read as the reverse complement.
CATTACCCAGGACTGTTGTCAGGCTGTTCCACAGGATACATTTCAGCAGACACAATATTTCCAAACCAGTTTAGCTAGACATGAGATAACAGAAAATAAATCACTTTTTGAACTATAATTTTCTCTTCTCTCAAACATAAAAATATTTTAAAATTCAATAAATTAACAATTTATTTTTATAAACTTCCCTTGTATTTCCACAAACATAAGTATTCTTCTTGCAGCACTAGAAGGACAGACAATTAAGGAATGAGCTGTTCTACTGCATTATGTGACAAGGGACAACCTGACAGGCTAGTTAGGTGAGCCTCCTTCAGTTTGTTCCGTTAAAACTGTGTCTGGTAGGCAAGGATTTATGAGTGACAATTACAACCAATTGTGATTTTATCAAATACCTGGCTTCTGATTTGGGCCAAAAGCAGACTTCCCACTTATAAACAACAGAAAAAAAATTGTAATTCAAACACAAATAATACTGTGAAAGTCTCCTTGATATTGCTAATACAAAAGCTAGAGTTACACTATTGTTATAAAATCAGAGTAACAGATCAAACTAACTGTTCCTGACTTTTAAGTCAGCTTGACATACAGTTTATAAATCAACATGCGATACACTGTTGCAGCATTTCAGGATTTTATTTGGGTTTGTTGACTATATTATCCATACGTATAAGACTCAGTCCATGTAAGACCTGAGTTCTGTGCACCCTCATGATGATGCAGAAGCGAAACAAGGGCTTACACTATCGCAATCTGATGAAAGAAAATATAATCAGTAAACTGGTGACTCAAGGAGTAGATGCACACATAGCTTACATTACTTAACTCAATTTGGTAACAACTTTTTATAACACAACAGATATCCTGATTATCACACCCATGCCAACGTTTCTATGGGTTTGATTTTTTTTTTTTTTTAAACACACTGTGAGAGTTTTAGTTTGATCTGATTCTTTGTCTCTTCTAAACTACATAGGACCTGCAGTCCAAAAATCACCATGACTAGAAGTACCTAAATCTTGAATTAGACTTTTTGGCACTATTGGACACCTAGTGGCATCCTTTTTCTCATTCATTTCTAGTGGATAGAAGAAGCAAGGCTAATGTGTATGACCAGATAATGTCAAGGAGCAAAATGTGAGTGTAGGCACTCAGCTGGTAAGACTGCTCCAACCAGCACTGGTGTCCAAGGCCTCCTGTCGTTTTTACCTTTCACAAAGCTCTTTCTCAGTCCAGGAATCTTTTACAGAGATAATTTTCTAAATCCATGCTGCTAGTAGAGAGACTGCGTGAAATCTTAGCTGCAGCAGTCACTTCTGAGATCCCTCGCAGACACATTCTGATCAATACCTATGACAAACTCTTGAATTGCTTCAAAATGCCAGGTCATGGGCTCATTACTTTTTGCAATGATCTTTACCAACTTTCAAAGACACGTGGGTCCTCCAGAGGCCAGCGCCTGCAAAGCCCGTGGTTCACATGCACACGTGGCTTTGGTACAGGTGATACTGCTATTGCCAAGATGCTAATTTTAAGCTTATGTTCCTTGTCCTCAGGAAGAAAATATATATTAAAATCTGAGAGGGGAAAAAGGAAGAAGGGAAAATTTGACAGATCACTTTATTTGTCACCAAAATCTCAATCCACTAAAACATTCCTACCAAACTTATTAAAAATATATATATATTTTATGCAGATAATTGGATAAATCTCATTTTTGTAGGGTAGATAGGCCATTTAAATCTCAATCTGACCTGACTCTCTGCTAGGAGGGGAAAAAACAAGCTTTCTTCCCCTCACTTACAGAAGTTGTACTGTGCAGTTAGTATTTCAGATATGGGTGGGTTTGCCCACCACACTCCTTTGTGTAATAAAAGATTCCTTTGTTCTCTTTTATTGAGATTTCTATTGTTTCTTTATGACAGCAGGACAGACCACCCCCTTCTTTGCTATTATTACACAAAAACAGCTCCATTGCAGTGACACTTGTGTACAGCTCTTGACGTTTAGCTGATGAGAGGTGCTATAGCACTTGAAGAGGACAAGGTAAAACAGCGTAAGCTATGGGGGAAAGAGGGAGCAGGCAACTCTACCTCTGTGTTCATGTTAAAAAGTGCACTAATACAGCCTTAACCACAGTTTTCTAGCAGAAGCTGCCTAACACCGAATTCTCTTAAATTTGCCAGTTCCATAGTGACATGAGCAGCAAGTGAAGGATGCTCTTTATTACAGTGCTAAACCATGGTCTGCATGTGTTCTGCTGCTTCAGATCCACATCGTAACGCTGGAACCAGTAATTTAATCTTTCAGCTCAACAATTTCCATATCTACCAAATGAAGACCCTTATTTCCATCAGTTTCACTCTTCCAGGTTTAAGTTCTGCGTGGCAGTACCTACACTTCTTCCAAAGTGTCTTTGCAGTGCTTACCAAAGGCACTGTGACAAGAGTGGCAGTCCAAAATCAGTATGAGAGGACAGGCACTAGTACAAACAGTTCTGTGTTCCAGGTTTCACAACTCTACACAGGATTTAAAAAGTTGAAGTTTTCAGAAGATTTTGAGTACTTCTCTGAAAACAATCTTCAGCAAATTAAGAGAGGAGATCCTGGGTTCTAGACAGAGATTCTCCTGGAAGAGCAAGATTCCTCACACACAAATGGTGAAACTCTGGAAACACACATTTTAATTGTAGCCTAAAGCTCCTCAGCCATCATCTTTTATTTTTGCTGTTCCCACACTTTTTCTCCCTGCATGGTAAAGATAATTTGACCTTTTCTCTGACTAGAGTCTTGGCAATTAAAATGCAGCAAATAAATGTATAGAAAGAATTCACTGGTTTATCAGATGAATTCCCAGGTATTGGTCTCTTTCTAACTAAAGGCAGCTTCTCCTGCTGTGCCGAGGTCAGTCTGAGTTACAATGAGAAAGGATGTGATCAGTCAGTCTCTGAACACTGATATAGCACTGCAGTGCCCTGAAGAACAGAACAAAGGCCATGCAATGGTTGGCTACATTTTCCACTGTAGAACACTGATTTGTATTCCATAGAATAATGAATAGGATAGAAATGGGCAGTCAAGAGGGAATCATGATCAACCCTTCACAATCACAGTACGGGGGTTAACAACAGATCCTCTTCTATTTTGCAGTTAGCTGTAGGAAGAGATGTTCATATTTAACTCCAATCTATGTGAAACTTTAGATCCTCTTTAGGCAAGTATTCCAACCTAATATGACAGATCAGGTTCCTGTTTCAATTTGCTGCAGTAAACCATAATAATTTCTAAGTTTTATATTCCCCCTTGCAATACTGGACACATAGAAAGTCTACACCATTAGTTCTAACAGTACTGGAATGTTTAAAAAAAAAAAAAAAAAAAAACAAAAAAAACCAACCAAACAAAAAAAAAAAAAAAACCAAACAAAAAAAAAAAAAAAAAAAAAAAACCAAACAAAAAAAAAAAAAAAAAAAACAAAACAAAAAAAAAAAAAAAACCACCAACAAACACACACTAATACTACAAACACAAGGAAACAAACCAACCAAATCTCCCAAAAAACATTTCATGTGAATGTTAAAGACAACTGCAGAGCTGATGTTGAAAACCCGAGGCATTTTTCCAATAGCTTGTGAGCCAAATAAAGGTTTAGCCTGCTTTTACTGAATTTTCTTTGATGTGATCAGTAAATTTGTTTCTATGAGGCTATGATTAAAATAATTAAAAATACCCAAAATTCATTTAACACACTGTCAAACTCACCAGCTATTTTAGTCCTGTCGTTGCATAGTTGGAAACTTCAATTTTGAAATTCTTAGTGGCTTTAGGAGAGAAAGTTTGAGAAAGTATTCTTATAATTAAAACCACAGAAAAGTAAATACAATATTTTAAGATTTCAGAAAAGAAAAATAAGATTTGCGGTTTGGCTCTTAGTGACTTCGGAAAACAAAAGCAATACACTCTTCAAATGCAGGTAACAGCAAATGACCTAGCCAATCATCAGAGCTAACCAAAAACCTGAAGTTTATATACACAACAAGTAAGTTTTGGGATTTGGGTGTGTTTAATCTTCCTAAGAATAACAGATTTCTGATTAACTTTTGTGGTAGTGTTTGCCTCATGGGTTTTTTTTATAGTAATTTTTTTAGGGGAAACAGAAAAACCAAACAGAGCCTAACACAGGGACCATGGAATCAAAACCCTACACAGCTCTATTTTTCCAGCCCAAAGGGTTCATAAAAACTGTAAGGCATAGTTGTCCCTGGTCCATCCTACTGGGACTCAAAAGTCATTGATTCCAGATGGTCACAGCACGATAACCACAAAGCCTAAGTGTTACAAAAATTCTTCAACCAACAAATAAAAGCCTGGTTCATTAAAAAAAAAAAAAATACATTTCTTTCATAAAAGCATTTACAGTGCTGCTATGTCAACCATATTTCATAAGCTTCCAACTTAGCACAGTGCAGAGGTGGCAGTTCTGTCAGAAACAGAGGTGGCAGATTCTATCATGCTACTTTCATTGCATAGAAGGAGGGCAAAGAATACTGAGAAAACACTATGAAGTAATTTCTTACTCTTTTATATGCAGTGCTAGGTCTAAAAGCAAAATAACAAATTTATGCAACCTCTTTCTCATGCAAGGTGTTAAGGTTCAGAGGTAGGTGCACCATTGTTATACGTCAAAGCTAAATTCAAGTCAGAATTTTAAACTGTTCAAGCACACCTGAGATGGTAGAAGGCATCAGAGCACAAGCTTCTGATACTTGTATTTTACAGTAGGTTGGTAATATCTGTCCAGTAGAAAGTTTTCCAATCACTTTTTCAAACTATTTTTCATGCCTTACAAATTTCACTCTACATTTTTGATTAACTGTACTTGACCTGGTCTTTGTCACATTACGTATTGCACTGGTAACACCCTGACTCTCTGGCACACACACAATATTTCTGAAGGTTCATTATGCGCCCATCTAGAGCCAGAGGCCACAAAAGCCTTCTCGAAATAAAGCAGCTATGCAGCTGCTCCTGCAACACATTTTGATATGCTATTTCCATTCACCTAAGTAAACTTTTCTACATCTCTTGGGGCACAGAACATCAGCTGCCACCACTGTACTGCAACTAGTAGTAAGTTAAAACAAGTACTAGTGCCACAGTTGTAGTGTTACGCCTTGGACTCTATGATCTTTATGGGCCCCTTCCAACTCCAGACAGAGAATCAAACGATCTTTCAGGACCTTTCCAGCAACAACTCTTGTTTAGATTTGGAAAAAATCCCAAAACATTTCAAGGCTCAAGTAGCAAGCTGCTCAGCAGCATCTAAATGTGACGATCTAAATGGTGAAAGCCAAAGAGACAGTCATTACTGCTACCCACTTCATTAAAACACTCATATTGCATTTCATCATTGTGTGTCCATTGGGCTAGTTGTCTCCTTAACGTAAATAAGAGTACGTTTTCAATTCTTAATTATGCATGTCTTTGTGAACTAGATTAATTTTCAGAAAAATGTTCCAAAGCTATTCTATCCCAATTCAACAATTTATCTGGATTGAAAGCTGTTTGATACTTCTCAGTGCAAAGAGAAGTATCTTCTTGCCTTTGCTAGAAATTGGGAAGCTGGCAAGTCTAAATAAATGCATAGGATTAACAATTAATGTATTTTCATCTCACCCAGGTTTATCATTAGCAAGAAAAAAGCCTGTACTATTCAGTATCTATGAACTGTTAATGCAGTCATCTGGAAAAAAATATCGTTGACATGAGACTGTTCTGCAGACAGGTATATGAGGCAGTTCATGCTTTATCACCTTTAATCTGCAAATGAACACTGTCATATATTCATGAGAACAACTCAATTACAAAGAAAGAAACTGGCATCTGAAAAATCAATAGCCCATTATAGTATCCTACAATGGACACTCTTAACTCTATTTCATCTACTGAAATGTGATACTATATGTTAGGAAAATGATGTAAACCATTCAATTTCACTGAAGTCAGCAGCATGATCTCATTCACAGTGCAATCCTACATACGAAAGAAATCAAATTTGCAAACTTGAAAAGGAGAGCTAAGAATACTTTGTGAAATTGCCCAGTAAGTCAGTGCACTCACCAGTTGAGAAAGTATGTTGGGCAAGAGAAGTTATTTTGCAGGAAACACTGTTGGTTCTTTTTGTTTTGTTTTTAAAGAGGAAGTTTCTTGACAGTTTTATGACATTATGGAAGCAAGGGCTGACTTCTACTGCAGTCTGGATTGCTGAGCATTTTTGAGCTGGAGGCTACAAACTGACTTTAGTTGAATTAATAATGTAGGTTATTAATATATTAAAATATCTAAACACCTTAAATAATTCATTTTACAGTGCTTTCTTTGTCATTATAGACAACATTTTAACTATAATTCTTTCAAGCCAACGATACATTTAGTTGCCAGGAGGAAACAGGAGTTCTGCCAAAAGAACAAACACCAGTTAACATACTAGCATTCAAAGGCAGCAGACATACACAATAGAAAGGAAAAGAATATAATTGAAAAGTTGTAAATTTTTCACACTGAAAACCAGTTCATCTCCACAACAAATGATATGCTAATAAATGGATTTTTGCAGTAAACTGTACCAAAATCCAAATAAACTAAACCAAAATGCAATAAAAAACTCAGAACAATACGACAGTGACTGTTAAGAGCAATTCCTTACTTTCATGTTTTTTCTAATCAGAAGAGTCTCTAAATTCATGCAAAGAACCATAATGAACAAAACCCACAATTCATCTACACAGACCAGAATGTGGGGATCACTTTAACTGCACCTGCTTGTATCAGCAATGAACTCTTTATTTAAGCTGCAAGCTCACTTACAAAACTGATAAACTTGAAGAATCAAGACATCTGATGACATACAGGAGAGCAGAATTTACTGCTTCTCAGACATGCTCCCAATTTCAAGGTGTGTTCTACTTGCAGAAATGTGGAAAATACGACTTTGTTGATAAAAGACAGTTTATACACATTATACAACCACACCTGTACCAAAGCCATCATTATTAAAGGCAAAAAGCATTTTTACAAAGTTATTAATTGTGCATTATTAAAGGTAACTTCACTGATTGAACACTGCTTTATAAATGCTAACAGAAGTTGGGCAGTCTGTACTGTTTGCATTTTGATACTTGATATACACCACACCAAAAGAACCCTTTTTACTCTTGCCCAAACCAGTACAAAAGACAGTACCAAGAAGCCGTGAAGTTGCCCAAGGACTGATGTTTTTATGAGACATTTAGAATGTTTCTTCCAGAACCTTCTTACCTGCAGTCCAACATTCAGTAAATCAGCTCCCAATTCCAAGTCATTTGTGAGCCACCTTATTTTGGTTTCACTCACAGCCTGAGCAGCTTACTGTGCTTGAACAGAGTTAAGCAGCACATTTTTGCAGACTCATCTGTGGTCTAGGCACCTACCATCAAAGAAAATCGATGCAAGGGCTGTATTTTTACACATATACACAGACTGTCAGAAAAAAAGGAAATTTTGTTGGTACAAAAAATGGGTATTGTAGTATATTCCACTAAAATATCATTTGGTCAATTTATCCATCTCAAAATGGAGATGAGTGAATACTGGTAAGATTTTAAATTAAGAACTATTTCATTGCAGCAGTATTTAAAAGTCTAGATTACTCACAAATTAAGCTATTCAGTAAATTCATCTTTGTGCTTCCTTTCTTTTATAACAAAACACTGAAGGAGACATTTGAGTACGACTATTTTCTCACAATACTGTTTAGGCACTTCCTAACTGAAGTACGATTAAGATCCCATGTTCCATTCACTATCAGTTAAACTTCTCATTAAAGTTCTAAAGAACTGCCACATGGTGGAGATAGATGCCTACAACTCGAAATGAGAGGCAGACATGATGCATTATTTTCATTTTGCGTTAGTGTAAATGAATTACCCAAATAAACATCACTTGAAAGTTACTAGAAAGCCAAACTAAGGAGGGGTGGAAGAAGGAAAAAAAAAGGGGGGGGGAAAAAATAAACACCACCTCCAAGTTACAGAAGTCTTTATCAAAACAAGAAAAAGTTTAAATGGTAGGGTAATTGCCATTGAAACTATACAAAAAACTCTTCCAGAAAAAAAAAAAATTAAAAAAAATGTGCAGATGTATATACTAAGAGAATTAGATTCCCGAGTATCATGACTGTGATTCAGGCAGACTAAAGAAAATAGATATTTGAGTTTGACAAAAAAAATGTCATGTGTAGTCTCACAAGAAAACCCATACAAATAAAAATCAGAACTCAGTTTCATGAGTATGTTCTTGTCACTGGCTGAAGTTCATAACTTTGGTTTTAAAGTAAATCACATGTAGCTACAGGCAGAAGAGACTCCTTCCTTACTGCAAAGCAGCAGTACACCGTTAACAAAGGGGAAGAACTGGATTCTTCAGTGCAATGCTACCTAGCAACAGTAGCTAGCCATGAAAATGTAGGCTTGAAGACTCTTCCAAGTGTTCCAGGGATTTTACACAGATGTACTTCAACAGCCTCTTCTCTTTTATTCATATAACAATGACATTATCAGGAACATGTTGCAAGAAATCTGCACAGTGTGGGACTCATGCTCTCAGACCTGGTAAGCCCAAATCATTGACACGAGAGTTTAACTAGCACTCAACACTAAGAATGTACAGTAAGTCCTACCAGGAGTCTTCACTAGTAGAAGTCATATAATTTCTTAATGATCCTGTCCAGAAGTGCACAGAATTACATATTCTGAGATTTCTTTTTCTCCTATTTACTACCTCCAGAGCAAAGTAAACAACACCCAATACTTATAAGTGTTTTTACTCTACAGGAACCTGCAATGACTGCCTACTACAACCATTCCTAAAGCTAGGAGAAACAGGAGACTAAGGTAAACAACTGAGAAAGCAAATAACTCAGTACAGTTTTAAATCTGTTATTTATTGGTATAATAGATCAGCCAGACTAATGACTTGGATTCCAACTCCTTACTTATCTATTTAGCTTCAGACACTTGATCCAAGATCAATCTTATTACTTCACCAAATCCAGTACACATCATCACAACTCTGCAGCACAAAAGAAATGTATTCTGCAGAGTAACCAGCAAACCAAGAATTTAGCTACTTTTTCCTCAAGTCATATGCATGGCAAATACTTTTTGCCAAGAAAAAGGCATATGTATTTCGAGAAAACACGTTCAGTGAAGTTTGAGCACCTCCCATTGAGCAAAAGCAAATGGACAAGTAGCAACCAATATTTTAAAATCATAAGCCAGCAAATCAGTAAAATGCATCTCAATAATTTCTGAATGCGCCTACTTCTAAAGCATTCAGTGAAGCACAGTGACCCGAGCTAGAAACTTGACTTCTAAGTGCTTTGGGAATTTTAGTCAGGAATGTCTCTAGCTTATTCCTGTAAATTGGATGCCCATTAGCACCTGAGGGACAATAGGCGATGGTGCTGGACTAATCCTTCAATCTAATTTGACCAGAGGAGTGCAGCTGAAGAACTTTGAGACCACACTGCAGTGTGAAGCAAAGTATGGAAATGGGTATGACTGGCTATTCACCCGACCAACACACTACTGCCCCAAACTAAAAGGCTGATGTTGGCTGCAGTAACTTAGCCACAAAGTCAAAAAAGGAATAGTAGTTTCCCAAGTATTATGAAAACACTTGTTCTCTTCCAAGAAGAATGAGACTACGGGCTTAAATCACACACATGATTACTTGAGATACTCATCTCCAAAACTTCCAGGGTAAAAGTTCAATTTAAAAAAAATAAAAGTAATTGAGCCAATATCTGAAGAGAAAATTTCTTACAAAAGTCTTGAAATGAAAGCAGCTGTGGTCACTGACACATTGCATTTTCTATTTTGCTATTTCAACACAATATTTTATAGTTTAGAATGCTACAGTTTGTTACCTGTTAAGTGCACACTGCTATAAGACCCACAGACAACATTTAACAATTGGCTAGTTTGAACCCCAGTTGGTACTACTTTGGTGAAAATCAGCAGCACTCCTCTGCTGATAACACTTCAAAAAACATTAGGCAGCATCATGTGTAACAGTTAAGAGCATTAGAGATAGTTGTCCCTAAGAGAACTCATACTAGTTTAGAAAATCTAAGGAAAAAACTTAACTTGATCTTTATTAATATAAAAAGCTGCTATGACATTTAGAACAGTATGCCAGAGATAATTACAAAACAGCAATGGATTCTAACAAAAAAAAATTAAAATCACACATAATACAAACAAGCCATAACCCTGGGAGCCAGCAGTGCTCTGTATTCTTCCGACAAGTATGCCATCATCTTTCAGAGGGGGAAAAAAAAATTAAAGGCACCAGTAAATGTAGCTGCCATTTTAAGCATTTCCAACTTACTGGAAAGTAACTCACAGAAAGCAATTACAGACAAGTCAGCACTGACATTTTTTCTACAATCATGCAATTGGAGCACAAATGGGAATAAAGCACTTTTATTTACACTTACTCAGTTTGTAAAATCATGTGTGCATTGTCATCATTTAAAGTGCAAGCTACATGTCTGCTGAATTAACTGAAGGTGTAACAGGTGCTATGCGAGATAAAATACCACCACCAGTAGTTATACAACTAACCACAGATGCCAGTAGCACAGTTCAAACCCTGACCAGCTGAGCGTGTTACTTCCTCTTGTATATTACCAGCCAAACACATATTCCATCGCTTTGGATACAATACTTTCATCTTTCCTAGGAGTCTGTCTGTCAGAAACCACCTACAAGGCAGGGAGAAAAATGAAGAGAGAAAATAATCAGTCAACACATAGCTAATCCGTCTTCCACTAACCCATTTCTTCTTATTTTTCTAAGTACTACTACATTTTGACAAAATAAGTTTGAAATAATTGGAATCAATTTAGTATTTTTTATTATTTTACAGACTGAACCACATCTTTAAAGAAATGACAGCAAAAGATAAAAGCTAAGGTTGCAGTGAAGTTAATGTCTATACAGCCTCATACAATCAAGGGGAGACAGCACAAAAACACATGCTTCTGTTTCCCTTAAAATACCTGATAGTCACTCGTGGAAGCTTTATATGCTGTTGCAAGAGGTCTCATTGTAGAAATCCTTGTAGTATTATTTGAAGGTTGTACTGGAGTGCCAGCAGATTTTGTAGGTGGAGTGAAAACTGAAGACATGGAGGATGTAGAGCTTCTTTCAAAGTTTTCCATCACACTCTTAAAAAGAGGGTTAATATACTGTAAACAAATAGTGAAAAGCAGTATTCCAACCCTTTTTATCTAAAATTATCTATGACCAAAAATTGTTTGATAAAATCTATTCACATCCTAAAGATAAATGGCCTGTTAGTACAGACCACCATCAAGTATTTTCCTCATTGCAATCACTTACATGTTGGATTATGCCATTGCAAAGTAGTGGAAGCTTAAAATCTGTTCACTGCCTGTACTAAACATCAACCAAGTTTGAAACAGTGTAGAGAAAATATATTGTACTACTTGAAACAAACTTGAAGTAGTAACTTGTTTCAGGCTCAGTTGAATAGAGTAGCATAATATTCCCTTTCTAAATACTTCTTAAATATTTGGCCTGATCCACGGGAGAGGGTCTCCAAGCTTTTACTCACTTGCAGCTTTTTGCTCAGACTCAGATTGCCAAGGAGTTGTATTCAGACCCTTTAGCAAATGCTAGAAAAGGAGTCAGAAGGCTCCATTTAGTAAGCTTATGTTTAAAAAGGAATGCACATGAAATGGAAGAGGCATCAACTGACTTGATGGTACAACGAGTTTCACAAGAACTCAGAGAACACATAGTGGGAAATAACAGCTAGCCTGGGGAGACAATTTTTCAATCCAACGTACCAAGATAAACTCAAAAGCCAGAAACACATAAATAGCCACATTCAAAAAAGAGGGACAATTAGGAGCAGCAACAATCTTAATTTGCCATGACTGATCTATTGCAGCCCCTAAATGCCATAAATTCCCATCAAAAAACTTCTCAATTGTCTCTTATGTTACAGTTTCATTTCACTATCTTCAGCAGTATAATTCTGTGCATTGTAACTTCCAAGCAGCAGAGATTGCCCACAATGATCCTCCTCAGCAGGAAATGCTGACAAATACTAAAACCTCATGCAATGTGTAACATTCTAATCCCATAGGGCTATATATACATGCTCTGCCATTTCAAAAGGGAAAAAAAATTATTAAAGAGGTCAAGGAAAATGAAAATCAAAAAAAGAGTGCCTTATATTTAACTAAAAGGAGCTTTTCACTTACTTTATCTATACAAGGCTTGACACCAATCATAATAGATTCACCAAAAATTCTTCCATCTTTGCTTAAGGCTTTCCGGGCTTGAAGCTTAGACTGATATCGAATGTGCATCCAGTTTCCTGTGTTGGACATCTGTACGAGATTAGGTGAGAATTGTGAAAAGCAGCTTTTTAAATACGTAAATCCCAATGTTTTCAGAAATAAGTGTCAAACTAAGACATACCACGTGCTTTAATATGTTTCCATACTGAGCAAACTGTAAAAGAATATAGGAAGCTGATGCTTGAGGAAACCTGAAAGACAGAATAGTCAAAAAATTACTAGTAGTTTCAGAATTCAAGTGCTAAAATACAACTCTATGAAGGGTTTATAGAAATCCAGAAGAGACCAGTGTGAAGCCATTTTAGGAGCAATGACTTGAGGAATACTACCTGCTAAGAATTTTTACTTCACCACAAACCACCATGACAGAATGGTATCTTTCTACTTTGAAAAAAATTACATTTAGCTTATGTTAAGGTGACTCACTAAAATACATGTTTGCTTGTTTTAACCACAGTTGTATTTCCTGCATACCTATGAATGCCAGACAACAGCAATGCCTAAGTATTCCCCTTCGTAGGTTGTAAAGACTTCACACAGGTTTTTCTAAGTTTGGACATCAGCTTACCCAAATACAGTTACCCATGTGTCATCAAGTTGATCTTCTGAAGTCAGGGAATCACCTTGAGTATAAAAAGGATCTAGCTGAGCAGGAGAGAGAGTAGTTTTCCTAGGCTGCCCAATACTTGCAGGACTGAACATGCTTGAAGCTGTTAAATTAAAATGGCATTGTTGAACAGATTTCTTTTGCAAAACAGATAAGTTTAATAGTGAAAGAATAAATTCAGTATCACTTGCATACAGAGGAGTTTGATGGAGATTTACTCACAGACACAAAAAGTCAATCCAAACTTCACATACACAAGCATGCTCCTAAGTTTCATGACTAACAACCTTGCTTTCTCCCTGACCTCTAAACACCAGCAGTTTAATAAAGATGCCAAATAAGAACCGGTCAGTAGAATTAAGCTTAGCAAGAAGTCACAGGTTTAAATACAAGACCAGAAACCTTATGCAGATAGAAGGCAACCCATCAATCTTGGCCACTTCACTCAAGCACAACCACCTCTGTGCTCAGTTCAACATGTTTTGAATAAGAAGTAAAATCGACTGAAACTCAGTCTCAGAATGGTTAATTATTTCCTACTCATACCCTAAAGTTAATAAATGCATCACTCCTTTGCAAACTAGTAAGAAGTTCACGTAGCTTGAACAGTGATGACTTTTCTGTATTAAGGAAAGCAATAAGAAAGTAGATTATGTCTTTTAAAAGGACATCTACCTGTTCCTGGAGTTGATGGCAGAATTCCAACTGATGGACTCTGTGTTAAAGAAAAACTGGCCTGCATTAAAATACAGAAAGTAACAAATCAATCTTAGATGTACACTGCTCAGGTCAAATGAGATCAGTTTCAGGTAATTTAAACATCAGGCAAAAATTTTAATTGCTGCCTTAAGTTACTCCTAAATTTTAAGAGTAAGAACAGATATTTACATGTAGCTTTAATTCAATATTATTAAGAGTTACTAATGAAAAGTTATTTGGAAATGTACTTGACATATGCTGTGTGAAACAAAGTAGCTTTAAGTATCAGTACTCAGAAATCTAGTTTCACTTTTTCAAAATAGTCATCTCACTTACTGCTGCAGTAGAGCAATTGACACATTCGTGTGCATCCTGATGGAGAGGGTATCAGTATCCTAAGCTACTAGCATTTTATTTTTACTTCCTAAAGGGTTCAGAAGTCACAGTATCATAGCCTCCACTTGTATCCCTCATCACTAGACTTAACTTTCCTGCTCAACTTTTGTCCACTAAAAGATAATCATAGAAATATAGAATTTTTAGGTTGGAAAAGACCTCCAAAACCATTGAGTCCAACCGTTAAACCCAGTACTGTTATCTTCACCACTAAACTATGTTCTCAGGTGCCACATCAACATATTTTTTGAACATTTTCTGGGATACTGATTCCTATACTTCCTGCGCAGCCTCTTTCAATTCCACAGCCCTTCCAGTGAAGAAATTTTTCCTGCTATCCAATCTAAACATCTTCTGGTGCAACTTGAGGCCATTTCCTCTTGTCCTGTCATTTGTTTTACCTGTGAGAAGAGCTGACTACCACCTGTCTAAAACCTCCCTTCAGGTAGTGAAAGGGCATTTCTGACAATCAGCGGCTCCATAAATTTACAAGTGAAAATCTGCAAGAAGTCTGAATTTGTAGGTACAAAGCAAAACTGAGGCATGATTTGCATTTCTCACTTTCTACTATAATGACAGTAGCTCTCATTTAGTCTGCACAAGAGCAAGCACACCAAACACTCACACTAAGCAACAGCACAATCTGAAGGCTCACTGGTCATTTTGCTACAGCAGTTTACACAACCAGGCTCAAGAATTCACTGAGGCAAGAAGTTTCCTCAGATCTTCTGCTAAGAAGCCAGTACTAAAGACACTTACTGGTTTTCCTGAGGTTAGAGGTGTTGATCCAAGCCCAGGACTAGATAACTCATCATAAATGCTCCTAACTGGTGGAGCACCACCTTTATCTTTATGCGTAGGAACTACAGGCTGTGGGGGAGATCCTCCTGAAATCCAGAGGAACAAAGGAAGAACATGAGAAAACTTGTCATTTTACTTCCCTGACACTAGTTTTTGAAACTTCAGTAGTAAATTCAACCATGAAAAAGACTGTTGATTATTTCACTGGATGTTTGCAAGACCATCTGTTCGAGTCTGAATGGTCTACTTAACATTAGCACATGTGTGACAAAATGCATCCTCAGAGAAGTACCTTCTAAAACTTTCAGACCTCTTATTAACTCACAATACTCACTGTTAACATGCACTTGTTCATTTTCTGAAGTTCTGAGCACACATGTAGCTACAATGAGCATACAATCGCTACATCTTCCAATTTTAAGGCAGGTTAGCAGCCTTTTTTAATTGTTTTATACACTAACTTGCCTGTAGTAGAGATGCAGAAGCAAGACTTTTAAGACTTGAGACATTCTACATGCTAAAGAACCATACCAAAATGCACACAGACATATTACACATGGTTGTCACATTCCTGCTGTCCAAATTCCTTGGCTTCCCAGCTGATTTCATATTAAATAAAAATGTAAGCTCTTGATAGCAGGGACTACCTTGCTTTAGAGAAGATGAAGCTAAGCCAGTTGCTCTCTCATTTTGAAAACTTTGGGACTTCCAGCACAACACTGAATTAAACTGATTGAAAGAACTTGAGGTATGTCTAAACAGAAGCATGAGCTTAGCCCAGGAGGAAAAAAAAAAAACCAAAAAAA
>VXAU01002126.1:155222-181830 GCA_013399695.1 Formicarius rufipectus | reverse complement strand
ACAAACAAAAACAAACAAAAACAAACAAAAACAAACAAAAAACACCACAGGTAAGAGTTTTCACTTGCAAGACATTTGGAAACTAAGGTTTTCCAAAGTACTTTTCAATCCTAAAATTCTGAGCTTCAAGACTCCACTCTGAACTGCTACTGTTACATGCAATAACTGTATATTATGTAAAGCACTCTCCCATCAAGGTATTGAGTTTTAGTGATGTATTTAATCACTCATGTTGGTAAGCCTGTGTTAGCACCTTACTGGTTTCTCCTTTTCTAAAATTGATACTTTGAGACTGTAATAAATCCTTTTAAAAACACTTAGGTGAAATTCAGATGATTACTTTCAATTTCATAAATATTTCCCTAAGAGGCTTTACTCAATGGGGTCAGGAAAGGCATACAAGAGCAAGAAGTAGGAGACCAACAAACCACCAGTCATAGAACACAAAGTTGGAAGGGACCCAGAAGGATCATTGAATCCAATCCTGCCTGACATTCCAGAGAATACCTAAAATTATCTTGCAGTACGTGAATCCTCAACTTCTCCTTCAAGATAACTATCACACTAACACCATCAGATATTAAACTATGCCAAGTGATTTAGTACAAAAACCAAGATTACCCATGATGTGTTAACTACTCACTCATACTTCTCAGAGAAGAAGACAGACACATAATAATAGTATCTTAAAACAATGGGTAAGGATTTTCCTAGTCTCATCAAATAAGTCACTGAAAAGAAATGAGCTTCTAAAGTCAGGGAAAGTCACTACTTCAGTCCAATTATAGCAGACATCAAGACTAGATACTACAACCACTAGATAATAATTAAGAAATTTGAAATTTTTTTTTAAGTTTCTCTCCTCCCAGTTTTTACAAGCCTGACAATCTGTGACTTTTTAGAATGCACTCCAAAATCAGCAGTTTGCATGTGCTGCATTTAGTTTGCCATCAGATATCTGTTTTAAACAAAGAGAAAACACAAATGGTTGCACATGCAACGGACTTGTAAAAAGTTGTATAAATTGATTCTGAATTAGGATATGTTTACATTAGCTTCCCTATAAAACAAACTTTATCTGGTACAAAAACTGCCATTTTCTACATATGTTAAACTTTAGACTAGGTCGAAGAATTTAGCCAAACTCCATTGAATACACTTGAATGCACTACTTATTCAATTAGTGGGAATTTTTTTACAGCAAGTTATAAAACTGTAAGGATTCCAGGCTGCATCAGTCAAGAAGAACAATGAGACAGAACAATTGTTTACCTTCAGGACAGTTTTTCAACATTTAACAAATTCTGACCTGCAAGTAGTGGAGACCTCGTTTCCATTACTCCACCTGAAGGGCCGCATAGGGTTCGTGGCTGCGGAGTCACTGGCGCGGGTAAGTCACCCATCAAAAACCCGGGAAGAAACTGAGCACTAGCGCCTTGTTTGGGAGATGTCGGGGAGCCAAGAGTCATCGGCTCAGCTCCTAAAAGCAAAATGGAAAGACATGAAAAAGACATGATCTAGCTTTTTCCCATTGCTCAGACTGTGGTACCATTAAAGAAACGTAACGCAAAATAAGTCATTAATCAAATTAATTAAATAACTAAGTGTTTAAAATCACAGAATCCCAGAATAGTCAGGGCTGGAAGGGACCTCTGGAGATCCCCCGTCAAGGCAGGGCAGGCTCACCCGGAGCGGTGACACAGGAGCGTGTCCGGGGGGTCTGGGATGTCTCCAGAGGGAGCCGCCACGATCCCCCTGGGCAGCTGCTCCAGGGCTCTGCCACCCTCAGAGGAAAAATGTTCATGGTGAGGTGGAACTTGCGGTTTAGTTTGAATGGTCTACTTAACAGCATCACACGTGCGACAAAACTTTCAGACCTCTTATCAACCCATTATACTCACTGTTAACATGCACTTGTTCATTTTCTGAAGTTCTGAGCATACAATAGCTACATAGTCCTATTTTAAGGCAGGTTAGCAGCCTCTTTTAATTGTTTTATACACTAACTTGCCTGTAGCAGATGCAGAAGCAGGACTTTTAAGACTTGAAACATTCTACATGCTAAGGAACCATACCAAAATGCTCCTCCTCCTGTTCTCGCTACCACTGAAAAGAGCCTGGCACCATCCTCCTGACACCCATCTTTGATACATATCTATGCAAAACTGCACCAAAGACGGTGCATAACAGATTTTACAAGCAAGCCAAGTCTCGGCGGCCGCTGGGTTTGCCCCCAGCCCGT
This sequence comes from Formicarius rufipectus, assembly GCA_013399695.1. NCBI lineage: Eukaryota > Metazoa > Chordata > Aves > Passeriformes > Formicariidae > Formicarius > Formicarius rufipectus. Next base: position 179,588 of record VXAU01002126.1, on the reverse strand, counting down.
TCCCGGCCCCGCCGTGTCCCCCGCCGCCCCGGGCTCACCTGCGGACGGCGGCTCCATGGCGAACGCGGCCATGCGGGCCCGGGCGGGAACAGGGGCGGCTCCGCCGGGCGCTTTCAAACGGGACGAGCTTCCTCGCCGTCACTTCCGCCCCGGCCCCGCCGCGCCCGAGCAGCGCGGGAGGCGGTGCCCGTGGGGTCGGGCCGGGCCGGGCCGGGCCGGGCTGGGCTGGGCGAGGCCGGGGTGATCCGGGCCGGGTCGTGCAGAGCGTGGGTCGAGCCGCAGTTTCGGGGCGGGAGCGCGGCCTGCGCTGCCCCCCGGGCCCCCGGCGAGGACGCTGCCCGCGCTGCCACAGCCGCCCCGGGGACAGCGGGCAGGGGCAGAGGGGGTGCCTAAACCTCGCATTAGCGTTTAGCACAGAATCGTGGAATGGTTGGGGTTGCAAGGCCCCTTTCTGATGATCCTGCACACGTCTGCCACCCTTTGCACTAGACCAGGTCTCTCCAAGCCCTGTCCAGCCTGGCCTTGGACACTTCCAGGGATGGTGCAGCGCCAGCTCCCCGGGGCAGCCTGTGGCAGGGCCTGCCCACCCTCACGGGGAAGAATTCCGTCCTAATATCTAATGTAAAGCTCTGTCGGTTTGCATACGTTCCCTCCTGTCATCGCTGCATGCTCTTGAGCATGAGCAATTAATACAATATTGAGAGCAAGACACGGTGTGGCTCAAAGGCAATGACATGCGACAGTTCAAACTAGTGGGACCAAGAACATCAGTGTTGAAACCAACACCTTTCAAATCATTTAACACACAATTTATCGAAACATAGTGTTCTTTTTATTTTACTGCATAGTAATATATCAAAACATTAAGAACTGGCATGAAGGCCACAAAAATACTATGAAAATCTTTTACATTTTTTTTTTTTTAACATGCCATCTTAAGACAGAAATTCCAGCCTAAGATCACTCAGGAGAGCTAAAGTTACCTATCCTATAATGTCCATTCTTTACACAGGATGTAGAATGGAGGGAGGGGAAAGCAAATGAGGACCGAATGTGAAGGCAGTAGCAGTGAGCAGATAGGTTGTTAAGAACATTTTTCATACCTCCACGGAAATGATTTAGAATAAAAACCTCTACTGGTTCCACCGCTTTGGAAATACCACATTAGTGCATTTCAAATCACTACTTGATTGGAAATGGTAGAGAGACATGAAACATGAAAGCATCCTACGCACTTAACCATCCTCAGAAGACCATCTGTTTTAATTTCAAAAAAAACCCTAATGGGTGGTTAGCCCACAAAATTCCAAAAAATCCTCTAGGGTTGCAATATAAATTTAAAATCTAATATCAAGGTATTTCATTATATGAACACTTTATTATCTAGCTTTTACAACATACTAGAATGCATACATTTGGAAAGTAAACAGGGCAACTTGTCTCTATTTTCTTTCTCTGTTGCCTGCATTTTCTGATGTTTCAATAAAAAAACACCATCATTCTCTTGTTTTCTTATATTTCAAGGAAATTTGAATTTTATCTTCTTATTAGCACTCTAGGAAGAGCTTGATCTTGGGCAAAACTTCTCTGAAGTCAGTGGAATATCATTTGGTCTACAGATGACATGCTGAAAGAAACAGGGTCAAAGGAAGGTAAGAAAAAACATGTAACGACTCAAAAATGCACATGTGAAAAGGGGATTGCAAAATGACAGATTAAAGGACATCCAACATCTGTTCCTGTGTAGTCAGAACAGATTGTTTCCCTTCTCCCTTTTGATCAGTCATGATCACTTATGCTTCCATTTGCTTTTACAATCTGTTCTTGGTATTTGTGAAGCTGCTCCATGAAGCCAGGATTTGGACAAGCCACGGGCCTCGCATTTTTCACCAAGGAAAAGGCTCTGGCAAAGCTCAGTCTTTCTGAATTCATTAGAAAACCAATGACTACAGCTGCTGCACGGGAGACTCCTGCATTACAGTGGACCAGTACCACGCCATCCTTCAAAAAAGAAATGACACGTAAGTTGGGATATTCATTGGGCAGATAGCAACATCTATAAGAAACTTAATAAAAAAATCTATTAAGACTTAATGAAGCCCCTTGCTGACCTCAAAGCAAATATTTATAAGTCCAAGCAGATACATAAGCCCAAAATTAAGTATTTTTCTAACCAAAGCCACTTTATAATTACCAAATACTTCAAATTTAATTCATACTATAAAACTAAAAAATGTTCCTCTGTCCTTTTTCCCCAAGTCCTTACAGCAGCTCCTTCTTGTAAAAACCAAATCACACATTACTTGGGTCACTAAGATACCTGATCTAATGGGGTGCCAATTTTAAAATAGATTTTACTTGTTATATGGAAAGTAACTTGACTGTATCTTGTTAGAGGTAAAAAACATAGCATGGCAGCACACAGGGGCAGATTTCAGAACATCTTTTAGTTCCAGTCAAATGCTTCTTGGATCCTCTGGAGTTCTTCAGGGAAGATTCTGAACAAGCAGGATCATGCATAGGAACAGAAATATCAGAAAAGGTACTATGTGATTTGCAACAGATCTCCCTTCCCATGACACTGCTGGCACAACTGCAGAGGCTAGTACAGCTGGTGCAACTAACATCCCTTACTGGGGGCTAAGGCGCAAAATCTGAAACCACTGAACCTCCCATAAATTCACAAATGCTTCTCCTGATGTTTGAATTCAGACTTACCTTGAATTATGTATAAAATTAATGTTTTTTATCCTATCTAAACATTTCCCACAAAACCTTTGGGAGACCTGAATGGCTCTTTAAAAAGACACGGCAAGTTTTGTTAAGATGTAACAAGCACAAATTAACACAAAGACAACTAGAAAATCTAGTGTGGCTTAGGCTACTTTTGCAAGGCCCAGGCTTCATACCATTGTTAGGTTGTACATAAGACTGCCCTGGAAAACACTCCAAACTGTCTGCCAAATGCCACTGTGACACAAAAACAAACCATCAAATGCACAGCACCTCCATACTCTGAATGAAGATACTGAAACACGACATGATTTGTTCAGATACTTGAGACTGAGCCAACCTGTTCTAGATATAAACAGGCTGCTCTGCCTGCCCTTAACAGGCACAAATTATTTAATGGGCATTTTACCCAGTGTCAAAAAGACCTTATAAGCACAAGGGTTCCTTTTCAGGAGTTCGATGGTTTATGTTACAGATCTGAGAGCTGCAATTATCTGGTATATTAATAAGCACAGAAGAGTAGAAAATGATTCCTGTTTCAAAAACCTTCCAGCTTTAGTAGCAAGACAAAATAGGAAATGGAGTATTATTATTCATGTTGGAGAAATGCCAAGCTGAGACTAGAATGATTTGCACAAGTGCAGAGCTAGAAACTGAGTCTAAGCTCCTGCATTGCAGCACAATGAATCACAATATCATCCCTTCTTGCAACAGAAATCACATTCCCTGTGCACTGCTTGCAGGAAATGGCACTCTTCATTCCCTTTCTCACAGTCATAGAGTCACAATTCCTCATCACAGACTATGGCAGAGTGGGAAGCAGATCTGTACATGTATTTCAACTCCCTGAGGACATGCCAGTGTGACCTGTAACTCCAGAATAATGACATTAAAAATTACACCACTGCTAATGAAGCAATTGCTGAAACTTATCTACTGTAAAAGTGAAACAGTTTTTACTAGTTTGATAGGAGTTATTTCAGACATAATGTACCATAATCGAGATCAGCATCTAGCAGTGGCACTAAGAGTCAATAATACACATTGGAAGTGACTCTTGAGTTTTTTCCCTTTGTTTGTGCTTTGTTTTCCTCTTTCACATAAAAGTTTGTTTTGTTTTTTCTAATAACTGTTCTGTTTTACAGTGTCAAAAATTATGTAGTGATATTCATGGATCCTGAAAATTACTGAATATGAATTAACACAGTCACTGTTAATAATGTAATGTTAATGAAATAACATTAAACCAGATTTAACACCGAGGTTTACCTTTCCTTGCTAAACCCCAGTATTTACAATTCGTACAAAGGTGAATTCAGCATGTAATTCTTAACTAGTTTCATATTAGCTATGAATACAGAGTAAAGTGAGAAGCAGATTGCAATACAAAATTCATCTCTATTTACCAGCAACTCCTTGCTCTGACCCTGATAGCATAACCTTTGCCTACCAAGAAATGGTCAGTGGTCTTGCAAGAACATCTTTCAAGATTCAGAACCAAGTTGGGTTTTTTTTAATTTTTTATAGAGAAGGAAACAAAATCACCTCCCACCAACAGAAAAAGTGATTATGCAATGGTTATCATCATCATAGCTAGACTTTGTGAACGAAGATTTGGGAGGGTTTTACCCACACTTGCTGCAAGCACACTGATGGCTGATAAGGTCAATGCGAGATAGGCAAGTCTGGTTGCAAAAGGCACAGCAGAAAGTCTCCATAGGTGGCACTGTCAAGGCACAGTTCTTTCTGCATTGTTTTTTCTCCTCCAGGCTGATTCCACATGCTGTTTCAAAGGAGACAGCAGCGTTATAGATTGTGTGTCTCCACATATCCCAGTTGGAGGCCAGAGTTGACCACTGATGATGGTCAATATGGCCAAGACTGAGGTGTTGTTTCAGGCAGTCCTTGTATCTCCTCTTTGGGGCTCCTCTCTTGCAGCAGCCAGTGGCGAGTTCACCATAGAGCACAATCTTAGGGAGGGGTGATCCTCCATCCTGGAGACATGCCCTGCCCAGCACAGCTGCGTTCTCAGCAGCATGGCCTCGATACTCGTGACCTCTGCCTGTTCCAGAACGGACACATCAGTCACATAATCAGACCAGTTGATGTTTAGGATTGTACAGAGGCAGCACTGGTGGAAGCATTCGAGGAGTCGCAGGTGGTGGTGGTAGATGACCCAAGATTCAGACCCATATAGAAGAGTAGACAGAACGATGGCTCTGTAGACACTGATCTTTGCACTTTTCTTCAGGTGTTGATTGCACCAGTCTTTTAAGGAGTTTTCCAAAAGCTCTGTATGCCTTTGCTAACCTGTTGTCAATCTCTTTGTCAATCTTACCATCCGAGGAAATTATGCTTCCCAGATAAGTGAACTGCTGGACTGACATAAGGTCTGAGCAATGGTTATAGTCAGTGGGTAAAAAGCCTTACCAAGGAAGAAATTAAAATGAAGCATGAATCTTTAAATTAATGTAGTTCCTTATCGATCCATTCTACTTTGCAGTGAAACCAAGGCTTTTTCATTACGAATGACAGAAGGAGCAATAAGGAGAGATGTTCATGAATACATAAAGATTTCATCCTTGGAAACACAAGATTTTAGAGGCTTTATTTTTAGATATTAAACAGAAATTTAAAAGAGTATCTGTCATTCATAGCACTATGACCTGACATGTCACCTAATAGGTCATGGGAAACCTGCCTGCCAATTTGGAGCTTAGAAGAAAAGGTGAGCTCTGATCAGTATCAGAATTTGTACTATGGTGTTGACAGACTTGAACCATTACAGTTTTAGAAAAGTCAATCCTGTTACAAGTACCAGCTGGCAGTGACTTAAGGAACAGTGCAGGCTTCACTTAGATCCTCAAATTCAAGTGCTCTCATACTCCTTCACTGAGTTAACCATGTTCTAGTAGTAATTTCTTATATATCACACTCTCTCACCAGTGAACATCTCTCCTTCCCTGTGAGAAGATGAAACACTAGTATCTCTGTGATTGCTTGAACAGAAAAGCACTTCACAACACAATTTATCATAAGCTCTTTTGTCAAAACATATAAAGTGATTCAAGCCACCAAGAGATCTGTTGCCACAAACCACTATCACATGCTTTGTGAACTGATCTTGGAGAACAACTATTCCATCAATTACCTGTTCTTTCACCCACCTCTCCCATTAGAAAACTGTTAATATCACTGTAAAAATTTTCCTGAAAACTTCTTAGCTTACAAAATAGTAACTGGGACATAAACATGAGAGACTGAAAGCAAAACTATACAGTTATGAATGACAACTTCCATTTACAAATGAAGTGGAAACTGTAACTAGATATCTTGAAAAGGTCATTAAGTGACAATGAGTATCGCATAGCTTGTAAATGATATATGAGAGAAGGAAAGACATTATCTTCTTTTATCCCAATCTACATAAATAATTAATTTGGTAGATATGGTGGAATGACACGCAATAAGATTTGGTTGTCAAGTCACAGTTTTTATACCAAAGCAATGGTTGTTGTAAATTACACAATAAGCCTGAATTTAATAGTTGTGACTCAGGGATGGTCCTGGTTGCAGACAACTCTGCCAACCAACTCCAGAAGGAGTCCCTTCAGCTCACTCCCTATGTCACATCTTTTTCAGAATTTTGGGAGCAATTAAAGGTGGCTCCAAGACTACTAACACATTCTCTGTCATCCTTGGCACATATGTGGATTCATAGCTCAATGTGTGGCATCTTCTTTGAGAACCTGGTCTAGTGGGAGGTGTCATTGCCTATGGCAGGGGGTTGGAATTACATGATCTTTAAGGCCCCTTCCAACCCAAACCATTCTATGACTCTATGATGAACAGTTCAAGGATGGTGAGCAACTGATGACAAAACACACAGATCTGTAAAAGTCCTGTTAGACCTGCTTCTAATCCACAACAACATCCCCAATGGATAAGGAACTTTTCCTTCTGTCAGGGGTAATGACCTGGACTTAGGATGGGATTTCTTTATCTAAAGTCAGCTACTGATCCAACTGTTTTAATAAAGCAGTTTTTTAAAACTCAAGACAGTCATTCTGAAAAAAACATTGCTGAAGAGAATGGAGATTAACAGCAATACCATGTTTCTAGGAATGCTTAGAAACTACCTGGATTCTCTATTTAAAATTTTAAAAGGCAATGGCAAAACTATTCATTTGGTACTACTATAGTTTCTTTTGACAAAAGAAGTTGCTTTAGTTCTTAAATAGTGTAATAAATAATGTAAACAGGATAACTACTAACATTAATTATTCATATACTGTACCTGGATCTTGGCTTTCTCAATAAATTCAAAACATTCAGGGAAATAGGAGGTAATATCAGTTTCTGGGAGGTCCAGAATAGAAATGGTCTTGTATATGAAATCATTGAGGAAGGCATTTTGGACTCCGTACGCCACATTGAGAATGTGAGTGACCTAAGTCAAAAAAATAAAAAGAAGGAAAAAAAAAGGCATTTTTCTGAGGATAGAAAGCAAAATGATCAGTAGAAAAGGTTAACTATTCTTTAGGCATACACAGACTGTACCTTACACAGCTGCAATGTTCAGATTTACATACATATGCTGTCTGTGGTATGCTTTTCTCCAAGCAAAGTTTCAATGTGTGGTAAAACATACTGTGATAAATTTCAGGGGTTTTCTGAGAGGAAATAAAAAATATCAGTGCTCAAACACAGACTAAAATATGGATTTTCAACAAAAAAGGAAGTTGTCAGCATGTAGATGGAAAATAAAAGTGAAAGCAATAGGAACAAGAGCACAGACTACCCAAAGATCCCACAAATTTCTGGCCTGCCCTAACCCATCAGTTTAATGTTTCTTCTGGTGAGCTACTGGAACCACTTACTAGAGCAGAAGTATTTCAGAGTAAACTATACCTGCCCTTGGCAGGTGTGACCACCTCTGGCCTCCTGCCATCTCTGCTTTGGCCAGGCTACTGCCAGATTGCGAGTCATTTTAACTTACAGTGAAGTGCCATTTAGACGGCACCAGATCCCAGCCTAGTGCACTCCCTGTCCTGCAGAAGCACCACTGTCCGAAGGCCTTATCACCCCATTACTGTAACAGAGAAGAGTAAAAAGACCGAAGCTTGGGACAGACTTTGAGCTGCTGCTTTGTTTTTCTAGCTTCATCAATCCCCATAAGGTAAGGATGGATGGTGATGCTTAGTGTCTGAAATGGAAACACAGCAGTGCAGGACTGTTCCATTAAATAGCTTTAAACAACCATCACTCTTGCAGCAAAGCAAGACTCTTTTCAGTGGTGCCCAGCAAGGACGAGGAGCAACGGCTAACAACTAAAACACAAGAAGTTTCATCTCAGCACGAGGAAGAACTTCTTTATATTGCAGGTGGCACAACAGACTGCCTGGGAAGGGCATGGAATGTCCCTTTCTGAAGACATTCCAAACCCACCTGGACATGCTCGTCTATCACCTGCTCTAGGTGACCCTGCCTTGGCAGAGGGGTTGGACTGAATGATCTGCAGAGGTCCCTTGCAAAGTTCTGAGACTCTGGTAAAGCATTTGAACTTCTCGTGAAGCTCACAGGTACCCATCCGTCTGCAAATGGAGCAGCCTTTTGAAAATGCATATGCAACACAGTTTTTCTCAAGCTGCTAGAGAATATTTTTAGAATTTTTGACTTAAAAGAGACACCCACTGCGCGCATGACGCGAGATGTGTTTGCATGTCCGTTTAAAGTTACCTTATGCTTTCTCATCGTCTCCAGGTCGTGAGCAGCATCCTGCGACCCTGCGGAGAGAAGAGATCCCGCCGGTCGCTGCGCTGAGCCCCTGCCCGGCCGGCGACTCCGGGCGCGCCGCCCCCAGCCCCACTCACCCAGCAGCAGCCAGGGCTTCACCACGCCGACCTGGAGGTCTGCGCTGAGGTCGGGCACGAAGCCGCCGCCCGGCGCTGCCTCCGCCTCCTCCTCCACCTGCAGGCAGGCTCCGCGCCACGTCTCGATGACCCTGCGGCCGGTCAGCGTCGTCACTCGGGTGCGCTGCTTCCGCAGGTTGTCCCTGGAGAAGCTGCGGATCTCCTGGCCGAGGGAGTGCATGGCGCGTCTGCCGCCCCGCTCCGCGCCCCGCGCCGCCGCCGCGCCTGCCGGGGCGGGGCCTCGGCCCGCAGCGACACCCACGGCGCAATTAAAGCACCAGCGCTGAAACCTGATGGCTTGCACAATGCCTACCTGTCTTTAATTGGGACCTGCTTCTTGGGATGCGGGGGGAGACACTGTACTGGAAGATATTAGAATTAAATACTTTGAATATTTTTTTCACTGGAGTCATTAGACTGGTGACCAAGGGCTAAACAAAATCAGTTTCTTATGTTTACCTAAGAGGCAAAATAGGAAGAACAAGGAGGTAGGGTAAGGCTGTTTTCTCTCATTCCCAAACAACTTAATGCCCGTGTTTTCCTGTATTCTCTATAGCATACTATTTGTAGTGTTACACAATTGGTACATAGTGATAGAACTGTAGAATTGCCTGGATTGGAACAGACCTTAAAGACCTAATTCTTACCCACTGCCGTGGTCAGGGACACCTTCTACTAGATCAGGTTGCTCAAAACTCCATCCCATCTGGCCTTGAACTCTGCTAAAGATGGGCAGCTTCTCTGGGCAGCCTGTTCCAGTGCCTCACCACATCACAGTAAAGAATTTTTTTCCATATATCTAACTTAATTTCCCTGCTTTATGTATGAACCAATAACCTCCTGTCCTGTCACTACAGTTTCGGAGGAAGAATCCCTCTCCAGTTTCCTTGTAAACGCCTTTAGATAGGGGTACAAAAGTGTGTGAAATATTTGTTTGTGAAGTTGGATGATAATACTGTTAACTTAAATTCTGCCAGAAATATATGAAAATTTGTTAACAATCCTCTGTGCTGGCTTGTAGAATGAGGACATGTTACTACAGTGCTTCCGCTCTTGTAATATTCCTCAAACCTATGCTGGAAGGATATGATGTCTCTGAAGAGATCCTTCTGATAGTTCCCTAGAATGCTGTACAAAACAAAGCAACTGAGTTTCATGCAAAGAGATCTACAAATACCTTGTCAATTCAAGAAGGATGCGGAATTAGTGGGAAAACGGACCCAGCACAATGACTAATATGATTCCACGCTAATGCCAATTTATTGCTTACAAAGCTTGTTGTTTTATACATTTAGAGCATCAGTATCATACATACATCAAGCACTTATTGGCTATTACCTACTATCCATTCGTTTTGCTTTATTCTATTATTGGCTAAAGTTACTTGTTCACATGAACTGCTGTTCCTCTTCTTGCACAGTTCCTTTGTCATGTAGGTATCTCTTTGTTAATTTATTTTTGCAAGTTCAGACATATTTCCCATCCACAATTTTCTCTCTTGTATCTTTTTAGATCTAACATTCAAGGTTTTACTACACAGTTGCATTGTCTCACAAGCTCAGACTATCTGTATTGCTCATGCTTACAATATGCCTTTGTTCTTCCAAATGCCCCACAGAAGGGGAGCTTACTGTTAGGAACTGCAAGAGCATGAGTTAATTCTAAGAATGCCTGAAGCCAATCTCCTAATAGGAGTAGACATAAAATGAAGTTCCTCTGAAAAAGACAGAATACCCTATGCCCTGACTGCAGAAGCAAGAGTCTAAACCAAGAGATAAAATCAAGGAAGATGCTTAGGGTAGGGAGAGGAACAGAACAGAGATCTGCTCTGGATCAGAGGTCAGGTTGACAAAGGTGCCAAACAGAAGACTCCAGCACAAAACATAATTCTCAACAACCACTTTTTGCAGCAGAAATTAAATTTTAAGTACCAGTAAAAGGTTTCATAACATTTTGCTTTGTAGATGTGGGGCCTCTCTGAAAGTGGACTGTGGTTCATAGCAGTTAATTTAAAACAATCATGACATAGAAGCTGGTTAATTCATTGTTTGTTATGGCCTTATCAATAATTTTTGTGAAGTTGATCAAAAGGAAGAAATGGAGAGCTTTAGGTCTATGGGTTAAACCAGCAAAACAGCTGTTTTTCCAGCTGTATTGGCTTTTAACAGCTGCCCCTGTGAAAGACAAGAACATTAGGGGACCCTGCAAGAATGCAGAGAACCTCCTGCATCAGGACATTGGCAAGGTCAGAGCAAAATTTTCTTGCAGTCCAGCCCCAGCAGCCTGTCCAGGCTGTGGAATGTGTTTTGTAACCAACTTTGGCCCATAAAAGTACATAAAAGTACATAAAAGTACATAAAAGCAATAGCTTGCTATGTAAACATGTGAAAGACTAAGGCATATCCATAAAATATTTAAACTTAATAATACAACTATGTGTTGTTTCTTAATCTCTGAGGAGGAATCTACAATAGGTGTGGACAAAGAAAGGCAGCAGATTCCCAAGTAATGGGTGCATTTTCTGCTAAGAATGTTTATCCTTGTTGTGACTGCCTTAAACACCAGGGGTCCCTACTGAACATAAAATCTGTACTTATCTCTGAAATCCAAACACTGCAGAGGTTTATGTGCAGAATTAGTGTCTTATTATTTAATTAGTGTGTCCATTTCACAAGCATTCAATCTAGCCTGAATAATCATAGACACTATTTCTTGTGATGCAGGCACTTCCATGCTGCTGTCAAGTTTTTAATACTCTTCATTATATGATGGAAGAGAAGATAATCATGAATTAGAGTTTAAAACTGGGAATCTCAGTTCACAGATGAACTTGCATGCTTCGCTGAGAGTAGGAGACTTATCTAAAGATGTGGCAGGAGCTGGATGCTTTCTCTACTTCCTTGGCTGAATGTATTTATGGTATTGCTGGATCTTCAGGTTTTGAGTAAGATAGCTACCAATGTAAATGCAGTAGTTTTAGGTAGTTTTTAAGTTCATGGTTCTTCTGTTTTGTCAGCAGAACCTGTACTAGTAGGTATAAACTAAGAAATGTGTGCTGTAGTTACTAATTATTACAGAAAGTAGTTTGTACATATTCAAAATGCATCATCTTTCTGTTCTATTTCCTTCCATTATTCATTTTGGTCTAGGTACTGCCTGTAATTATCAATGCAAAAGAGCTGACTTCTATCAGAGAAATTATAATCAGACATTCCAGAAAGCTGACTTTGAAAAACCAGCATTGCACTCTGAAAAATGCATGTTAAAGGGTTGAACTTGATTATAAAATGCACTGAAAATTGACACTTGATTCTTATGTTGATAAGTGGAGAATCAAACCTTAATTGGTTTACTACATCACATTTCAAACTGCAATAACCAGATGACTTTGAGGAGTAAGAGAAATGGGGGAGAAAATCAAAATATTGTCAGCTAATACGTAGCTATAATACAGGCCTCTACTGCAGATTGCATCTTCCTTAGTTGAAAATAACAGCAAAGTTGAAAATAACTGTGTGCACCAGTTGGTCACAGGATGATTGAATCATTAATGTAGTGTAGTGATGAGAAAGGCAAATGTGACTGTGGAATGCATGAGGAGGTATTTAAAATAGAGAGAGGAAAATAATAATTCTATTTTCTAAAATTTTAGTAAGCTTTTTCTGAAGTGCATTGTGCTATTTAGGGATGCCTATATTCAGGAAAGGTGTTTTCATACTTGAAACAAGTGCAAGGAATAGGTTAAAGCTTAAATTGCACTGCATATGTTAGATTCTCGTCAAAGTACTCTGTGGTACTTGGACCCCTTGGGACAGGCAGCTCCTGTCTGTGCTGACTTGGGAGTAGCCCCCAGCACAGCAACTATTTCATCATCTTTTGTGCTAACACACACATAAGCACTTCTAGCGATGACTTACCTGCCTCATTTGCTCCAGGGTGGTGTGTCCCACACGGTCTGGAAGCTCTTACCTGGTGCAGAGTCTTGGTTTCAGCTTCGCAAAGTTGTCAAGACACGATGCTTACTCTTGCTGGCTTTTCTGAAGCAGTTTGTAGTCAGGAGCACAGGATCATTCACACCCTGAGCAACAGGGCAAGATAGGAAATGGAAGGATGGCTGGAGCATGGCATGCCCCTGTTGCCCTGCAGTGACACATGTCTGTGCTCCATGCCTTTTTCCCTCAGACGAAACCACTCATTTGTTCTCATTCATTTATTTTTCATCCTTTAGACTCGCCTGTATCTGGGAGGCATGGAAAGAATATTCTAGAAGAAAGCTAGAGTCTCATAAACATTGGTGGGGAGTGACTTGTCCTCCTTTGCAGCCTGGTTGTATACCTTTGACCCATATCCTGAATGAAGATGCAGACATTAACTCCTTTATCCTGATACACAGTAACATGCCTGAAAAATCTGTATCGTAAGTGGGACTCTGACTGAGAAGCGAAACATAAGACCCTAAAAAGCTAGAGAAGTGTAAATAAAATCTTGAAATTTTATAAGGAAGAAAGAATTTGTAGCAAAGCCTCTTCTGGAACTAAATGTAATAAAAAGTCTGCAATGATTCTCAGGTTTTTGTACTGAAATCACTACATTACTTAGATGAGCTGTAAAGGCCTAAGAAACTGTAAGTTTGCCAATTATTGTAGGTTTTGGAGGGTTTTCCTAAGATGGTAGGAAGAAGGGGTGAAGACAGGAGCAGATTAAGTATATGGCAGTTTAAATGTGTTGTTATAGTTGGTCCAAATTGGAATATTATGGGAAGTAGAACCATGCTGAAGACTGTGTACATAAAAATATCAGAATAAAGTTAACACGGCATCCCTGCTCATAGTGCTGCAGTTATACCTCCTGTGAGCTAGTTGTTAGTGAGCCAAGCTTTGCTGTAAGGTGTTTGTTCTGGATTTCTAGCTTTGCCAGTTTGTAACACATTGTAAGCACTAGACCCTCTTGGCTAAACAAAGTGCAGTTACTTGTGAGCGGGGATGGTGATGGCAGTCGTTTTTACATTCTTTTGTACTTTGTTTCTACATAACCATGGTGCTCATTTACTGCAGCTTCCCATTGTAAGGGGTAGTATATATCCTAAGCACACATCTACATGATCTCTTCCTATATCCCTTTAACATACAAATCAACACATCCATTAAAGCTATGCTGCATCATTCTTGACCAGTTTTACCCATGTAGTGTGTTTTCAGGTGAGAGCAGGGGATGTGTCTTAGTCAAGTACAGAAAGAGCCAATTTCTCAACAATTTGGGTCTGCAGACTGGGAGACTGAGTTGATGAAAAGTCCACTCCATGCTGCAAAAGACTGTGAACAGAGGCCCAGTGGCTGCTCCTAATAAGTCTGTGAACCTCTTCCAAATGCTACCTTTTATCTCTGGCCTGAATAATAGGCTGCTTCTCTTTGTTTTATTTCTTTATTTCAAGCAGCATTGTTTGCTGGTTTCTATAAAGCTATCATTAGCTAGTGGTGTTTCCACTGGCATATCTCCTCATATTGCTGCAGGGAAATTTCCCCAGAAGAAAAGCCATGCCTATAACCAAAGGCATGGCTGTACAAACACTTATCAGGACATTTCTCTCTGTTCTTACCTCATTTTGTGAGCAGTCCATGCAAATGAGCAGGCTGATTCACTGATCTAAAGATGTATGTTTTTATAGTGTGTCAGGGATTATGCTGAATTGTGGGCACTGAGGAATAGGGTAGAATGCAAAGCTGAAATGTTTAATAGCCAAAGGGAGTGTTCCTGGGGACCTGTTGGTGTGAGGAAGGTCTGGCATTACTCATGCCTGTGTTACATAAGTGAGATCTGAATTCTACTCCTGTTTGTGCTCAGGTTTCTCATCTCCAGCAGCACTTGTACTTGCTTCAGTGTAGTCACGCCTGAGTGAAGATATATATGCACATACACATATAAATTGTTCATGTGTTCATGAAGATTGATGTAAAACCAGGTATGTCAGCTCAGTAGTAGAAATATAGGCCAAGTTAATCAGGGAAAGGAACAATATCAGTAGACCACAAAAACATGACCCATTTTAACAAAAATGCACATATATGAAATACCTTCCATGCAGGCTGGCTGCTCTGCAAAGGAGTGATGGCTAACTATGCCCTTGGCACAGACCATCGGTCACCAAGGTGATTGTTCTCAGCCATTTGTGTGTTATTTAATTTTAAGAATATCTTCACTTCAAAAAAACTGACCTCAGAGAATTTAATCTTGCAATAAAACCTGAAAACATGTAAAGGTCAGGACTTTCAAAAAGAAATGAGAAAATCTGAACTCTTCAAGAGAAATGATGTTAACATAAGTGAGTTTCTGTAATGCTTTTAAGTCCTTTGAAACCTGAAACATGGTTTTCTTTTTCCATTTTAGGGGGCAGAGGTGAAGTAAAAGGTAAAACAGTGATTTTTCAGTGGCAGACCATTATGAGTACTCATGGTTTGATTGGTTTTTGTGTTTTTTTTTTGTTGTTTTTGTTTTTTTGTTTGTTTTTTTTTTTTTGTCAGAATACTAACAAGAGCATTTTCCATTCTCAGCTTCTAGCAGCCTACTTCTGCAACAACACAATTAATCTGTCTCCCTACCATCCTGCTTCTCTAAAGGTCTGTTTCAGTGGTCATTCAAAGATAGGAGAGCTACTTCAGAACAAAAGTCCACAAAAGTTTCTCTTGCTTCAGAGACCAAGCCTACAGCCTGAAAAGTTAAAATTAAAGAAAGTAAAAATCAAAGTTTATTTCAGAGTTCTTGTAGCATCTTGTATGTAGTATCTACAGGCATAATAAAATATTAATGTTACAATTTGTACCAGGAAGCACAGCAAGTTTTTCTAGTTTCACAGGGTTCAAGAAGGAGACCATTATAGCTTCTAGTCAGGATCATAAAATGTAAAAATCATAAATGCAGTAGAATTATTTTGTAGGTTAGTGTAGTCAGACATGTAAGTTGTACCCACTCTTACTGTTCAACATCAGGAGATGCTTCTATAAATTGGTTTAAGGTGAAGTGCAACATGCATAAGCACAGCATCTCACACCCTGAAAAAAATTACTGGAGAATACTCTTCCTCTGCATGCCACTTTCTTGCTTAGCATACAGCTACTGTTGCATTGTGCATGATGCTTTTGTGAGGGAAACAGTTTCTTGCAGGCAAGGAAGAAAAACTAAGCTATCTGAGCCCTAACTCGTTCCATGTTTATAGCTTGATCCAGCCAGCCCAGAGCTTCTTAATAACTTCAGTTCCATTAACAAGAGGAGATCTAATTTTCCTTTCCCTCTCAGTATATTCAGGCAGGAGCTGTCTTCCAATTCCTATATAAAAGACAGAGTTAAGCTAAGAGAGCTTTTGCTACAGGATCCTAGGACTTTGCATGTGTTCAGAAGGTGGTGGTCACATTCATAAAAGAAAAGTAGATCAACAGGTATTAAATGCAGGACAGCATCTCTGGTATTTAGAATACCGGTCAATGACTCTTTGTGAGCAGCACTGAGTGTTCTTGGCTTCACCTTAATTTTAAAACTTCACAATTTTTCATAAGATGGAATAGCTGTTTTCTGTCCAACTCTAAACAATGAGCTTCATTAATTGAAGCAGATGAAATCTCTGATGTTACTTTGCTAATGGCATTCCTTGTTACTGGAACATAATTCAGCAAGTTGAACGAGAGACTATTTTTGATGTGAACACTTTGAAGGGAAAAGATTTTTCTGGATTAGATGGCCTTATTTTTTGTAACGCACGCTAGATTATTAACAGTTTCATTATCAACATCAAAAATATTGCAGGGAAAACAAAATCAAAGCACAACCTTGGAAGATAGATATATATATATTCCAAGTTATATGTATACATATACATATATATATATAGAGAGAGAGAGAGAGAGAAAGAGAGAGATGGACAGACAGACAGGGAGAGAGAGAGAGAGTTCTACCTCTAAGATAAACTTTTTTCAGTCACATTAAAAGGTAGTTGGGATATTAATATCCTTTAAGAAAAATTAAAATCAAGAAAGCAGAAACATTACAACAACAATAACAAAAAACCCTGAAAATTTTATCACTAAAGAAATGTGTGCAAACAGCTCTAAATTCTGTAGAATTAATTGTCAGGAAATCCACTAGTAATAATTGGTATAGATCTTCTAATTAATCATTGTGCCATCTGTTAGACATCCTTAAAATTGTGTTTGTGTTATTTCACATTCTGCTTCATAACTCTTAAAAGTATTACTTGAATTGAAAAAAAAAAAATTAAAACACACAAAACTTGAGTTGCTCAACTCATCTATACAAGGAAATTCTTTAATATATAGTCCACTACTTCAGCAAAGGAAGTCATGCAGTGTTTCCCTGGAGAGAAGATCATTAGGAAGTAAGTATTTTTGAGGTACTCATACTCCCCGTAATAAAATTACTGTCCCTGGTTTTCCCATAAGCAAAATTTTCTGCATTTCAAAGAAGACCTCATTCTAGGCTATTTAAACAGCTAAAATGAAGATGCAGAGTCATCCCATCTGTTTTCATCAAGTGATGAAAGTTTGAAGTGATGACCGCATATAATTTTTATTATAACAATCCTCATAAACACTAAACTTTAGTTCTTAGCTACAACTGTTTCAAATATGAGTGCTCCTCAGTGTTCACAGTATTATACTGTTTTTCTCCACACACAGGGCTTCACACTGCCTATTGGGATAGTCTTTTGTCATAACACATTCCATTTCTGGTTTAAGTTGTGTATTTCTGTGCTGTGTGAAATAACTAGGGGGGTTTTATACCCTCAGAGAATTCAGATTTCTTTGTAAAATGGAGAAAACATCTCAGATGGAAATGTAAAAGATAACTGTAATGTTTTTTCAACTTTTTTCCCTAGTTTGGTTGTAGATGTGACAATTTGGGTAGCGCTCACATCATTCTTCTCCACTATATCTCCTTTTGACATACATTTTATCTACAAAAATCTATAATTGCACTGTTCTGCCATATATAAAACCATAACTTCTAAAGGGAACACTTTATCTAGATTTTTACTACAATCATTATTCAAGAATCTGACTGACTGGTAAATGTGATTCCTAGAAAGAGTGGAGGGAAACTATTCATTCTTTGGGTGTTCCTTGACTAAAACTTTCCTCTCTTAGATGTAGGATAAGTTTAAGGTAGAGGTTTTCTTTCCTAGTCTTTGCTGTATGGATGGTAAAAGCTACTGTATTTAAAGAGGTACATGCTTTTCCACTGGATTCTCATAAAAGAAAGGGAGAGGAAGGGAGGAGACAAAGTAACCTCTAATAGGTTACTTTTGTACATTTATAACTGTAGCCACTGGTGCTACCCCATTTTTCTAGGACAGAAGTGTAACAGAGGCTGAAGAAAGTAGGTCAGAGCACATGAGCTCGTTTGTACTTGCCAAAAAAGGTCTCTGTAGGTAGATGAAAATACTGAAAAATGTGGACCCAACAGAAGCCCCTCAGTTTTTCTGTGTGCAGGACCACTGTCATGGGGCTCGTTTACCAGCTGGCATCTGTATGCCAGCATCAATGCACAACTCTGACCACATCTCAGTTTAAAAAATGGTAGAGATTGTTCTTTGCAAACTGATTGCTTGTAGTCTATTCTGGTCAGTGGACACTCAGCATAAGCTAACTCATCTAGTGATATAGATTTGAAGGCCAGTAAACATTCTGTCTATTCAGTGGCCTCACATACATCTTGGAGATCACTGTTGCTTATTCTTGACTTTTCAGCCTGTACCTGCAGATAAAATGCCCTTTCTAATCTAGGTGGGTTCCTAATCCCGTGCCCTTTCTGCTTTCAGTATTTACCAGGTTTTTTAAAGCTGGTGATGTAACCGCTGCCTAGAAAACTAACTTAAGGTCTACCTGTATCAATTCAAGAAGTAGTGACCCATTCTGACATCCCTCCTAAGTTTTGTTTCATAGACAGTGAGAAAACTCTAATCAATTTATTCAATGGTTTCTGTGATCCTAACCCTGAAACTAAACTGGATCTAACCTGCCATCTTGATTCTTGCTCTAAAAGTAAGCAGTGCCTCAGGCTGGAATAAGCCAAATCTTAGCCCATCAATGCTCTCTAACCTCATTCTCTTTAGCCGTGTGGATAACTCGTATGTAAACAAATTTCTTCTTGCTTCCAAACTTCCATAGCCAGCAGGCTGACATTGATTTGCCAGTTAAACATCACTGGTTAGTCATGCATCTGGGACACACCAAGAAAGCTGGCTCTCAAATGTTGATAAGAACCACTCTCTACTGATTAAGCCTTTTTCTCATAGTGTCAAGCTAGAAGTCCTGGAGCAGGCTTGTCATACTTGTCCCTCCAGTATGAGCAGGAGTGCTTATGCATTCACAGGCTGGTAGGTCTCTGTACTTCATGACTATGGTATTTATCATCTGTTTCAAACTGAATTTGCACACCTCTTTCATGTCTTCCCTCTCCAATGTTCATGCTCTTTTACGATCAAAGGCCTGGTATCTCTGTGCAAGTATTGTGTGTCATAAACAACCTCAGCTAGAAGGACTCCAAGACATGCACAAAACTGAGCAAGGAGCTGGCACAGAGATGAGCTTGCATGTTAGTGGGAAAATAGATTAAAATAATGCCCAGATACCTTTAATGAGAAGAAAAAGGAGAACATGGGAACTTACAGACATGTTAGGTTTATGATGGATTAAATAAGGCAAATGGCTTTAATTCATCAAGAAAATTATAGATTGAAATACAAAGAATCTGTCAGCTTGGTTTAGTGAGCATGACAGGTCTTTTGAACCCAATGCTTCTTTACTTAAGATTAAATGCATGTCTGATAAAGATAACTTTGTTCAATGCTATTTATTATGTTTTTAGTATCTATCAACAACATTATAGCGTTTATGCAGTAAATTTTTCTGATTGTATGCCTTTACATGCAAGCTCAATAACGTAATAAATACGTATGTGTTATTAAAAAGTAAACTCTGTAGCATGATCTAAATAATTGGGATTATGAGGATCATTTTAAAATTCTGGTCTGTTCAAACAATGGTTTGTCTTCCTGTTTTGAATTATTTATACCTGAAAAGGAAATATTGAACAAAATGAGTCTGTAAAAATTGCTTCTTTACTTCCATTGGACAAAGGGACAGAGGTCATCCAGTAGACTGTGCTAGACGGCTCGTGGAGACTTCATCTGATATCTGTCGTTTCACCAAGAATCCTGGCTCTGGAGTCTTGAATAGCCTCCAAACCAGAAGTTAAACCAAGGAAAAACTGTCAGGAAAAAAAATTATAAATACTCCTACAGAGATGTCATGTAAAAGTGTACCTAGACTTAAGTTGCAACATATCCTACTCTGCAGTAGTAAATTGCCCATTTCAGGATTTAAAATAGCAGTTCTAGAAAAGCCTTCGTTCCTGTTTACTGTTCAGCCTGCAGAAGAGAAGTTGCAAGGAGACCTCAATACAGCCTTCCAGTATCTGAAGGAAGCCAGAGAGGGACTCTTCATCAGGAACTGTAGTAATATGACAAGAAGGAATTGGTTCAAATTGAAAGAGTGGAAATTTAGGTTAGTTATATGGAAGAAATTCTTTATTCTGAGGGTGGTGAGGCACTGGAAGAAGTTAACAGATTGCCCAGAAAAGTTGTGGATGCCCCATCCCTGGTAGTGTTCAAGGTCAGGCTGAATGGCAGCCTGAGAAACCTGGTCCAGTGGAAGGTGCTCCCCTGCATGGCAGGGAGGTTGGAATGAGATGATCTTTAATGTCCATTCCGACCCAGGCCATTCTCTGATGCTGTGATTTTCACTGCTATTTGAAAGCCCCATAGTGAATAGCAGAATTAACCCCTGAGCTGAACAGAAAATTGACTTTAAAAGGACCAGAGCTGAGCTTGAGCCAAATCTGAAGTGTTCTTTGAAACTTGCCCCAACCTCATATTTTTTGAATAAATATAAAACTGTTCAAATGTTAATAATTAATAAATCATGAAGCAACTAGTAGTTGTGTGTTTTTAAAATTATTGCTAGCCTTACTCTGCCCTTCATTTAATTTTGCCACACCTGTAAGAGCTATGCTGTTACTGAGAAAGCTTGTAGTTCTACTTTGTTGTTATGCTTGCTGCTAAACTGGTGAGCCCAGATTGTACAGTGCAGAACTTTCTGTAATATAATATGCAATAAATCTTCCTGCTGGAAAATGTGTTTATATTCCTGAAGTTTCTACATGAAGTTGCAGCAAAAGTAGTAGGACGACATGGGCTTTATCATCCTGCCATTAAAAATGATGACAAAACTGTTGAGTGCTTAAGTATATGCATTCACAATGACCAAGTACATGGTTAAAAGTCTGTGTGTAGCCACATTGCAGTGATAATTCATGTTATCTGTTTAGTATTAGGTCTGTATGGCTGTATGCTAGTAAAAATTAAATGTGTTAGAACTTCTTGTTTACTGATATTGATCCTTCCTCTATTCCAATAGTCAGTATGTTTTCAAGAAATGCAGCTGACCCAGCACTATTTGCATTTAAAAAAAATTATAGCAGCCAGAAGTGCTCCTTATAATAGGATCTTGTAAACAAGCTGATGACTAGTGTGGGAGTTTAAAAACAGGATGCTACTCCAAAGGAGAGAGTCAGTCATTTTTCCCTTCTGTGCCTTACTCAGCCTGTTATCTGTGCAGCATGGAGAGCTTTTATGGTGAAAGCTACATTAGTAGTTACAGGGAATCTCAGAGTTCTCCGGTGAGCTCCATAAGCACAAGCCTTACCAACTAGCTTTGACTCAGTGTGATTTGTAGTTTTTCTCTTACTTTCAGAGGAAGCAAGACTAGGCTGTTAGATCATAGATGTTTCAGAATGATGCACAAAACACTCCCAACAAATTGTCACAATGTTGAAATCATTCCATTTGCTTGGCTATATATACATTACAAATTTTTTGATTGTTACTTATTTGAAACTTCCAGAACACACAATAGGGCTAAAAAATAATTGAGTATGGAATTAAAAATTGGCTGCTGTTATGTTAGCTGAAGGTAAGGAACAAAAAAAATTGCTTTCAGAAAAAAAAATTGTTCTTAAATGGCTTTAAGATGAAGGAGGGTAAATTTAGATTGTATGTTAGTAAGAAATTCCTTACTGTGCAGGTGGCAAGGCACTGGAACAGGCTGTCCAGAGAAGCTGTGGATGCTTCATCCCTGGCAGTGTTCAAGTCTAGGTTGGAAGGAGCTCTGAGCAACCCGCTCTAGTGGAAGGTGTCCCTACCCATGGTAGAGGTTTGGAACAAGATGATCTTTAAGGTACCTTCTGATCCAAACCATTAAATGATTCTATTTTGCAGTGCAACTATTTGAGAAACATCTTTACTTGAACTAGAAATATTATATTTTATATTTTAAAAATAATTTATAATAGGAGGAGGATACTTTGTGTAAAATATACTATTGTAGATATTATTCTTTAAATACTTTGAAATCTTATAGCATTTTATGCTTTATAAATTTAAATACTGATTTTAATATTTCTTATGCTTTCCATAGACTCCAATAGCAAAAGGTCAGGTCTAACCTAATTAATCATTACAACATTGTTGCTAAGTATTCCTAACTCTTGGACAAAAAGCTGAGGCAGATGAAGGCCAAAGAATGAATCAACAGCAGAATTCAGATTGGAACTCTAAGTACTTGCTTCCTGGTTTCATTCTGAATCATAAATTATCTTGTAACTGCTAAGCTGAAGAGGGAGGTCAGTAACAATTTAATTACATTTAGGCTTCTCACATTCATTTTTCTGCTTTCTAAAATCTATTAGTTTAAAGTATCTGAAGGACTGAAACAGTCTGATTCTGACTTCTAATGCAAACTGCAAATTAAATAGAAGTATTAATATGCAAAAAAAAAAGCACAGATGGTGATTTCATTATTAAAAAATGGGATTAGAAGGTTAATTCTTAAGCCTGTCTCTCTTTCCCTGGAATGGGGATCCTGCATCCCAGTTGGTTGTGCTGGCCACTCAGTGGTGCAATTGCCGTGCTAACAGGTTGCCTTAAGGCATGGCTCTTCTGGAAGCCTCCTACTGACATTCATGGCATGGAGAGCTCACCATTTCTTAAAAGTATATGCTTTTACTTTCTGTGGCTTCAGTAATTAAAAATAGCAGTGATGTGTCTCATCTAATTGGTGAAATGGTATTTCTCTGAATTTGCCATACATCAGTCTAGAGCAATAGCTCGGGGGGTTGGCGAGAACCTTTTGAGTGGCAGGCAGTTTCTGGCAGCAGCTCCACGGGTGTCCCCATGTTCTTCCTGCTTCCCAGGGCAGGCATGCTGCTCTAGTACCCACGAAGTGCTCTCAGAAAATGAGTCATCAGTGGCAACAGTGTGTCAGTATATACTGTGCAATGGTCTGCTGGGTATCAGTTCTTGTTTTCAGTTGGTGAAGTAAAACAATCATAGAATTATCAAGGTTGAAAGACAGCTTAAAGATGATTCAGTCCAACTGCAAACCCAGCAGCACCACTGTACCACTTCAAACCACTAACCATATCACCCAGTGCCAGATCCAGATGCCTCTTAAACTCTTCCAGGGATGGTGACTCTACCAGCCTCCTGGGCAACTAATTCCAAAGCCTGATCACTCCAACAGTGAAAACCATTTTTTTCTAACATCTCATATGAATCTTCCTTGTCTCATCTTAAGGCCATTTCCTCTGGTCCTCTCACTGTAGGCACAATAGAAGAGACCAGTCACCTCATCACAACTTCCTTCAGACAGTTGTAGAGATTGAGAAGGTCCCTCTGAGCTTCCTCGAATTTAAACAAACCCAGATCTCTCTGCTGCTCCTCATAGGACATATGCTCCAGACCCTTCCCCAGCTACATTGCCCTTCTTTGGACATGCTCCAGCACCTCAATGTCCTTTTTAAAGTGAGAGGCCCAGAACTGGACACAAGCACTCAAGGTGTGGCCTCACCAGTGCCGAGTACAGGGGAAGAATCACTCCCGTTGTCCTGCCAGCCGCACTGTTTCTGGCACAGGCCAGGATGCCACTGGCCTTTTTGGCCCCCTGGTCACACTGTGGCTCATGTTCAGTCTCTGTGATCAGAACTCCCAGGTCCTTTTCTTCTGGGCAGCTTTCCAGACATTTGCCCCTAGCCTGTAGCACTGCAGGGGGTTGTGTGTTGTGGCCAAAGTATAGGACTTACACGTTGCTTAAGTAGAAAAATGCAGATGATAAAGTGAAAAAACAGAGTTCATTAAGTTAAAAGAAAAAAGAAAAGAAAAGAAAAGAAAAGAAAAGAAAAGAAAAGAAAAGAAAAGAAAAGAAAAGAAAAGAAAAGAAAAGAAGGTTTTCATAGAACTCCAGAATGGTTTGATTTGGAAGGGACCTTAAAGACCATCTCATTCCAATGCCCTGCTATGGGCAGGGACACCTTCCACTAGCCCACGTTGCTCAGAGCTCCTTCCAGTCTGGCCTTGAACACCCTTGCAGTACCTGAAGGGAACTTACAGAATGGTGAGGCAAGACAAGGGTGAATGGGTTCAAACTGAAAAAGATTAGGTTTAGATTAGAAACTAGGAAAAAAGTCTTTACTTGAGGGTGGTGAGGCCCTGTCACAGGTTGCTCAGAGAGCCTGTGGCTGCCTCATCCCTGGAAGTGTCCTAGGCCAGGCTGGACAGGGTTTGCAGCGACCTGGGCTAGTGGAAGGTGTCCCTGCC